>CM034001.1:216280-502694 GCA_019603395.1 Cyrtorhinus lividipennis
TTCCATTTATACTTGTGTCCAGGAGGAAAACCATTACGAAGTTGCCAACTATGTTAAATAACGTCCACGTCCCGACGATATAATGGACGTAAAAAAGCCCATCCCGTTCAGGATAATGTTGCGGAATGACGAGGAAAAGCTCGAACCAATATACCAGTTGGATTATGACGAGGAGGAAAGTCAATCCTCCAATATCGGATAATGTTTTCGGAAGAAGGCGTCGGCGCAACTGCATTGCTTTGCCACTTTTCCGAACCTACGAACGATGGAAATACGGTAAAACGTTACGGAACCTTAATAAGTAAAGAGTAATGTGAACACGAGAGTTCCGAATACAACTTCTTGATACGGCAAACTGTTAATCGCTGTAGAACTGTAGTAGACAAAACACAATGACCAACGAGATTTGTTGATGTTGATGCCGAGAGAAAACAAGAATGATAATGATAAGAAAAGATAAGGCCCAAGATTGCAAGGACTGCTAGTGATAGAGATGGCGCTAACAAGTCCACCAACTGAGCAGTCAACGAAGCTGTTGTTAATTCCTCTTTATAGACGATGGAGGAATCGAAGTTTTTCCTCTCATTTTCTAAATTATTCTGAAATTTTTCAAATATTCTAAATTTGATAGTATTTACCTGTTGTGTTCTTCCGGTTTAAATAAGTTTTTGATAATAGAAATTTTACTAAAAATCCGAATCTGGGATCTCTTACCGGGTTGGGTTACGAAACATTTTAGCCTGATCCGCCCAAATTTGAAAAAAATTGATGAGAAAATGGTATTGGTAAACATGTAAACTCGATTTCGGGACTTTTTGGGAACTAAGCAACTAGGTGAGACATAATTTTCTAAATTATTCTGAAAATTTTCAAGTATTCTAAATTTGGTAATATTTACCTGTGATGTTCTTCCGGTTTAAAATACGTTTTTGGTAGTAGAAATTTTACTAAAAATCTGAATCCGGGATCCCTTTTCAGGGTTGTTTTATAAAACATTTTAGCCCGATCCGCCCAAAATGAAAAAAAAAAACACAACCACATGAGAAATGGTATTGGTAAACATGTATTTTTTGAAACTCAATTTTCGGGACTTTTTGGGAACTAGGCAACTAGGTGAGGCATAATTTCTGCTAAATTTTTCACGCTGAATCGATTGAGGTGGGTCATGAAATGATTGGTTCCCTTAAATTTTCAATGCAGAATCGATTGGAATGAGTCTGGTACACATCACACTCACTGTTTTCCCCATAATTTTGCTCCCAGGATTAATTTACTATTGTGGATGAATTTGTAGCAATATTGATCAAGACATGGATTCAGCATCCAAAATTTAGCAGAAAGATGATACTCCCACCAGCTCAATTCCAAAAAAATCTCAAAATTGAGTTTCAAAAAACATCTCCAAACTTAGATTGAGCTGGAATGTTTCAAGGACCGAACAGAGCCGGAAAAAGGTCCCTGATCATATTTTTAGAATTTCACCTACTACATACCAAAAACTGTGTATACGATGGACATTGTTGCTTCGACAATATCAAACCAAACTCCATAAAGGTAATCGGAGAAAATATTGATTTTCCTTTTTTTTTTCTTGGTTTTGCCTTGAATAATCGACTCAAGTTTTCATGGGGAAAAAAGCGCGAAGAAAGTCAAACTCTCTGATTTGCCTCAACTTTTTTTTCTGGGCATTTGAACGTATAAAAATAAGCAAATATCCGTCCGCCGTCCACGCTGTTTAGGTAGTAGGTAGACGATTTTCTAAAAAATTGAAATAATGGTCAGAGACCCATTTCTGGCTCAAGTTAGTCTTCAGAGCATTTCAGCCCCATCAGATAACATTTGAGGGGAGGAGGGGTCAAAATGAGTATTTAAAAAAATGTATTGTCTGGATTTTTGGCGATCGGTCTAGGCGTGTGGGGTGTCATTTTCGAATAAACTTTGGACGCTGAATCCAATGAGATGGGTCCTGGATCGATTGATGGTCAAGTTGGGTATCCGTCGACCTCAAAATAAAGTGGGCTTTCGAGATTTCTGGTAAGTAGGTGTGTGGGTAAAAAATTTTTCACTAAATTTTGGACCCTGATTTGATTGCAATGAGTCTCCATGCTCCTGGTCCGCGGAATAGCCAACCCCTGTGAATGGACAAGCCCAGGTAAAAGCAATAGTTATGTAGCACAAAAAAATATTTTAATCGTTAGTGTAATTCAGTTTTAGATAAGTTCATAGATTAATAACAACATTATGAACGATCTGCGAGGAGTTAATATGACAACTTGACTTCGATGCATGATTCCATTGCGGGGTAGGGGTCAAAATGTGTTTTTTGAAAAATGGATTTTCGAGGTTTTGGGCGATCTAGGCGAGTATGGTGTAATTTTCCACTAAATTTTGGACGCTGAATCCAATGAAATGGGTCCCAGAACGATTGGCACCCACTGAAAGAAGTTATGGGTCAAATTGGGTATATATTACCCATTTTGAATATGTGTTTTCGCGATTTCTGGTACCTGGGCGTGTGGGGTATAATTTTCTATTAAATTTTGGACGCTGAATCCAATGAAATGGGTCCCGGTACGATTGGCGCCCTCTGGATAATAGTATGGGTCATAATGGGTACCTATTACCCATTTCGAATGTGTGTTTTCGAGATTTCTGGTACCTCGACGTGAGGGGTATCATTTTCCACTAAATTTTGGACGCTGAATCGATTGGAATTTTTCCGGGAACCCCTACACACACTGTTTCCATTTTCCCCATGTTGAAGAAAGGAGTCTCCAAGGAGGTCCGAGGAATAACCAACCTGTGTGAAAGAATTTGCAGCTTTTTTTGGTAGTTCCTTCGAGAGTAGCCATTCTGTGGATACAAGCACAGATATGTGGCTAGAACGCACCTATTATGTATTATGATTTTATTATGAACGAATTATGATCAGTCTAAAGGTGTTCAGAACGTCACAAAACGTTTTGTTGCACGGAAATCTTAAGCTGAAAAGTGCCAAATTCCAATCGATAATCGCCTGTATACATACTTCCTCGAATTTCGCGAAAATGGCGATAATTGCTGCGTTGCGGCGTCATTGCAAAAACCAAAACAACGTTCGAGGTTGGGTCATACGAAGGGTAACACCCGATAATTGGCCGAGAAGGACGGTCTAATTGTCGAGATGGAGCTCGGGGATGTAAGTACTTAAGCCTAAATGTTTGTTACCGCTTGCGTTCACCTCCAGTTACCTACCTATCAAGAGTCCAACCAAGCCACAGACAGGAGCTACAATGGGACTCAGAACTTTAGTAAGTGGTCATTGCTTTCTTTAAAAGAAAATCACTACAATGGTTCGAGCCGTTTAAAACTCGAATTTCTGATTAATCCAAGCAGTACTCAACTAAGCTGAACAATTTACTTGAGAAACAATTAATCGTTGTGCGTTTTAAGAGACACTACATAATAATTATGTAGTCTTCTTAAAACTGTAGTCTTCTTATACTTCAGAGAGTTATTACACTTTTTTCCCCTCAAAAACCTCAGGAAGAACAGTAGTATTCTTTTAATCTCGCCTTCAGTGATGAATAAGTGCACGCATTTGTAATCTCAACAATAGAATATTATTTCAAAATCTGTTTATGGGAAATTCCGTAATGTAAGGCCGAAATTTGGTAAAGCACTATCAAATGAAGAACCATTTTCAGTTTCCATCTAATGGTAATTTTACTTTACACTCTTGGTTGATTATTCCTTGAATAATTAACATCTTTTTTCATGCCAGAGGACACCTCTCCGATCGATCCCTGGAATTTGACAGTATACGTTTCATAATAATTAAGGTCAAAATAAACCAAAATCGAAGTTAGTCATCCCGTAACCGTCCCCGCCGTTTTTGGTAGTAAAACATTTCCTGAGAATCTGAAATTGTGGTCTGGGACCTCTTTCTGCTCTAGTTGGTCCTTGAAACTTTCAGCCCGATTGGCCCGATGGCCCAAATCGGGGCAGGATATGTCACAAAAATGTATTCTTTGAAACTCAATTTTCGGGACATTTTGGGAACTGTATCATTTGGCATTGGATTTTGACATAGGAGTATCATTTCCACTGAATGTTGGCCGCTAAATCCATTGAAAGGAATCCTGGACACTCCACCACACTCAGTTTTCCTGATAGTCTTGCTCCAAGGAATAATCAACCGTTGAAAAATAATTTGCAGCTCTTCAGATGATAAGTTTCACACTGATTTGCCTGACTGTTCGGTTCTGTAGAGAAGAGGTACTTTCCAAAAAAAAAAAAAAATTAATATTGATTTCCCTCTTCCCGAAGGTACTCGCTATTGTACTTCTCGCACTGGTGGCTTACGTTTCCAGCGCGCCCACTGATAGCTCCGAATCGAAGTCGCACAGTGCAAGGTAAGAATGGAGTAATATTGTAAGAGTAGATTGAGATTACATTTTTTGCTAACCCAACGATAACTGTTATATCTCCTTCGTACCCAGTGAAAGTGTCGAAGAGGCTTCCAAAGCGCATTCGGACGAGTCAACGTCTTCTGCGTAAGTAGAAGTATTTGAACCAAAATTATTACCTAATCTTACTTTTAATGAATGATGTGCTACACATTTTTCGATTGAATGAGGTTCGAGAACCGTGTGTGGTAGCAGGGAATAGCCCTATAAACCAGCACAACAGATCGGTCATGAGCTCTTAGTATTTCCCCGCTTTCTTTAGCGTAAAATTTTCAATTTTTTAAAAAGTTTGATCTTGTTTGTCAGAAATGATGTATTTATTTGTAAAAGTTTCTAAGAAAATGTCGCTGAAATTTTTGTCCATGCAGTACTTAGCCCAATCGCCTTACGGGTATGATTCAATTTTTTTTCTCGAAAAACGGATCTTTGAGACCTTGGCTAGTGGGGTACGTATTTTTCTCCATTACATTTGAACTCCAATGCAATTGGTTTTCCGCATTATCCCCAAAGTAACTGCTTCAGCCGTTTCATGCACTTTCGATCCTTAGTTCTTATTGGGTCGTATTTGATCTTCAGTCATGGTTCCAGTGCCCAAACAAATTCTTTTGAAGGGCGTGAAATAGATTAATACATGCTTTTGTACAGTATAAAACACGAAACAGACAGCCACGAGCCTTCGAATGATCACAAGAGAGAAGTGACACCTCAGCAGGAAAGTGATGCCACATCGGCCACACAATCAGGCGAATCTGATGCGACGACATCAAAAGCGGCCATCACAACCACAACGACTGATAGACTTCAAAAATTGGAGCGCGATTGTCATTTTACCCCGCCGAAAGTCTCTTCCCTTGAAACACCTGATATCTGCACAAAAATTCGACGAAATTTAGTTTATGAATTTCTCCCCACCAATAAACCATTACGTTAGATTAGTATTGCGGAGTAGAATTGCTAACTACAGTGAAAGAAACCTATATGGAGAAATAGTCACTCATGCAAGGTTGAACAGTTTCCTTGATTTTTGTTAAATTAGATCTGAAGTGTTTACAAATTAAATTAATTGTTATCCGGCCAATTTTGTTTCAAAATCTATTGTCCCAACACACCCAAAAAATAAATTTCCGATTTAGCGCAAAAATTTGAGCTTTTCAAGCGAGACTTCGTAATCTGATCCCGTAAAATGGGCTAATGCAAGGGTGTAGCCCGTTAGTGAGACGAATAGGAGATCATCGAGGGGTGATTTCTGGATAAAAAGATCTCCTGATGAGTGTAGACCAGTGAGTAGTTTGAACTAGTTCATTAGCACTCTATTACTCAAACCAGCTACTTTCACCACATTCACGATGCAACTTATTTATTTTGAAAAGTAAAAAAAATGTTTAGGAGAGTATGAAAATGAACCTATATCACTCTTGTTTATATGCAAAATATGAAGAAAATTCTGTGGCGTCAGCGCTCAGCTTCCCCTTTCCACCCCTGTTGAGACAACCCAAGTCAGGTCCACCATGATTTTTGAATTATCACTGTCATTAGTTTCAAAAACACCTGTGGCTGGGCTGTGCATTGGTCAAAATGTTGTCAGGAGTAAAATCTTTGTTGCTTCTTGCTTACAAAGGTTTGTTTACAATCACACAAAGGGGTGGACACTTTGATTTGTCTACAGTTGTCCGCTAGAGCGCAGCACTCTGGACTGCTGCTCTTTGCGTTTTTGTCTCAAATGTAGCTGCCATTTCAATTTTTCACACAGGTTGTGACGTCACCATTCAGTGGGTAACGTTTTTGAGAAATCCATTATTCACACTATTTCTGATGTATCTGACACCTTTTCCCCCTTCACAGTTATGGAAAAATCATTGGAAAACAAATACAAACCAGTCTTCCCAGTTCCATGATTTCCAGACCATTTGTAAAATCTTTATACGTCTGAGGATCCTTTGAATTTTGTTCCCACAGTGAAAAACACGACACGCACAACCATGGGTCCACGCATCAGCACAAAAGGGATTTGTCTGAAACAGCCAAAGATTCGACCACGACGTTAAAAACATCTACCGCGGCCATGGCATCAACCACCACTGATAGAGTAGAGAAGTTGGCGTTCGACTTGTCGTTTTACCCGCCAGAAACTCTATTTCCCTGATAAATTCCAACCCTAAGAAAGGCGCGACAGCTCAATGGAAATGTACTCTTGAAGTTCCAATTTGTGTATTGTTTATTGTTCGGCTAGCAGTTAACCTCCTTAAAAACAGCATAAAAACAATGTAAATACTAACCTAAATGTTCTGTGAAGACTGTCCAATCCATGATTGGTTATCGAAACAAAGAAAATCGTCATTGGACATCGAATAAAATAGTTTTCATCGTTTGACTTCGAATATTGACTTCGTCTATTTTATTGACTGCTATCACCTTCGCTCATTCCAAAGTCTGACTAATAACCCACTCCAGTCCACAGGGCAAAATTACAAAATTGGTATTTTATCTTTATTCAATGCTCAAATCAGAGTTGACGGTGCAGAGTGAGACTTCATTCTTGAAATTTATTATGTTTACTATAAGTCTCGTACAAGACCCAACCAGCTTTTTGGACGACCCTGGGCCATTTCGCACATTTTGTGAACATGTTGGTACAAGAATAACATTTGTACGTAGATAAATTTGATTTTCTCCAGTAATCCGCTAATGTGGTATTTGCATATTTGGGCACCTAGTTCAACTATTCATCTTTCCTCATGTTTTTTAAAATGATAATTATGAACGAATTTGAGCCAGAAAATCAAATTTCTTATGAAATAATGATTCTTCTTCTTTCTCCGATGCTTACGACTTACGACCTCTAGAATCAAGATGGAATTTCATAAAATTCAGAACAACCTGGAGTCATATGTCATTTCCATTTGAAGAAAATTCTAGGTACTTTTCATTCAGGTAACGAATGCTTCAGTTAGAACAGAAATTTAGTTTTCAGTTTAAATGTTGAAATACCGATTTTATAAGAAAATAACTTTCTAGACACGAAAAATTTGATTAATTCAAAAACAACCGTGACACACATTCGGGACGATAAATGGCCGGGATGGAAGTGATCTATAACAGGAAGTTCAGGAGGAAGAGGAACGAATACAGGGTGAATGAGACACTACCGGTGTGATGAGGGGGGGGGGGGGGGTGCAGTCAAAAGCAGCAATCAGGTCAATTACCCAGTTGGAACACGGGAACTCTCACGTATCCTGTGTGAGATATAATGGCCGAATATTTAGCAGGAAAAGGCACCAAAGCACTTTGAATTAAAAAGGAGTTTCATTAGCGTTATTTCACAGTTTTATTAATTCCATTGTAGTTATTATTATTCATAAGATATATTCATGCGCTCAATAGATTACGAGTGTGAGGCTTGATGACGTGACATCTCAAAAAAAAGGTTACCTATAGAAAGATAATCGTCTCTGCCATGATTGCTCAAGGAAGGAACTAAATCAGAAATAAGTCGGTTTTTTGACGTTGGTATTCCTCAAAACTGCAAGTTCTCAGTGAACAAGAAAGAAAATTTGTTCAAAATAGCTGGTGATGAAGTATACAACATTGGAACGATACGATTAGTATGCTCTGAAGACGATTCTTTTCACGTAATGGGAAACATTTTCCCCTCATCATAAGTATGTAATAGTTTCGCTTATCGAATTGTCACAATAGATTTCAACCACAATAATCAATTTCTGTGGTTCTCAGTTAAATTGAGACGATTTTTGTCTTCTTTTCTCACTAACGGTGAGCGGGCTCTTGACTTGTTTACACCGCTTTCGATAACGTGGCTTACTAAAGTGTCGCCAGAAAAAGAATAAACGTCCACGTTAATCAACCGTTGACATTTACGAGGTGAGTCAGTGGTACCACGCTCCACCTTGCGTATTACTGTAGATTTGTTTTTCCTTGGAAGGAATCTTTTCTGGTCTCCATGAACCTAAGAACAGGTTAACTAACAAATAAAAATAAGTAAATAGGATTCGAGAAGAGACAATTCTGCAGTAAATGGTTAATAGTTACGCCAATTCGTCGAAAGAAACATTAATGGGCAAAAAATATGTTGAAAAGTGCATCTCAAACAAAATTTGCCCATCCTCGAACGAGTAAGACAGTCAACCTTCAGAAATTAGGTGGTAGGGAACTATCTAAGCCCTTCACGACTTCATAATGTTTGAAATTATGGCATAATCAAGCAATGAAAGAATTTCTGTCAGCGATTATGATGTGTAGAACCTCCTGGATGAGCCACAATTTTATGAATTTGGGCGGAAACCACCAAATCCAAACAACTGTGATGGATAGAGGATAAAGGATAGAGGAAAAAAACCACTGAAACACTGATGAGCTATTTTTAATTTTTACTGGCAACTTGCTTCTTTCAAAAGGGCTTGGAAATAAGTAGTAAGTAGTTCAAGAAATCATCATCATCATCAACATTAGTGAACATATAATAATGTAGTTCGCATGTGGGCATTGCTAATTATACAGCAAAAATTACAAATTAGGAAAAAATATGCCAAACCCCACAAGTCACTAACCGATATTGCTTCCCATATTATCGACAAACAATTCGTATTTTTCTTATTTTTGGATGAAGTATACTTTTTTATAGACATTATTTATTATACGTTCGAACGAATGAAGTGTGGAAAGAAAATATTGATTCATTCTATAGCTAGGAAATTTGATTGATTTCAGACTTAAAGTAGTAGTAATCGATTTCAATTCAATTTCAATTTAAATACTTAACACGTTCGCTGCGGAATTGTTGAGCTCGTTTGAGCAGCTGTGCGGGAGTCATCTGAAATAGGAACGCGCCAGGTGAGTGCGCCGCATGTGGAATGAAATTCGAAGCGAGCTCCTAACCCAGTGCGGCTATAGCATGAGATATTTACCTTGGAGTAAACTACTTGCACCGAAGTATTTCGTGTACTAAAGCGAAGCACTGAAAAATCTTGAGGCGGGAACACTGAAAACGATGCAAAATGGCAAGAAAACTCCAAACCAGTCCCCTATTTCGGACTTATTTTTTTGCACATTTACCCCAGCTGACTCCGACGTTTACAGTACCTTCAGAAGGTTCAAAGCTGGCGCGGGAAGTAGAAATATATTCCATTTCACTTTCTGGTATACTGGAGGAGCGATCTGAAGTGAAAGCTGCCCTCACGCGCCAGGCGCGTGGGACGCACACATTGGAACAGAGCTCACGCGCTGAGCGCGTGACCCGCAGCGAACGTGTTAAAGTCGTTCAGGTAAGTACGTATAAGGTATAGAAGAGTGTGTGTTTAAAATAAAAATCGTGATTTTGTAACCACCTGCAGAAATCCTGAGTTTTACTGTAACCTTCGGACTGTAGACCGAAGAGGGGAGCGCTGCCGTCACCGCTGCTTTCGAGCCAGTCCGCACTCCGCCAAGCGCCAGAGGGCGTGGCATTTCAATATTTCCCTCCGACGTATCTGGCAACGATATATTTCCCGCTTGGTGATAGTCATCACTCCCAGTCGTACTCCGTTCAATTTGAAAACAATTTCGAACAAAAAGTAGATACGCTACTAATCTTTGATCGCTGTCAGATCCCACACAAATCGAATTCGAGAAGGACATATCGGTTATTTTCGCGATGCTACCAGATGCCTAAAACGATAGGGCTCTTCAATATCTGTAATCTTATCGGAGGTTTAGAAAAAAAAAACGGGTAAAGCATGGTGTTTTGAAGAGCTTTTCACACCGCCAGATAATGGAGGTTGATGAAGCGGCAAATCAGTGTTGAGGAACAATGATGCGGCAACTCCATAGGACGGCGAGCAACATCGCTGGAGTATTCACATTGGTGAGTGTATTTTGGATTGAATTTTAAATTAGATAGAAGTGGGTTAAACGAATATTCTCATAAGAATAGTATTAACAATATCACGTTAGAGTCAAATGACACTATATTGTAAGGACATTACGATGTAGTGTTCTGCATTCTACGCAGCATTTTTGTCAATGTTGACCCTTCCCCCGCATTTCCCTTTCCCAAAATATTGCTTTTGTGGAAAATCTGAAAGTTTAGGAATTCCTGACGACTTCTAATCCAATCTAAGTAGTTCTACCGCGAATATCAGTAATACGGGAGAATTAGAGAAAGCAAATTTACTCGTCTATTCTAGCCAATTCTTTCTCATATCACTAGAGAATATACAATCTGACAGCCTTAACATTGGCGAACAAGTCAACTATCTTGTACAGCGACCACCCTATGTAAAATACTAGGCACCCTCAGCTTGCCTCGTTCATCCCTGTTGTCCTCACAAACACCCCCTGTGGTCTCAAGAGGCTGCCAACCAAATTTCAAATGCCAATCCGTATTATATGATAAAATTAATTCGTATTACTTCACTTGTGATCGTAGCCGTAACCCGAGGCACATGATCACAAGTACGTAATAATACCAGAGTAAAAAAAAAAAAAAAATTCAACGAATTTACCCCAACATTTTTCTATAATGGCGACAAACAACGACGTCTCATCTGCTCAACTTCAACCGGAACTGAGTATGTTCTCGTTGAACTCGATAGAAAAATTTATCTTATGCAGTTAATATTATATCTTATCGCATATATCCCCGATCGATTAAGAAAAACATTTATTAACCGCAATATTATCCTGTGTGTGGAACCGGAATGCGAGAAATGTGGAAGATGTGCGGCGTATCTGTCTGTTCAGCGTTACGACCGTGACTCATATATACTCACTGATGAAGAATTTCAGATATAAGAGTAATAGAATCAAGTTCAAATCAATTGTCGGCTCCATTCCACCTTTCATTTATCGTTTTTACGAATAACTTTGGAATATTTCTCGTCACTTTTGCTCAAACGAGCTGAACAAAAAACCTTCAAAGTAAACTAATTTAAAACTGACTGAAATTAGCATTGCAAAAAAATTGCCTTCTAAGCTGAGTAGTTAACACTATTTACGTTGGGCACTCAACAATAGACTACAAGGAATTATCTTGCCTAATGGGAGGGGGGTGGTCCTTGCGTGGACGAAAAATACAACGACTCCCTCAATTATGTTTTGCTGGATTTGAAGGTGAATAAGAGGAAATTCACGGCAGAAGGGGGGGGGGGGGATTCGAGTCATACTCGTAATAGAAACGGAGCTGAATTGTTTTTATAGCCAATCACTCCAATGGTACCATCCCAACCATCCCCGGATTAATGGAAAATCCATGACACCAATCACCCTCTAGCAATTCGTAGAGCGCTTGAAATGATAAACTTGAGCAGCCTTGACCTATCAATCTGCCAGGGGACACAACTACGTGATTTTTCCTCTGCAACTCATTCAGTATGCTGGATGCAGTCAGAGAACTCAAATGATTTGGACATCGAATGATCGGTATGAGCGCGAAAAACCACAAACGGTTTAACAATAAATGCCCAAAAGTTAGGTCACAATTGGAGATAAAAGCGGAAAATGGGGAGACTCTCGTGACGTCACGGATGTGGTGCATTCTCTCGATAGAGCACATTAAGAGTCCTCTCAAGGGAGGATAGATTCAGTGAGATCTTGAGATTCAATATAAAAAGTATAATTATACTAAAAAAATAACAACAAACTATTTTCAGGCTCAAAATTTGAGCCTCAAATATCAGCTATTATGTGAAGCTGGATGAGGTTTTTGCTTCTCCAGTTGTTTAATTGCATACCCCAACTCCATGCAGTTGCCTTTGCACATCCCTCCACAATTCAAAACTCCCATTTTATGAAAATTCTCCAAGTTTTCTGAAGGCGACTGGAGACCCGCGAATAAGGCAGTTCCAAAGAGATAATCGATTTTCCACTTGTTTTCATTAATTCATAATGAATTAACCGGAAAACGTGAGCCTGGATACATGTCCTAAGCAAGTAAACACTCGAAAGCCAAAGTGGTTTATAAGTGTATTCAGGAGTTAATATCATAACCCGAGGCCAGAGTAAACCCACCCAATGACAGTTCTAACATCCAAATATTATACAATTGTGGATAATTAAGTATCAGAAAGAACCGACACCACAAAGCGCGGTACAGACGCGTCAAAGAGCTCTAGAAATATTTATTCTTTCCTATTCTGTACGACAATGGAAAATTTTCGCGTGAGGAGAATTGAATAGAGTATCATGTGTATAGGTGATGGAAGTAAACAAAATATGAAACTGTTGAAGGCTCAGAGCTCTATTGAGAGCAAGGTCATCATCTCGACGATAACGGAAGCCCTGAGCTACACATAAGCCGAAACAGGGGCGTAAACGCTTTCTACTAAATAAAACAAAATGATGTAAACGACGAGAAAACAATCAGGCTGTCATAGGTTTTATGAACGCATTTTTCTGATGCTGAGGGACTTGTAACTCAATCATGACACGGAATGCTCACACAAACACGAGTGTTGTAAACGGAACGAGTTAAAAGCTATCAAATTATCGACAACGTGGGTTCCTAAAGGTGACGAGTTTGTTGATGAGCTCCTACACTTAACACATGAATCACTTGTTTTCTACATAGCTTGTCGATTTTTGTAAGTGCTTGTTAACTCGTAAATCAGCGTTTGACGTTAACTAGCGGTGACGAAACGTGATTAACTGGGTACTTGGAAGGCTGGAGACGAAATTCGAAGAAGGGAAAATCGACGGTCCCATAAAGGTAAAACGCTGCAAATTCCTACACGGGTTGGTTATTCCTCGGACCAGGCGGCAAGGAGACTAATTTCTTCAACATGGGGGAAATGGGGAAAACAGTGGATGCGGCGGGTCCCGGACCCATTCCAATCGATTCAGGATCCAAAATTTTGTGGAAAATGATACCCCACACGCCCAGGTACCAGAAATCCCGAAAAACACATATTCAATATGGGTAATAGATACCCATTTTCACCCATAACTTCTTCCAGTGGGTGCCAATCGTTCTGCGACCCATTTTATTGGATTCAGCGTCCAAAATTTAGTGGAAAATGATACCCCTCTCGCCTAGATCGCCCAAAATCTCGAAAATCCATTTTTCAAAAAACACATTTTGACCCCTACCCCGCCCAAATTTGGTCCGATCGGGCTGAAAAGTTTGGAGGACCGTCCTAGGCCGGGAACAGACCCCTGACCCAAGTTTCAGATTTTTAGAAAATTTTCTACTACCAAAAACGGCGCGGACGGCGTACGGTGGACGGACATTGACATTTTTTGATCTAGACACCTTGAAACGTCCAAAAAAAATTTTTGAGCCGAATTGGAGAGGTTGACTTTTTGCATGAAAACATAGGTTGATTATTCAAGGAATAACCAACCAAAACAGTGAGTGTCAGAGTGCTCAAGACTGGGTACCCCAGAGGGACTTCTTTCCGGCTCTGGACTTTTCAGCCCGATCGGACCAAATTTGGGGAGGGTATGGGTGAAAATGGTATATTTGAAAAGTGGTTTTTCGAGATATTTGGAGTTTTATTTTGGACTAAATTTTTGAGACTGAATCCATTCAGATGGGACCCAGACCGATTGGTGCTCACTGGAAGTGGGTATGGGTCAAAATGGGTACCCGCCTACATATTTAGAACGTGAGTCTTTGAGATTTTTGGATACTTAGGCGCGTGAGGCATCATAAGTCCGGGACACTCTTCACTCCCCACTCCCTCAATAATGGAGTTAATAAAGTGGAGAACTTTTTTTTGGATGAATTTGCATCGTTTTGGTTAGTTAATCCATGAATAATCAACCTATGTAACCATGTCCGAAATCATGGGAGAGTAACCCCCTCCAATTGGGCCCATAGTTGTTGTCCATACATGTTAATCATGAAATGAAAATTTTTCAAAAAAATAATAATAACACCCCACACGCCCAGGTACCCATAGGTAGGCAGATACCCTTTTCAACCCCAATCAGTTTGGAATTCATAAAAATGATTCAGCGTCCATAATTTAACGGAAAATAATACCCCACACGCCCTAGTTGCCAAAAATATCGAAAATCCACCTTCGGAAAACACATTTTGATACCCTTTCCCCCCACCATTTGGTCCAATTCGGCTGAAAAGTTTTGAGGACTAACTAGAGGTCCCGGAAAGTACCCTAGCCAAAATGTAAGATTCATAGAAAATTGTCAACTACCAAAAATGGCGTGGACATAGTGGACCGGCAGACGGACATGTTACTCATTAATTTTTTACATCATCGCCAGCCCAGGACCCGCCTCAATGGATTCAGCGTCCAAAATGTAGTGGACAATGATAACCCTAATGCCTAGTTCCCAAAAATGTCCCAAACATCGAGTTTCAACAAACAAATTTTCAAACATTAGTTCTCCACTTTTGGTCCGATCCTGAAAGAGTTCCCTGACCAAGATTTCAGTTGTTATGAAAATTGTTCACTACCAAACGTGGCGTGGACGGTTGACGGACATTTGGGTTCTTTGGTTGATTATTTCTTGAACATTCAACTCTATTTAATGGCTAGAGGCCAACTTCTTCGATTTGCCCCGAAATTTTACAGTATAAATATGTTAGGTACTTGATATCCATTTCACGAAATCTAAAAATGTCTGTCCGCCGTCAAACCGTTTGGAACTAAATTTTTTTCTAAAAATCTGAAGATTTGGCCAGGGACCTCTTTCCAATTTTTTTGGTTCTGAAAACGTCTTCAGCCCGATCGGAGCCAATTTATGGAGGGTATAGGTAAAAATGTGTGTTTTGAAACCCAATTTTTCGGCACATTTTGGGTACCTAGGCACGTGAGGCATCATTTTCACTTAATGTTCGACGCTGAATTGATTGGAATGAGTCAGGGACACTCTACACTCACTGTTTGACCCATAATCATTCTCTAAGGAATAGGCAACGTGGAGGAATTCACAGTGCTTATGGTCTGGACATGAAACTGACCTACACTGCCAAATTTTGGCGCCAATCGGAGAGGTTATTCAAGAGTCCAAAATACAACATTCCACTTGATTCAGCTATTTCAGGCTACTCCTCCTTAATAAGTAAAATAGGAAGTGATAAAGGTCGATTGAGGCAAATCCTGCGATGCCACTCATTAACCATTGTATGTGGAATTTCGGTTTCTAGATTCAGGCTTTACTTTACACAGTTTTCGCTATCTATGGCTGCTCCATCTTCACGTGTCTCGCTCAGTTTCCATTCCCGACTGATGGCAACCACAAGTCCTCAGCGCTCCTGTACTTGGCGTATTTTAAAGGTGAGTTCTTCCATTAGTTTTAGGGTACGAAATTGATCCCTTGTTCGTAAAAGCGGCCATTGAATCACATTCCTATACAACCGTGTAGGTGGAAATATAGATTTTCAATGTACGGTCACGTAATTGTTTCGAACAATAATAAACTGACACCTCAACAAGCTAACAATGAGGTCATCCTGATTCCACTCATCAAGATAAGAAGGCCTCCAATCCTGGGAATACCGTCAGTAAATTGTTATAATTCACCAATGGGATTGTACTCTAAAAACTCTCATGCACTTGGTCTTAGGAACCTACCTATTGGAACTAAAGATCATTTTTTACCATAAAAATTCATGGAGGACGTTACAAAGAATCAAATTATGAACATAATCAATATGGTGTATTTACGATGATGTTAGTGCGATTACCTATTTGATTATTGTTGGATTTTTTTTTAGTAGGATATTAACTGGCAAATTGAAGATGCTGTAGGATGAGTAAAGTGCCATTAAATGTAGGTAAACAAGTTCAATTAATTAATTTTTGTTTTTTTAGGGAAATGCAGCGATTCATCAGGGTTGTACCAGGGAGAAGCACCTTCTGCCTTGCGTACTTACTACGTTTTAATCGCTTATGGGATAGTCAGTGCAGTATGGATCCCAACATCTACTCTCCTCATAGGTAAACAGCCCTAGGAATATGAGAATCAACTACATTTATCACTATAATTCCAATGGAGTGTACCCACTGTTTCCAGAGAAAAAAAAAAAAAAAAACGCTGCGAATTCATACCCACGGGTGGTTGGTTATTCCTCGGACCAGGGGCATGGAGATTCATTTCTTCAACATGGGGGAAATGGGAAAACAGTGGGTGTGGTGGGTCCTGAACCCATTCCAATCGATTCAGGGTCCACAATTTAGTGGAAAATGATACCCCACACGCCTAGGCACCAGAAATCTCGAAAACACACATTCGAAATGGGTAGATAGGCACCCATTTTGACCCATAACCTCATCCAGAGGGGACCAATCGTCCCGGGACCCGTCTCTTTGGATTCAGCGTCCAAAAGTTAGTGGAAAATGATACCCCACACGACTAGGTTCCAGAAATCTCGAAATGAAAAATATTCAAAATTAGTAATATACCTTAATTTGACCCATAACCTCTTCTGGTGGGTGCCAATCATTCCGGGAACCGTCTCATTGGATTCATTGTCCTAAATTGTAGTGGAAAATGATACCCCACACGCCTAGATCGCATAAATCTTGAAAACCCGTTTTTCAAAAAACACATTTGGACCCCTAACCGACCCAATTGGTCCAATCGTGCTGAAAAGTTTCGAGGTCAAACTAGAGCCGGAAACGAACCCCTGACCAAAATATCAGATTTTTAGAAATTTTTCTACTGCCTAATCGGCGTACGGTGGCGGACGGACATTAGCGAATTTTGATTTAGACACCTTGAAACGCCCAGAAAAACAATTTTGGGCTGAATCGGAGAGATTGACATTTTGCATGTAAACATAGGTTGATTGTCCAACCAAAAAAATGACCAATTTTAGACTCATGGGTACACACCATCATTTTTAAAAAATTATTCAACATTAGCATTCTGGCTTTACCTACTAAGCATGTTCTTTTGATGTCCTAATTTTTCTAAAAGTTGGTCTCTAATGGTCCGAAGGTTGTTTTAGTTGCGGCAGTGAGTCGTGTCAAAGGCTCCCACGGAGCTTGGCTTTATTATCCGTGGATCGTCAACTCCATCATCCTCCTCATCATGGACGTTGCTGCCACCGCCTGTTACGGCCTTGATATGCATAAGACTTTGGTAACCTTCCAAAAGCTTCGTCACAACTTTTGAGTGTACCCGCTGCGATATCAGGTTTTGGTAGTAATTTGGATTATATTTCTGTAGACAACAACTGATTTCAAGAAGTTCGTCGGAAGTAACGTCGGTCCAATTCCTGAAGGAACCGATGGCATCACTGTGTTCCCTTCATCATTGATGACAGCAGTATTTTTTCGTGGGATCGTCGTCTGGATTTTGAACGCCATTTTGCTCGGCGTCGTTATCCAAGCTGCGAGAGAGGTCAAGAAAAGTTTTTCGACCACGGAATTCATCAGAGTGAGTTCACTTTTGGGATAAAGTGGTGAAGTGACATCAAGTGGATTCACTTTTGGCAGGTGTTCAAATTATTTCATTTGCAGGGGAGTACGCCGAAAAAGGTGAAAAAATTGATCGAACAAGAACAAGTAGTCGTGCAACCAAAACCCGAAGAACACGAAGTGCGTTGGGTTCGAGTGAAAGACGAAGTGTCTCTACCTCGAGTGGAAATTCCATCGACGTCAGATCGTATCGAGACGCCAGCTGAAGCCAGAAAACTTCAACGAACAAGCGACTTTCCAACGTCACCTCAGTCGCCAATCGCCGATTCGCCTTCGCCGGTAATCAAACGCACGCCGTCACTTCGGAGATCAGGCTCGTCACCTGTTTTCGATTTCCACGGATATCCAACTGGGGAAAGCTTCCCCTTCCAGCAGGACCCAAATCGTCGATATGTCGTCAACAACCTACCTCCACAGTAAGTATCCAAAAGTCTCGAGGAAGTATGGTCACCCTAAATATGCCTGCATAGCCCAGGATGTAAAATCTTGAAACGCTGCAAATTATTCAGCAAAGGGTGATTATTCCTTGGAGCAAGATTATGGGGGAAATTTAGTGGAAAATGATAACTTACAAGTCTAGGTAACTCAAAATCACGAATAATTGTTTTAAAATGAATAGGAAATAAGTCTCCTTATTTCTGGACCATCAAAAATCCCTTCTATCAACTTGGCCTCAGATTTATATTGAAACTTCTTTTCCAAGTATTTAAAACATCGACCATTGGCATCTAAGGCTTTTACAAATTGCTTCAAAACCTATATATACATTTTTAGACATTTTTAGCGGTTATTTTGTTGGTTTGACCTTCAAATGACCTTGAAAGCGATCTGATCTGAAAAAACTGGCAAACGATTCGAAATCAGCGACCCAAAAAAACATAAAAACCCACAGGTCGCTTTCATGGACTTTGACTTTTTTTGTGTGTGTGTGCCTGTGTAATACTTCAGCAATACTTCAGTACCAACAAAGATTCTTGCTGGGCGACATGGGTGTAAGCCTATGCCTAGCAATAAGTAGTATTATTATATAAGTAAGGTATTTCACAAAGTCTCATTGTTCGTCCTCACAAACTTCTGTTCCTATTACGATTGCGTGTCCTCAACAACTATTAAATAAATAAATAAATAAAGTCCAGAAAATTGAGTTTCAAAATAAAATGTCACCCATACCCTCTCCAAATTCGGTTCGATTGGGCTGAAAATTTTGGGAACCAACTAGGGCCGGAAAGAAGTCCCTGACCAAAATACAGCGTACAGCGGACGGACATTTTGCCTTTAGACTTTAGACACCATGAAAAGTATAATCTCAAATGTTGATACCAATTGAAGAGGCTGACTCCTCCATGACTTTGGGCATGATTACTCAGCAATGCGCCAACAACCTAAACTACCTACGAGTTCTGTGGGTTTGCGGTGATCACATCCGTTTGCACTGCCTTCTTGATTATATTTAGGGCTGGTCTCAGAGGATGACTCATTTTGCATTCTAGTTCCGAACTTTTTGAAAAATCAACACGATAATATTTTTATTCTATCACTATAATAATATTTTAATGTTAAACGTTCGAAGAGCCAATATTTGATGCAGAGAGCCAGAGAGTAGGGGGTGGGGGGGGTTCTGGGTGTCAATATGTGTATTTTGAAAAATGGATTTTTTGGCGATCCAGGCGTGTGGGGTATTATTTTCGACTAAATTTTGAACGCTGAATTCAATGAGACGGAAGAATTGGCACCCACCAGAAGGGGTTATGGGTCAAAAAGGGGTATCTATATACCCATTTGAATGTGGGTATTCGAGATTTCTGGTACCTAGGCGTGTGGGTATCATTTTCTAATAAATTTTTGAACGCAGAATCGATTGGATTATGTCCGAGGAATAACCAACCCCTAAGAAAAATTTGCAGAGTTTTATCCTCTCGTTTATTCCACCGGTACCTATATCAAAATTTGACATGAAAGGGGTTCAAAGGGGACAACAAAATATGCTTAACGTGTAACGTAAATATCGTATCACCTACGTGTTATTTTACGTACAACACGACAGCTGAGTCAATCAATACCACAAAAATTATTAGCGGGTGAAACAAACAAGGAACCGTAACTTAAAATTTTACAGGCGAGTAAGGGATCTCTCTTTCCAAAGGTCTACTAGCTATCTTTCTCATCTCAGCAGGAAGCTATGTTTCAGTAATTTTTACATTATATAAAATCCTCACTGTTATTTATTTATTTTTGCCGAAATTTAACCTTTAAAGGCGTTGTACTTTTCCAGGCCTAGATACGTGCCACCTAACAGGCAAGACTGGGAAAGGGACATGGCGAGAGATCGTCAAATGGAAAGAGAAACTGATAGAGAATTGGCAAGATTGCGAGAAATGGAGCGTGAAAAACAAGATAGGTAATCAACCAAAAACATCTACTTATGTTTTACTGTTTATAATAAGATGTGTACGTATCAGCAGATTGTATTCAGTTGCCTGACTCTTAATACGTTTGCAGGGAGTTTCAGCGGATGAAGGGTGATCATCAGCAACAGGAAGACGAAGCTGCCCGTAATCAATTCCCCTTTCGATACATTCGACCGTCAGATCTCAAACTCCAGGTTGAAGATAGTCTTAGTTGATTTCATGTTGATTTATCACATTAAATTGAATGATTACATTTTGATTTTGATAATTTTGTAGCCCAAATATGATCAAACTATGAAGCCCAAATTGGGGCCAGAGGTGCCTCCCAAGCCGGCAATTCCAGTGCCAGATTACGCCTCTCCTCCAAAATCAAGGTGGGATCCAACCAACCTCTCCAGGTCCGGTTCTACTGTTGGTGACTCACGCTACAACGACCAAAGTGAGTTTTACGAGTAGTAGACGTTTTACGAGTTGCAGTAGACCATTCAGGATTAGCCCATATGGACTTGGTAAGACATGTTGGTGCCTTCGTGTGTGGAAGGGGGGGGGGGGGGGATTTCTACTGCCAGCCCAGGCCCCTGCTTGGCCCTGGTTTGATGCAGGAATGGGCGCTCCAGACTGGGCCTGCCAGTGGTGGCATTTTTTTCTTTGTATCCCCATTGCCCCTCTCTGGCAGGCCTGTCACGGGACGATGCTCTTCTTAGCTGTCGTGTGGCCGGGCAGTGGGTTGCCTCAGCGTGTTGCAGAGGCCTTAGCTCAGCTGATTGCTGACGCCTTGGCTCGCGGCCGCAGGATACTGTGAATAATCTGCAATTCGTAAAACGTCCGACGAGTCTACGTACTATAATTGCTGCTCAGCCTACATTCTTGGATAGGCTGAGCTAGATTATAGCTAATGGATGAGGAGGACGTTTTACGCCACCTCATTATAATAATATTCTTCTCATTTACAGGATGGAACCCTAACAGACTGTAGCACGTCGCATTCACTCAACCCTCATCTTCATGTTGAATATTCACAATGAGGGACGGACGTGATCTCGTGAACCGTACATAACCGTGCAGAGCCACTCAAGTGTCTACGAACATGAGACCAAATTCAAAATTCTGAAGGTGGAAGAAGAGCACTCATTGGACAAAGGTTACTCCCACGAGCATGTAAAAAGTAGATAACTTGTCTCGAATCTTCGGATAATAGAAAATTGTTTGCGATAGGTGCCTAATTGGTAACCCATTTTTTCCCAAAAAAAAGTTAAATGCGACTTTATAAAACTAGTCATAGACAGTAATGTTGCCTGATCGAAAGAAAAAATTAATTTTACATCAAGAAATAAAATCAATATTTCTTCAAGAACATCTCAGTGACCCTTACCCTAAGCATCATAAATAGAGAGGTTCATTAACAAGGCGGAATATAATTATAAATTATTTATTTTTTAATAAAAAATATTTACAGAACCTAATTACATTTTTTTGAAGTCCCTAAAAAGAGGAATTGAAGTTGAGTGATATGCCCATCCATTCAACCTATTTCGACGTTGATTGATACACAGCACACAATAAATTATTTACAAAAAATTCATGATCAATTGTAATTTTGAAGTACATACATTCAACGTAATGCATCACAATATTTGTTTAGGAAGCTTTGCCCGTACCGCGACTTATTGTACAACTAATAACAGAATGATCAGTCAATATAAACAATCACTGGGATGTCGAACGAAAAATTGTTAAAGTGACAATGTAATTAATTTTTGATGTAATCAAGTATCGATGATGAAATGAGCAAGATAAATACACGGCAATTTGCCAATTTTAGAGCGTTCATGTGCAATAGATTTCTCAGTCGTACGTTTTCATCTTTTTGACCGACACAGTTTCTACTAGAGATGGGTTGCTGTGGCTTTTTCCAGTCTCATGTACAACTTGTTCTTGTTCCTTTTCACTACCAGATACATTTTTGATAGCTAACACAGTTAAGAAGTACAAATGTTCCTGCTGTTGTTTTCTTAGAACTCTTGGATATTCCTCAATGTAACAACTAACACTGATCTGCTAGAATGTAACAAGTAACAATGTGACTGGAAGGGTCCTAGTGGATCAGGAGCATATGTAGGAGCTAGGGGCACATGAGGATTTACCTGATGTCACAGTGGATCAGGAGCATTTCTAGGAACTAGGGACACTTGAGGATCAACCAGAGGCCCTAGAGGAACAGGAGCATATCTAGGAGCTAGGAACACTTGAGGATCAACCAGGAGTTCCAGTGGATTAGGAGCATTTCTAGGAGCTGGGAACACTTGAGGACCAACCAGAGATCCCAGCAGATCCTGAGCATTTCTAGGAGCTAGGAACACTTGAGGATCAACCAGAAGTTCCAGTGGATTAGGAGCATTTCTAAGAGCTAGGAACACTTGAGGATCAACCAGAAGTTCCAGTGGATTAGGAGCATTTCTAGTGGATTAGGAGCCAGGAACACTTGAGGATCAACCAGAGATCCCAGCAGATCCTGAGCATTTCTAGGAGCTAGGAACACTTGAGGATCAACCAGAAGTTCCAGTGGATTAGGAGCATTTCTAGGAGCTCGGAACACTTGAGGATCTACCAGGAGCCCCAGCAGATCAGGAGCGTTTCTAGGCACTAGGATCAACCTGAGACTTGGAACAGGAGCCTTTCTAGGAACTACAACGCATGAGGATCAACCTGGGACTGGAGTTCTTGATACTTTTGGCTTGCCATATTTTAGAGTCCCAGATACTACTTGGTACCTGATACTGAACAACCCATCCCTAGTTTCTATAGTCATTTGAGTGTCGCCAAATGTTCATTTCAAAATTTCTAAACAAACACATGATACGATAGAAGCTTGTAAAGCCAGTTTTCCCCTTTTGGAGGAACTCATCTCGTAGGAAGAACTTCTTCTACAGTGGGTTCACACCTTTAATAATGATTTGGGTACGGATAAAAGTTTATCTAAAACACTAAGAAAAAAAATAAGGATCTTTGAGATTGTGAGAAAAAACCATTAGGTAGGTATGGGCTTAGCTTTTTCATGTGACGTATTCCTACAAAAATGGCGTAAACAATTCGATTCAATAGCGATTTCGTTTGTTACAACGTTGTTACAAAATTAAAATCTTACTAACTATTCAAAAAAAAGTTCACAATTCAAAAAACTTCAACTTTATACATTGTTTTTATCACAGTCTAATAGAAAAAATTAAGATAAATTAGAAAATATATAATTGGAAGAAAATAACAGACAATAATAAACTCATAAAACCCGGAGGCAATATTAGGAGGAAATTTATTTCTATAATGGCAAGAATTGACTTATGTCAGAAATGCGATGAGAAATTCTTGTAAGAAAATGAATAATACGTGTAAGTACAGAGCATAATAATTTTCGACATCCATTTAGGCGAAAATTATAAACTGATTCGTGGTAAAAGTTGTTTTTGACTGTTGATTTTCATATTAAAATGTGAATGCGTGGAAGTAAATTCCTAGACAAATATGTTTTATTTAAAATTTGCAGCAAGGAAATAATCAAATAGCTGACACGTCAGAGAGCAGAAGTGACAAGAACACTGGTTGGGGGTATTTAGAGAGCTAACGTAATAGCTTACAAAATCACCCTAAATAGCTGTTGAGGCATCATTTGAAATTCCCAATCAAATAAGTTCAAAAGTGCCCAAAAACATGGATTTTTTTTTTAATTTTTAGAAGTGATGATAGAGGTAGAGGGCACGTTATCATTCCACTGTAAAATCAGGCTATTTCGAATTTAAATTGAAAAATTAAGGGCGGCAATGTGAGTCAGTCAGTCAATTGCTCATTCGACACTCAAATGAGAAAAATCGATAGGCAAATATTCTTTAGGTGAGAAAGAAAAGTTCGTTAAAGTTCAATGTAGTTGACAAATCATTTCTAATTGAAAAAAAAGAGTCCCGCCCTTACAACTTGTGGCGCAAGAAGGAATTCCTCTGATTCTGTGCAAAATCCTCATATTGTACGGTTAATTATTCAAATATTAACATTTTGGATTTCCTGGAGTGTTGGAAATTATCTTACCTAACACACCATCAGCTACGAAGATCGTTGTATTACTTCAAAAGTGGAAATTTGTTGTTGGCCAGTAGCTAAAAATTTTGAATCAGATACCAACTGGCTTTGCCAACTTTTGCCACAACACATTTTACATGTTTTTCCTCTAATAAATGGCACGAATATTCTAAATCTCCTTAGCAAAACAAGTTTTCCCGTTATGGCCGTAAAAATAGTCTAATAAAATTCTATTGGCTTTCATCATCATCATAACACGATTGTATTTGCAATTTCTACATCATAATGACGCCAAAACCAACGGGGTAGTATTCAGACTTAAGATCAGATACCTCCTCCATATTGCGTCTGTAATGGCGTCGGTCCTTTCGACGAACGATTATTAACAACATGTTCAAATATTGTTTTTATACATGTTGTGGGTAATTTAATTCCTTTCGTACATTCTAGTATTGCAGCTGATTTCAACATACAGTGGACACACTGAAGTCGACATGATATTTACATTAAAAAATCGATAATTCGTGATAATTCTACGTTGGGTGTCATATAACGATTGGAAGACGTTCAACGTTTACGAATTCAAAAAGTTCTCTAGTACAAATAAAGCGTACTACGCTGTGGATTGGCTTGCAGCCGCGTACCCAGTACTAATTGTACACAGTACAGTACGGAACATAATAAATTATGGTCTTCACCATATGCCGTCGTCCAAATTAAACTACTTTTGAAAAGATTCGTTAAAATATTACATAAATTTACATTAATGTCGTTGATAAATATTTACAATTATAGGTACAAGGTGATTTTAATAGGAAATCTCGTTTTGAGAATTTTATGAGCTCTCAATGCGAGATGGTTGGCGACACGTCCTCTCATATATACATGTAGGTCATGTAGTATTTATGTACCTACGTGGAAAGGTCACGTGGTCAGTCCTGCGTCACTAGACGGTCGTTTCGTTGCGTCGAAGGGGTTGAAGTTCCCGTTTGAGCCGATCGTAGTCGTTGTAGTATTCGTGGTCGGACTCCTCTTCAGAGGATCTTTGGTGCGGGATGGCCGCTGGGTGGGGAATGCCGAGGGTTTGCCCGATGACGAGGTGGTATTCGGGGTTGTCGACCATTCCCGACTGCGGGGGAATGAAGTCGGGATAGTGACTTCTGGCAGCTCCGTCTGAACATAAGACACAAGGAAATCAGAACACATGAACATTGAAAACAAGACATGAGGAAAATGGGGAAAACAGTGAGTGTGGAGAGTCCCAGACTCATTCCAATCGATTCAGCGTCTAAAAGTTAGTGGAAAATGATACCCCACACGCCCATGTTCCAAAATATCTTGGAAACCCATATTCGAAAAAAGTAGATAAACACCCATTTAGACCCATAACCTCTTCCGGAGGGCGCCAATCGGTCCGGGACCCATCTCAATTGATTCTGCGTCCAAAATGTAGTAAAAAATAATACCTCACACGCCTATATCGCCGAGAAGCTCGAAAATTCATTTTTCAAAAGACACATTTTCGCAACCCCTCAAATTGGTAACCCGGTTAACCACCTCCCCTCCCCCCAATCCAATTTAGGGGAAAAAAGTGACTCGTGGGACACTGCATAGTGACTGAGATTGTGAGAACCTACGAGTCACGTTTCCCGCAGAGCAACAGAGAACAAGGGGGCTAAAAGGGGTGAAAACTGCCCTTGTTGCTATCGATGACCTTTTCAGCATCTCCACAGCTTATAAATACTAGTTTTCTATAAGTCAGCGCTAAGGTTGACCGAAATGGGTTGTTTGAAATGGCCAGCTTGTTGCATGTTGCACGGATGAGATCAGTATGGAAAGGATGAAGGTTCCTACCAGAAAGTTTGGAGTCACCAATGAGATCCATGTAGGTCGTAGGAGCGTTACTCTGTTGCGGCGAAGGCATCAAATAGTCGTCTTCGTCAAGAGGCAAGTCCAACTTGAGACCTCCAATGTGAACTTGACCTCTGAGACCGTCGCATTCGTCGGTCAAATCCATCTCTGTAACCAAGTCAAATTTTGTTTGAATTGTCGGCAAACGCTTTGAAGCATTCTCAGTACTTGAGAAGTTATTGGTAGAGTAGTTTTTGAGACTGGTAATTTACCTCGACGAAGAGGATCAGAGCAGTAGCGCAGTGGATTGGCAAAATCCAAGCCATCCCAGCCCTGAATGCTCTGAGTAGGGAGTGAGTCAGGTTGAGGTGAAGGAGCCACGATCCCTGTCCGACACTTAGGTTGGAGATACTCGTCGCCAATGTCACCTTCTGAAGGAACTTCAATCGACGTGTGGTCTTTGTCCTCGTGTCCACTTTCCTGTAGAACAGAAAATGATAGGTCATTGCCATGGTAGGCTGTGGAGCGAATGTCAAGGACTGGAAATCGTCTTCAAGAGCATCATCAAGCCATTGGGAAACAATCTAAAATTTGAAGTATTTTCCAAAAAACAAAAACATTTTGACGCATACTAACCGGAGGCGAATAGGATGGAAGGCGCATCAGCTTGTCTCCCTGAATGACTAGGTAGCGGCCGGGGTCTCGGGCCATCTTGGCATACTCGTCGGCCAATTCTTTGAAACACGGTCGACTCTCAGCGTCTTTCATCCAACACTTGATCATCAACATATAAATGTCGATGGTGCAGGTATTGGGCTGCGGAAGGCGCTCGCCTTTTTCAAGCAATTCAAGCACCTCCCGAGCAGGAACGTTTTCGTAAGGTCGACCGCCATACGTTAAGAGCTCCCACACTGTAACGCCTGAAAAAAAAAAAAAAGAAAACGAAAAATATTATTTCACTCAAAACACGCTGAAAGTTAAAAAAATTAATTAAATGAAAGACTACCTACCAAAAGCCCAAACATCACTTTTGTGAGTGAACGTTCGCATTTGTATGCACTCAGGAGCCAACCATTTGATGGGCATTTTTCCTCCTTCAGCTTTGTATTCGTCCTCGTTGATGTCCAATAGTTTCGCGAGGCCGAAGTCAGTGATTTTGACGCATGTAGGAGTTTGGACAAGAACGTTGCGAGCTGCGAGGTCTCGATGAACCAATCTCTTCTCTTCAAGATAGGCCATGCCTGAGGAAGAGGAATAATAGTGAAATTTATTTATAAGTATACATTTTTTCGGTAGAAAGTTTGCAAAATCATTCGTGCATAGAATGATTGGAATTCTACTAGTGAAATATGAAAAAAAAAAAAAAAAAAAAAAAAAAAAAAAAATAATAATAAAGTGAATTATTCCGAATAAAGTACGACTTTTTGTAACATTTACCAATAAAAGCAAACTTCAGTGAGATTTTTATTAAAAATTAATAATTTTAGTTTTTCGTAATGCACACTTATTGACGTCATAATCCGCATATTTCCAGTTTTATGAATTTCTTCAAGCCAGGTCCTGTCAGCAGAGCATGTTCCCCCAGGAGAATGTTTGTACTTAGTATGAATTACTCACCTCGAGCAATCTGGTAACACCAATTGAGAAGTGGCTTGGAGCCAATTTTGTCTTGGTGTTTCCTCACGTAGTCCAACAAGCAGCCAAGTGGCATCAGCTGCGTCACCAACATCATCTCATCCGTCATGCAGACGCCCAGCAGTTGAAGGAGATTTTGATGTTCAACACTGGCCATGATGTAAGCTTCGTCGAGAAATTCTTTGCTCGTGTTGGCTCCAGTTCGTTCTCTTAAAACTTTGATGGCGACCGGTATTTTGACGTTTTCACCCTCTGGCACCCAAACACCCTGGACACAAGAAACATATTGCGAAATGATTTTTTGAAAAAACACTGGGTGCTGTGAGCAGTCTGAATTGATGGAGGCTATGAACCCACCTTGTACACAGTTCCAAAAGCTCCATAACCTAGGACGCCACCCCTCCTCATTTCCGCCTCCTTCACGATCCTTAGTTTGGCCAGATTGGGTTTGACGTTCGTGGGGTGAAGAGGTTCCAAGCCTTGGAGCATTAAGGACATTTTAGCGGCGTTTTTCTCTTTTGTGCGCAACCGGCATTGATATACGAGCACCGTTAGGAAGACTATAACTATGCAGGAACAGAATATCACTATCGCCACAACGACCGACATTCGGTCAGGATCCTCTCTGTGAACAAAAGAGGGAAGAAGGTTAGTCATGAGATAACTTCTTTACCCTTAATAAATTTTAAACTTCATTTTTGGACACATAAAGTCAGAAGTACTCATTTGTACATTCAATGAGACCCTGAACCCACGTACCCGTTCCCCACTTTCATCCCAGGACCCAAATCGCTAGCGATCATTTGCACAAATGCACAATAATGGGCCTAGGGTTGAAGATAGAGGATACAGGTGCTTACTATGATACATAAGATACAGGTTAACTACCACTACTTCCAGCAAAGTTGATGAGCAAAAGCAGTTGATAGGAAAAATGTACTCACTGAGACGCGCCAGCGATCCTCTCTTCCGAACAGAATGGGTCGCCCTTTTCAGGAAAGTTCGCATTGGATTTATCTTTTGGACACACTTCCGAACAGTAAAAGGCGGTTGAGTTTCCAAATTCTCCACCGTTGTCGTCACTCTGCGTTCATAAATAAATTAACCGTTACATGAGGACTGTGGGAGCACCATGGCAGCCATAGATTTCGAGTGGCAAAATAACGTACCTGGTAGACTTTAAAAGCTCGACATTTGATACAATGCTCGTTCGTAGGGCCGTAACATCCGATGCACTCTGACGAACAAGCGACGCACTGTTGGTGCAGGTCGTCGGGGTAGGTGTCCACAGGGCATTCGTCCTCGCACTGCTCGCCCCGCTTGTAGTTAGCGCACTCTTGGCAGACTTGCTCGTGAAAACCGAAACTCGTGCATTTCTTACAGCGAGGATGGCATTTACGACAGATCCCTTTTCCAGCAAGCGGTTTGAGGGCGGGTTGTTGCTCGAGGGGGCCAACGTGGTCGTAGTAGTAGCCGTCAGGGCATAGCTCGTTCTTTTGAAGGCAGCGTTCCTGGAAAGACGGGACCATCAAACCAAGTTAGAAGGAAGATCTAGAGGTTTGTCCTGCGTTATGCCCTGTCCAGTGAATCAATGTCGCATTTCCAGAGGAATACTCAACCAGTACATTGAGGGGATGGACAACAGACAGAATACCTCAAGCTACCATCATCACATGCCTCTCAACAACAGCTATCCTGGGATATTGCTCCTACATGAATGGAATAACGATGAAACAAGCAAGGAATAAACACAGAGCAGGTAATGTCTAGTACTCACCACAATCTCTCCGTTGAAGATGGCTTTCTCACACGAGTTGCACCCTTGCTCGCTGATAGTGTTCTCGGGACCGTTGCACCCGTAAATACAATTCGTGTGGCAAGGTCGACAAATCCCAGCATCGTTGTATTTGCTGTCAGGACAAGTTTTGACGCAGAAGGGACCGTCCTTGGCGTTTTTGCACACGGTACAATTTTTGGGACCGGGACCGCTGCAAGATCCTTCACACTCTTCGTGGCACGGCATGCAAATTTTATTGGCAGCTCGGTACATCCTGAGAAAATTTGAAATTGTTGTATAATAAACTTTAATGAAAAGTCACAATGAATGACGCAATAGAAAAAAAAATTAAATTAATCTGCTACTCACCCATGCACTCCGTCACAATCTTGAATGCAGGTGTTGTTGACTGCCAAATCTGGTGATAATATACGGTAATTGGCACATGAGAGACACTGATCGTTTCCAGGGCCCCAGCAACCTTCGGAGGAACATTGCTGATCGCAAACCAGACCTTCTTTGACTGAAAAACAACATGACTTTAGCAAGGGAGTACGTACATGAACGAAGGTTTGATTTAAGCACGACACTGCAGACACTTACTGCATTCTTTGGCGTCTTTATTGTTCTGAAATAACGTGTGATGCTCGTTGGATTTTTTGATTTTCTGCCAATCGATGCCATGTACGTAGCAGAGGTCTTTGTTTTCCAGTATGCCGATGCTTCCAGAGAGGACTTTTTTCAGGGATTTGAGGCCGAGGGATTTCAAGGAGGTTTTGACAATGTAGAGCGACGTGAAGTAATCACCGACTGAGCGGCCACCGATGATTTCCAGGTTCCTGCAGAAGATGTACAGGGAGATTGTCGTGAGATTGATTGTGAGGTGACGATAAGACCAGCTAGATGTCATCCAGGGGACTAAAGATGAGTAGTTTAAGTGAACAAGACTTGAAGAAATTCTAGCTTAGCACTCGAATATTACTGACGAACAGGCGCTCAAGGCTACATCAGGCTAAATAAACCCTAAATAAATGAGTAAGTAAGTAGTATGGATAAGTTCAAACGGAGCTAACCTGAAGTACGACAAGTTGGTGAAATGTGAGTTGTACGCTTGAATATTGATATGACCCGTGACTTCCTTCACTGTGCTGAACACCTCCAAACGATCTGGATGCATATTCAAATAATACGGGCCGACGCTGTAGTTGGCGTAGTAGTCCTGGAATCCTTTGAATGTCTGCTCGAGTATAGACAACGATCCGTCTATAACTGTACAGTCCCGAAATTTGTCGATGTTTCCCGAATGGATGAGGCCGTTGATCGAATTAGTTTTACAGGTTTTTGGGCAAGGTCCATCACATGGCACACATTCTCCATTCACAGCCTAGAACATAATGATGAGGACGTTCTTAATGAGCTGATCACGAAATTAATGACACATTTTTTACTTTAGTAAAATTAGTAACAGACTTATGCATATTTTTTCATAGAAATGTGCATAGAATATTTCTTTAAATTAATAGTAAAAAATAAAAACAATTAATTAATTAAGGGTGTTTTGCGACTAATAGTGACCTACCTCAATGGCACTTTACTCCTTTCCATTAAGCTTGCGAATTGAGCAAGAATTAGCACACAAAAATACTCTTTTATACAAAAATAAAATCTACCTGAATAGAGTACGTGGGCTTTCTGCCAACAATTCATGGATAAACTAATAACTGATATAAAAATATAGCTATTTACCTTTTTGTTGGGTGGACAGCTCCTGACGCAGGCTCCGTTGTCTTTGAGGAGATGTTCGGGACAGTTTTTGACGCATGTGGCTCCGTAGGCGTATTTACCTCTCGGATTGATTTCCCAGGAGTACGTTGAAGGGTTGTACATTTGCATCGCTGGGCACTCCTGAGTGCAGACTCCGTCATCGTAGAAGTTGCGGCAGGCCTGGAAGGGATGAAATCGTTAATGATGACCGTTAATCAGGCTCAGTCGTTATACAAAGTACCCCAAGAGTCCCCCCTCCTCTCCAAAAAATCTCAAAATCAAATCCTCAACCCCATGATTTTTGGTTGGTTATTCCTTGAATAATCAACCTATGTTTTCATGCAAATGGTCAACCTCTCCGATTCGGCTCAAAATTTTTTTCTGGACGTTTCATGATGTCTAGATCAAAAAAGGTCAATGTCCGTCCGCCGTACGCCGTCCGCCGTCCACGCCGTTTTTGGTAGTAGAAAATTTTCTAAAAATCTGAAATTTGAGTCAAGGGTCTGCTCCCGGCCTAGGACGGTCCTCCAAGCTTTTCAGCCCGATCGGACCAAATTTGGGCGGGGTAGGGGCCAAAATGTGTTTTTTGAAAAATGGATTTTCGAGATTTTTGGCGATCTAGGCGTGTGGGGTATCATTTTCCACTAAATTTTGGACGCTGAATCAAATGAAATGGGTCCCACAACGATTGGCACCCACTGGAAAAAGTTATGGGTCAAATTGGGTATATATTACCCACTTTGAATATGTGTTTTTGAGATTTCTGGAACCTAGGCGTGTGGGGTATCATTTTCCGCTAAATCTTCGAAGCTGAATCCAATGAAGTGGGTCCCAGGACGACTGGCACCCACTGGAAGAAGTTATGGGTCAAATTGGGTATATATTACCCATTTTGAATATGCGTTTTCGAGATTTCCGGTACCTGGGCGTGTGGGGTATAATTTTCCACTAAATTTTGGACCCTGAATCGATTGGAATGGTTCCAGGACCCGCCGCATCCACTCTTGTCCCCATTTCCCCCATGTTGAGGAAATGAGTCTCCATACGACTGGTTCGAGGAATAACCAACCCGTGTGTAAGAATTTGCAGCGTTTTTTACTTTACACTTGCGCTTTCATGGCAGCATGCGATCCCGCACTAACTCCAGCAATTGCAATAATCTGATCCCGAATTCCACCAACGTCCATAATCGTCATCTCCAATACTCACCAAGCAGTCGCTCTGTTTGGGACCGGTGCATCCACCGGCGCAGAAGAGATGACAACACTCGCGCGGTTGAGTACCAAAGCATCGCCCCTGATAACACTGAGGCGAGCAGTTGATTTTGGAGAATTGCTGACAATTGTGTGGACCTTCGCCCCAGCAACCCGCCACACAGCTCTTGTCGCACGCTGGACATTCCCTTTCCGGATTGGTAAAATTGTATTTGTACACGTATTGAGCGTTGGGACCGGTGATGATTTCCGTCCAGTTGATGGTTTTGACGTGGCAAAGATTGTAGTTGTTCATTATCCCAACGCTTCCGGCCAGAATGTCTGAAATACAAAAGAAATCGATCGTTACTACTAAACTCAAGTCGAGGACTTATCGAGCAAATCAAATCAAAGCTAGTTTACCCCTCAAAGATGGCATTTCCAGGGTGTGCATTTTGGATAAGGTGACCAACAAGGCAAATTCTTGTTCCTGAGCGGCAATCTTGAACAGGGTACGCCCGCGAATAATTTGAAGACGAGGGAGAATCATTTTCTTCACATCCACATGGGATATGAGAACATGTCCCGTCACCTCCCTGTAACAAAATACAATCAATATTAGGGTGATAAAGATGACAAAACAGAACTAAATCAAGCATACTGTATATTGTCATGGGCACAATGACAGAGGGACGCATTTGCAAAAATTTGGTTTCAAGATATTCACATTTGAATGTTGGAAGCCCCCTGAAAAATCGAGTATCGACAAAATCAACCAATGGAGCTGTTTTGCAACCTACCAAGGGATGTTTTGTTGTGTGGGGGCGCAAGGGGCATTAAAATCAGATATATTCTTTTGTCGAGGCTGGTTCATTCCCGCCTTTTCATATTACATCCTTCAACAGTTCTATTCTCGTTTTCATTAATGTGGTTATGACGTGAGTTGAGGAATGCTTTGTTTAAAACCATTGCCATTAATGAATCATTCTCACATCAGGATGATACCGAGGCAAAATTTGGTCTCCAACTGACCACTGGAACGTAAATGGGCTTTGGAAAAAAAAACAGTCAGCAGATATTACTTGCTGTACTGAGAAATCCAAATTAGAATTCATTAATTCTCATTAACCAATGAATTTTTCTTAACGCTTTCCCTAGTTTCTCTACTGAAACAATGACATAGAAAATGAAAAAAGCAAAGGTGAATTATTGGGAATATCTAAAGAAAACGTTGAATAAGAAACAATGAAAGAATGAACCATGTACGTATACTCTGGCGGTGATACTCTGAAAGAATTTTTGATTAAATTGAGAAGCAACAACGAAAAGCGATAATTGGAAAGTGACGTAACAGATGATTCGATGTTTCAAGACAGAGAGGCGAAATTTGCGAATCTTCCTACTGTTGTTGCTTCAATATTATAAATACGTCCATTTGTCATAGTAAAGATCATCGTAGTCGTAGATACGTCCAATGTGAGAACCCCACTAGGGGAGGGGTTCCAAAGTAAGACAATTGTTAGGGGTTGAAGAAATTGGTAGAACTTCTCCAGATAAGGAAATATGAAGCAAACTCAAAATGGCTGATTTTGCAGTCCCCTTGTCATTGTGCCAACGATGTCATTAAACACTGCTCAATTGTCTGTAACTTTTACGATTATGTACAATGTTTTCGAATAAAAATCAATTCAATTCGATACAATCAAAAACATTTTCTAAAATGAAGAGACCTTTCTTTCAATAAAATATTAGCAGATCTTACTCTGCGGTGATAACTGATCAAGTTCAACAAACGAGAAAACTAGAAGACTCAGGAAGCAAATTCTTTTCGGGCTACAAATTTCTGAAATAACTTATGACGACATAATTTACCGATTCTGGTTGGTATGGTTAGAGGACATTTTTCAGGCAGCGAAGGCTTAAAGCGCTACTTCTCCTTGAAAAGAAGTCTTTCAAAACCCGGATGGAATCTTTTAATCAAATTTAAAGCGGTGAAGATATGAAAGATGCACCTGTTCATTGGTAAATTCATTGCCTCAGCAACTTCACACTTGCTGAGAAAAACAAAATCTGTGGAACAGATTGCTCGAGAGAGGAGATACGATCTGTAACGGTGTTTGGGTAACTACCTAATCTTATCTGGGAGCACTCATCCTCAAAAGGTGGAAAGGACACGCCCGACGATATTTGAAATAACAAATAAACGTAGTAGAAACATGAGTTGTGAGTTCTAGCACGTAATTTTTACTGGGAATCTGAGATAGATGATACGTAAAATGAAAAATAAAATAATTTTGTAACGAATATTTCAAGAATACTTCATTGTGAGGCCGTAAGGAGGGTTATTTTGTGAGAATCGTGGTGAGCTCACCTGATGTATTGGAGAAAACTGAGATCCAAATTCTCGTCTTGAAGCCATGTCAATTCTAGATTGCCATCCACGTAGGTGCAGTTCGTGTATCTGTCCCTGAGATTCCTGTAGTGGTGCTCCTTGTTGGAAGGCACCGACATGCGGCCGTTCGTTCCGATGCATACTGCAACCAAACAGAATAAAATATATCAAAAACGTGCGACACCGACGATATAAGTTCAACCCGAGTGTGAGTAGTAAATTGGATTTTTCTAGAAACCATTCCCATGAAAGTTCAAATTGGAGAGGGAACGAAATGTGAGCGGTCAGCTATAAAAGATGCAGTTGGTCAAAGGCTCAGGACGATACTTTACGAGGAATAATGGCCCTGAGCAGGAGTCACGCGATAATCTGCAGAGATATTTTATCCCAAAACCCGCTTCTGCCCGTCGAACTTGATCCTTTTTTCTGGAATCCTCTCAACGACCGAAGACTTTAAAAAAAGATTGATGGGTTTTTGCGGTTACGGAGGAACTCCGTCATTTTGGTACTAGAATTCAAGAATTTCATCACGGTAGGTATTCTAGTGAGATGATAGATCTTGGGTGGTTTTGAAGGAACTCAGCCCCGAATAGAGCGACTGGTTGGTAAAAAGTTTGGCAAAATCGAACTTTTCTTATTCTCGGTTTAGCTGATATCCGGCTTGGACACGCGCCCAAGAAATTTTCATGGGACTCAGGAACAAGGGATCTGGAGGCCTAAAAAGGAGCCATAACCGAAATTGGATCAGACTTATATAAAAAATAGAAAAATGAACCTAACAGATAATCTATCAAGTGCCCGTAAAATGGATTTTTAATTTGAAGTTCAATACAAAAGCGAGCAACATGTTCGAATGTTCTCAGGTAACGCATCAAATAACTTCGCGCCTTTACTATCAAACGCCATCTGGCCTCGTAATGTCTTCCTGAAAGATGAGATGAAGGATTCCTTCAATAATGCACCGATTTCGGGCTCTAGTGACACCCCTCTCAAGGAAAGACAGCTGTTCTGAACCAATTTGGATGACTTGATCACCACTTTTTCTGAGGTCTGGCAAAAGCAGGACTCTCATTTGTTTGGATATCGACAGTCGGATTTCATTCTTTCTAAAGAAGGACTTCAATAAGCAGCTTTTGAGTCATACAAAACGAATCCAGATGACCTGGAATAGGCCCCAGGGGCCCCATGTAAGACACGAAAAACTCTGCAGCTCTTCACTGTTCATTTCACTTTGACCTCTTCATAACACTCCGCACTATCTTGGAACAAACCGTTTTTGTAGAGTGAAGAGTTTAGATTTGCTGAGTGCAGAGTGTGGAATGAAGAGTTTCTAGGAATATGCCCCAGCTCCATTTACTCCCCAACCCAAGACCCCGTATATCAGTTGGGATTGGACCAGCGTCAAGTAAAACATCCTAACAGGTACATCATAACAATAGCAATAGTCAGCCTTTAATAAGTTCACAAGGTCTCCATCTTTTGGTGAACTGATGGCTACAATAGCTCGACAAAACTGAGACCAATTGTATTCTATCTGACATGAGCCCATAACACAATTTAATCCAGTTTCCAATTGAGCTTTCTTCGGACTTATACTCGTTCGTCTGCCCAAGCATCTAAAGCTTGTTAAACTGAGCGAGGTGAAACTGATAAATCACTTCAACATTGGGTCAAGCAGAACGTGCTGCACCATGGATTGCTTGCTCAAAATCTAAAAGTACTTGCTTAGGCCGCAAAACTAAGGTTCTATTGCTGACTTTAGCGTCTGGCGAACGTTGGATGCCAACAAAACTTTATAGACGAGTTCACACGATGTCGAATTAGACGAGCTTACCTACTCTCGAAAATTGTATAAAGTTGTGAACGTAATGATACTTTGCTCACCCTTGTTTGAATTAATTAATTCATTCTATAAAATTATCACAAACAATAACCAACACTTTCGTTGTGGTAAATTGGTACCCACCCGGGCTCTCCAACGACAGTGAAATATCCCCGTAATTATTAAACACGATACTTCCACAACGCCTCTCACAAGGGTTTATTATGTTCGTCCGCGTCAGATGAAAAGCTCCAAGGTTGCAATAAAACGCAAAACCGTCAAACCCGAGACTCGTCCAATCCGTCAGAATTACCACCCAAGAAAAGGGCACGACGTGGCATTAGTGAGGAAGACAGAAGGTCTCTTCGGTCGCACAGGAGGGACCGCAGAGTTGGTACCTATATAATAATTAATCCTTATAAATGGCGACGACTGATATGCATAATCTTACCGGGCTTATCGGGTTCTTTTAATCTGAAAAGATTTCGAGGAATTTAATGTATTGCTCAGAGGCTGGTGGCGAAGGGGGAACCTTCATCCAGGGTGCTTTTTTTTCTATCTCCATCGGCGTATGAACTTTAACGCATTTGACCTTTGAGTTATGCAACCCGGTTTGAAAAAGATGGCTCTGGCCTCCGATGGAACTACATAGAAAACTGGATCTTTCTCCGTGGAGTCTTCACAATGGTCACAAACAATGCTTCCTTCAGAAGGTTATCGACGATCAGGAGCGCCTCTATTTACATTTTTGCGACAAAGAATATGGACGGGGCTTGAAAATTGATTTTTTTTTTTTTTTCATTCTGTGGGGACCACATGAAGCATCGGTTGTGTCGGGATAATATGGTCAGGCTCCCAATGAACCCTCTACTTTCGGTCACAGAAGTAGTGGAAGCTCAGAAGATTGCATTGGATTTTGCTGGAGCTGGTTCCAGTCAGTCTTAAAATGGATTAAAATAATCTCGAAACTATTGGGAGTCTTATTGTAAAGCGCACCGAAAGGCTGAATTTCGTAACAAAATATTCGTTCAAGAGATTGATGGGTGCCGGACGGTGGTTACAGAGACAGAGGGGAATCACCGCGATCCATAATACAGGAAGTCCCATGAATTTTTTTCACGCGAAATAATCAAATGTTGGGCATTATTCCGCGAAAATTGAATCCAACTAAGAAGCAAACAGGATCACGTGAATCAGGGTTAAAAAACAATGAGGATTCATGAGCCTCGATTTAGATTTCACCATCATCCACTATTTGATAATTTTGGGGTTGCGCAACTTTGTGTGCTCGCTGTACAGGTTGCGGGCAATCAAAAAAATTGGTTGAGAGATCAAATTTTGGATAGAATCCGAATCTGCAGTGCTCTCCCTGCCAAGTTGCCACCAATCGTTGACGTTGGTACCAACCAAACGAAAACACAGAGCGATGTCAGCAGAGGCAATGACTGACATGGCTGCTGGTAGAGCAGGCTCTTGTGCCATAGAATTGAGCCTCTGCTGGGGCTCTCTAGAATGATACAAGTCTTCGTGCTACGCTCTCTCAACAGCCAACTCTGAATGTGAACCAACATTTGCCTCCGAGTGAACTTCGCATTTTAGAAGCCGAGAAAAAGGTGCCCCCGATGGCATGGCAGCTTCGCCCTCCGTGACGGGGCCCCACGTTTCGAGGGCCGGTTCTCCCGGTGTATCAGAAGGTCGGATCAGCTCAGGGGATTCCTCCAAGACTCTGACCGAGGTTGTAAATCCAAACGAGAGCCCTGGAACAATGAGACCTTATCTCCCCTGGTCAGGACCCTGAGGCGGCCAACCCATTATATTTTTCCTTCTATTAATTACGATTTAGTACTAATCTGATTGTATAGAGGCCCTGCGGTCATCGAAAGGCTTCGAGCACCGAAAAGCTCTCTCTAAAATGGCTCGGCGAGGATTATTAAAACCTTTTTTTTGTTCCGTTTATCTTTTTCTCTTTCTCTTCGAACAACAAAAAAGTTGCACTGACCATAACCACTCCTGCGATCGTCATAAAACGTGTACTCTCAACGCTGCAGGTGATCCAGATTGTAGATTTAACGCCTAGCTCGTGTGAACACGAAATTTCTTAACAATTCCTCTGCACGTGCTTGAGGCTTGCCCTGGCGTACAGGAGCCCAACAGATAAGGTGAAACCATGCTTATTCTCATGTCTACTTATAATGAGTGTCAGCACTGATTTGGGACGATTATAACTAGGTGATTATACCACTGAAACAGCAAAGCTTTAAAGACTAAGTGGCTTGAGTCGCACTCCAATAGCCTCACTCTTTTTGCAAATATTATTTTTTCCTAACCAATTTCGAAATTTGTTCAGGGCCTCCCTTAACGAATGTGAATAACTGAAATGGTTTCCCATCCTCGGAATTCGTCATTCGAAATTTTCAAATCGTTCTCGCATGGACTTCGACGAATTTTTGTTCTTCGAACCCTTGCCCATTTCCTTCTCAATCTCGTCGGATGACTTTTCCCCATAGGGGCTCTTCGGCTATGGCTTCGAAGTAATTATCTCGCGGTTACAATTAGTGAAGAAGTCTCTGAGTGAGGCTTTGTAATTGCTCTTCTGCCCCTGGCGGGCACAAAGAGGCCGCAAAGCGACAGAGAATTCTTTCCGATCATCCTCGACTGAGATGGTAGACTCATAATCACATGCTTAGTGGGAAACGGGGGTCTCCCGTTGGGAGCATTGTTCGTCAGTTAATTGAAGTTTTTCTTATTTTGATTTCGTCTTATCGACAGCCATTAGCTCATCTTTGATTGTGTTGGGGGGCGTCTTTGCCAGAACCAGCCAGGAAGCATTCCTTGAACGATTGGCGACGAAGACCTCCGATTAGGAATACTCTTTTTCAATGAATCTAAAATGTACGAAGTTTGAGCCAAGAAGAAACGTTCTGCAAAGTCGGTGTCGCGCGTGGTCCAAGTTCCATTTTGTTCCAAGACAAAGTGGGTCACTTGAGACTAGTCTGGGCAAGGTGGAGGCGTCAGGGCACCTACTTGTGTATTCTTAAGACGGACGGTGCTTATTGTCGTGCTAATGAGGATCTTCCAAAACCAACCTCTAGCATGTCAATCGGATGGTCCCACATAGGCCGCATCGATAAGATATTGTGGAGGATTACATCGGGAGGACATGAAAAGGCGGTCACCGGTGAATTTATATCAAACGAGGACAACGGCTGCGGGTAGGTTTCTGGTTACTGAAATGCATGTAAAATGAGTACCGATCATGCGCAAATCTTAAACGCCTTTTTTTCGAAGCAGCCCTACAGAGGGGGGATATGGGGGGTCGAACAGGCCCCCAACAATTTTTGGTTGGTTATTCCTTGAATGATCAACCTATGTTTTCATACAAAATGTCAATCTCTCCGATTCGGTCCAAAAAAAAAAAATTTTTTTTTTTTACGTTTCAAGGTGTCTACATCAAAACGCTGTAAATTCTTTCACAAGGGTTATTCCTCGGACCAGGCGCATGAAGAATCTTATCAATCGGTTCAGCGTCCAAAATTTAGTGGAAAATGATACCCCACATGCCTAGGAACTGGATATCTCGAAAAAACATACTCAAAATGGGTAGATTGATACCCATTTTGACCCATAAAAGCTCTTCCAGTTGGCGCCAATTGTTCTGAGACCCATTTCATTGGATTCAGCATCCAACATTCAGTGGAAAATGATACCCTACACGCCTAGATTGCAAAAAATCTTGATCCATTAATTTTTCAAATTCCCATATCAAATTTCCTTTTTTGAAATACTCATTTTGACCCCATACCCGACCCAAATTTGGTACCCAAACGTAGTGGATAATGATCCACGTCAAGGTACCAGAAATCTCGAAAAGTTAGGTCAAAATAAGAATTTCACAAAATTTTGGACGCTGAATCCAATGAGGCGGGTCCCAGTCCATTTAGCGCCCACTGGTGCAGGTTAAAATGGGTATCAACCTACCTATTCCAAACATGGGTTTTTGAGATTTCTGGTACCTAGGCTTGTGTGGTATCATTTTCCATTAAATGTTGGACGCTGAATCGATTGGAATGAGTCCGGTACACTCAAAACTCACTGTTTTCCCCATTTCCCCCCATGCTCCTGGTCTGATGAATAACCAACCCCTGTGAAAGAATTTGCAGCTTTTTTAATTTACATGGGGGCTTTACAGGGACCTCTAATCCACCAACTGCGCTCTCCGCTACGGACCGATGCATCATTGTGTGAGTGTACTGCGTCACATCTCAAGGCCCCTGTCGTCGATTGCTGTCAACTTTGCATAAGCCCTCGTTCCAAACCGTTCGCATTTCGCTCTTGTGCGATTTTACGAATCGCTCGAGAACGGATTAACTTGAATAATATCTTTCTCTAATGCTCTTAGTACGTACATCACACGAATAACTTCTGAGCACGTAATTTATAGCGTGGAGTCGCGGTCCGTTGAAAACGCTACGAACCTTCGCCAACCGACAAATTGCTACTAATTTGTATAAGCTTTACAACGTTTTCAATCAATTTTCTCTTTCCTGATGATGTTGAATTCTTTTGCTAAGCAGTGCAAAGGGAAAATTGATCAATCATTACTACAAGCAGCTAAGCTACTGCGGGATGTTAGTTTTGTATTGCTGGCTGCTCTGTTGGACGATTGTCATGTTTCCCTCCGAGTGACATCACCTGAACTGATTTCAACCAAGACTGATGTCCGTTATACACGACAGACACGAGCACGAAGGCCTTCAGGCAAAGACCCATGTGGCCTGCCCACGCATCCTACCTTCTCAATATCGCCGCCCAGCAGGAATATGGAAATACGGTTGTATTGTTCGTTGCGTCACATTTTGACTCACAGACCTCGGGTCCCTGTTGAGCACACGTGATCCTCAATGGTTTGAATGGAGACGACTTTTACTTTCTACGAGACGGTGCTGTACCGCGAAAACCAAACCAGAAAGCATGGCCTGCCCTAGTCTTTGCTGGATCTACTCCTTGCTTTTTGTTAAGAGGAATGCTACTCTTTTTAGTATGAAGATGCAGAATTATTTAAAAAACATACCGGGTGTCCCCAAAAACATCTCCCTACCCCTGCTAAGGAAAAGTTTGAAACGACATGTGTGGTGGTTGTTTGAAAGGATCTCAAATATCACATTTGCGCACTCCACGCCACTACACAATCATGCGCACGTGGCTCTAAATTTCTTATCGCAAATTCGAATTCTACTCAAATTTCATGAAAACATTTTTTTTTATTGCACGCAACCGGTTCAGCGAGAACGCAAAGTAGCGCAACCCCAAAATTGTCAAATAGTGGATGACGGAGAGATCTAAAGTGTGGCACATGAATTTCCATTGTTTTTTAGCGCTGAATCGCAAGATGCTGTTTGTTCCTTGATTGGACCTAATTTTTGCGGAATAATGACAAAACTTTGTTTTTTCCCGTAAAAAAAAGCAATAATGACCAAAATGTGTTTATTTTGCGCCCGTTTTTGGTTGGTTATTCCTTGAATAATCAACCTATGTTTTCATGCAAATGGTCAACCTCTCCGATTCGGCTCAAAATTTTATTCTGGACGTTTCATGGTGTCTAGATCAAAAAAGATCAATCTCCGTCCGCCGTACGCCGTCCGCCGTCCACGCCGTTTTTGATAGGTAGTAGAAAATTTTCTAAAAATCTGAAATTTGGGTCAGGGGTCTGTTCCCGGCCTAGAACGATCCTCCAAGCTTTTCAGCCCGATCGGACCAAATTTGGGCGGGGTAGGGGTCAAAATGTGTTTTTTGAAAAATGGATTTTCCAGATTTTGGGCGATTTAGGAGAGTGGGGTATCATTTTCCACTAAATTTTGGAAGCTGAATCCAATGAAATGGGTCCCAGAACGATCTGCACCCACTGAAAGAAGTTATGGGTCAAATTGGGTATATGTATATTACCCATTTTGAATATGTGTTTTTGAGATTTCTGGAACCTAGGCGTGTGGGGTATCATTTTCCGTTAAATCTTGGAAGCTGAATCCAATGAAGTGGGTCCCAGGACGACTGGCACCCACTGGAAGAAGTTATGGGCCAAATTGGGTATATATTACTCATTTTAAATATGTGTTTATGAGATTTCTGGTACCTGGGCGTGTGGGGTATCATTTTACACTAAATCATGGACACTGAATCGATTGGAATGAGTCTGGGACCCGCCGCACCCACCGTTTTCCCCATTTTCCCCATGTTTTTATGCGTAAGTTTCTATGCGCCTGGTCCGAGGAATAACCAACCCCTGTGTAAGAATTTGCAGCGTTTTTAGATTTTAGATTTGGGTTTAATTAAGATTTAATTTTTAATTTATATTTAAGGTTTATTTAAATGTTTCAGATTTTTACAATAATTAATTTCCGAGGCCTGGTTAAAAAATGTAAAAATGGGGAGAGAACCCCTACAAATAGAGACTTATGGAAAAGACTGGTTCCGACTCCCAAAACAATCTGATGGCTCAACAAAAAAATACTTCAGAATCTCCTGTTAAAACTGCGGGTGGGAAGGGTGCATATCAGGATGAGAAACGAATAATAAATCACGAACATGACCTGCAGCAGTCCACAAGTGATTGGCAAAGCTCATTACGCGACCTTCGAGTATCTATTACTTCTAACGGAATCCGAAAGTCTCGAATCCCGTTAATTTTCGTAACGCTTTTAGAATAAGAATAAACGAGTCATCGTGGGATAAGACACGATAATTGTGTAGATATGTGAGGAGAACGCACGATAGACGCAAGCGAACATGAGTGACTCGTCGATGGAACAACGCCATCGATACTGTCTCGAAACAGAAATAATCGGCCTCGCCTCTGATATTACTGACGGTGAATAATTATAATTTCGAGAGGTGAAGTGAAGCCGCTGAGAGGCTCTATTCGAGGGCACAATAGAGCTCGAGGACAGGCGCTGAGGTTGTCGGGGGGTTGGAATGCTTTTGTGAAGGTCTAGCCCTAGCGCTATATGATGGCTTCCCAGTAATGGAAGGTGTCCGTTATCACGCCGGTACCCGCCTCTCACGAGTTTTCTACATCGGATGGCTTGATAGAGGCGTAACTTCGTGTGACCCCGTGACAAAATAGCCTAGACAGGTTGAAAGGGCTGAACTACACTGCCGAAAGAACTACAGCAAGTTTTGGATAGTACTGGACCGAAGATTTTCAATAAATTGTCGTAGCTACTCACTATTTGGCAAAGATGCCTATTCCGCCTATAAATATTGGAGTCTGTTCATCTAAGCACCCTCTTTTGCTGCCTTGAATAACAAATTCCTCGCAGTACGCCACATAAGATTCAGCATACTGATAGAAGGGGGAACAAAGAAGATACCGAACTAATTTGAAACGAGAACCAGAGAACCCGTCTTTTTAGTATAGACATTTGAATGAAATTGGGCGAACAAACGAGTTTTTTGGTTGCTCAACTATCTTTGGCAGTCGGAAAGGGTGGCAAGGTGGGTTCTCCTGCCAGAGCCACCGACTGGTCAATAAGTTGAGATTAAAAATCCCTCTTTTAGGGTTAAAACTCGAAGAACGCGACGGCCCTTTGTCCGGGTGCAGCCATAAATCTTGCCAGAGGAATGAGAGAGGAGATCTCAGGGTCCACGAGGCGGTGAGAACCCCCTCCTCACATCTTCGCCAGCGCGATGGCGATGGTAATTGCTGCACTCGGGGTCCTCACGAAGTTTCTCAGGGTCGCAACTATGCAGAAAACTCGGAGGATGGAGAGCTGGCGAGTTTAATTGTAGCTCGGGAAACCGATGATCCCTGGCCGACATTAATCGCAGTTATTTAAAAAGGAGGAGCTCTTCTTGTTTTCGCCGCAATTTACGAAACATCCCCGAAGGGGGCTACCAGATTCCAATCATTCGTTTACTTACACGAGTAAGAAACCCAATTGGGAATGAAAACCGACAGGGGAAGTAATGGTTGCATATATGCATGTGTACAGCGTATACAGGGTGTCCACATGAATCATGGGACAAACTCAAGAGGTCGATTTTACAGCTACATTGCAACAAGAAATGCCCCTAAGGTTTTTTTCTTCGACCCAAGTAAAAATTATATTTTTTTCCTTTTAAGACTTTTTTCGAGTTTTAGACCTAGTCTCAGTAAAATGGTTTGAACTCCCTTCAATTGCGATATAAAATAAAAGTTGAGGATACCATTGGAAAGAGCGTTGAATTTCCTACCTCTCTAATATGATATCTATAATATATCTATTTTTTTTTTTTTAAATGGTGTCCTAATTGGTGAAGAAATGGCCAAAGTTCAAAATTTTAAAATTTCTTAATAATCTACGTCTTCCCTGTCGTTTTTGCGCTATTAGAACAGAAGTTTTTCTGCTGGGACTCCTCGGGAAAAACCAGCTCAGAATTATAGCTTTTCAATGGTATAAGAAACAAAATTTTTTTAGATGAAAGTTTGAAAGAAAAAGGCGTTTGAATGCGAAAAAAAGTTGGTTTTTCGGTGAAAATCCTCGGAGAATTGCCTTGTAACCACGGCTTTTACGTAGACGGGGGCATTTTGAAAACCTTATTTCTTAGTCAAAATACTTATTTTTCCTCAATTAAGGGATGCATGGGAGTGTCACCATTCGATTCAGCGTCAAATAATGCAAATTATTGCGATATCGAACTCATTTTTATGAAAAAAGTCGGATTTTATTGGAAAACGACGAGTTTCACCTAAAAACCAACGTTTTCTCACTAAACTCACCCCAAACTTTTCTCATATAAACACAATTTTTTGTTATAACATTGGAAAAATGAGATTCTGAGCAAGTTTTTCCCGAGGAGTCCCCGCAGAAAAACCTAATAGCGCTCTAATTGCGCGAAAACGACACAAGAAACTTTGATTTTCAAGAGATTTTCCAATATTGAACATTGGCCATCTTTTTCATCAATCAGGAGACTATACAAAAAAATCAGATTTCATATCAGGGAGGTAGGAAATTCGACGCTCTCAATGGTATCCTCAACTTAAGATCGAAACAAGGAGCTTTTTGGGAACAGATAACAAATAGACTTTCATCATTTGCATTTTTTTGAACAACTCATGATGAAAATTTGAATTTTTTAAAAATTCCACTTGAATAAACCGCGTTGATACGAAAAATGCGACCTTCTACGTTTTTAAATGACCTAACATGAGCTTTCTTCACAGTTTTGTATTCATCTAAGGCAGTGTAGTGCAAGTTAGCATCAAACGGCCATCCCAAAAAGGTAAATTTTTAGCAGGGAGGCCATGGTTGATGCCAAAACAACTGAGGAATTTCAAGTCAATAATTGTACAGTTCCTATAAGCACAAACAATAACAGAATCTTGGCAGCCATATTACAATTCGACATGGAAAGAAATGATTGAACAAATACAACTTTTACCGCTCATTGGCTTACTTTTCCCTTTGACGAACTCGGAACTTCCTTCCTTCGAATTGGCATCGGCTCGGTGTATAGCCAGGAAGGAGATGAGCAGGAGAGCCGGCAGGAGTGCCAGAGGGTTCCTCAAGTGACGGGGCATTTCGGCCCATCTTTAGACCAAAGGCATTTTTCGCTTTCACTTTTCACCACATAACTCCCAACCTGCGAAAATACAACAGAAACAAACGGTAAGAAATATGTTAGGAGAACGATATGACGTTATTATTGAGGACAGCAACATTATAGTGGAAACTGGCAGGTTTTTCATGGACCTAATGGTCGGTGATTCACAGAAAAGTAATCAGCGAGGAACTGAAATTGCGCATAAGTACCTGCAGTAGAGGCTTCTATAAATGAAATGACCTTAAACCATTTATGCCATAGCATCAAAATTACACCCACGAACACAAAGTAAAGATAATGAAATACATCAAGCAGTCGTTCGAATTCGTGCCGCTGGGATAACAGAAGAATCCTTCATGAAAACGGACGATTTACATTGTTAAGTAGGGGGATATTGAATATACGAATGTTCAAATGAGGGTGGCAGCCATGAAATTACAGGAGCTAACCACAACGGCCTGCGGGTGAAAAATCAACATATCGAATTACAGGGGACTCTCAGAACTCAAAAGTGACGGGGTTTTTATTTGGACGTTTTTGAAAGAGGGAGAAAAATAGGCAAGTCTCGTTTGCTTTAAAATGTTATTATACGACTTATGTTGAAAAAACAAGGGTGAACCCAGAATTTAGGGGAAAATAAGTATAAGTATATAAGATGATTTTTTTACGCAAAATATTTCGGTCATTGAGTCGAATCAGCGTTCATAAAACAATGAAAATTCATACGTCCCATATTAGTGTTCACCATCACCCATTATTTGGCGAATTTAGGGGTTGCGCAACGCGTGCTTGTTGAAACGGTTGAACGCAATCAGAAAAATTGGTTGAGGGATCAAATTTTTATCGATTAAGGGAGGGGGGGGGGCAGTGGGACTCCTGTATTTGCTACAATACCCTAGTATGTCGACGGACAATGGAAATAATTTGGACTATAAACCGAGATTGGACGTCTCCCAGTTAGTCCAGAACCAAAGGCACCACGTCGAGCTCATGTATAAATAATTTTTAGTTATTGGATCTATGCAGCTGAAAAGAGCAAACATCAGTATAGAAGCAGGGCTCTCTTTAACAAGGTTTTAGATCAACGCAACAAAGTTTTGAGAAGGCTCATACTTTCTCAGACAATGGGATCCATCGAGTTAGAGGCCCAGTCATAATTATCTCTCAAAAGACAGCATTCCGATCTTTAACGACCGAAGCAGTAAATGCCCGTCTTCTTGGACGCCTTTCCGCGTAAAAGTTTACATCCTCGTCTGCAATAAACACAGTGGTTAAGGTATGGGGTAAATGATAGCGGAGTCGTGGTTGATCAAATCTTTTGTTAAAACCCGAAGCTTGTACGTCGGCGTTCTGAAAAATCACCATCCTCTTTCTATAACCTATAAGATGGAGGATGGAAACGGTCAATTACTTTTAGGAGAAGAAAAAGGATCGTGCACGGTGAACGTAATCCTGATAAGACAGGCCTCTAAGGCTTATCCCTCCGGGCGACTCGAGAGAGGGAATGCCGGGCCTGCCCATACGATCAAGATACCTCTCCCATGCGCTTCGAAAGAGCCGCCGTAAAAAAAAGTACCTTGCACACGATCACAACCCCAATAATTAGGGTTTTTGTTGTGCCCGATCTCATGGGAAAACACCAAAAATGCTAGTCAGGATGGGCTCAGCGCATTCTAATCCACATGGGAACGCTGAAGCCAAAAGGAACTGAGGATGAAGTAAATCGTATGACAGAAAAAATGGGGAAAATAATGAGTGTGGAGTGTCCCGGAGTCATTCCGATCGACCCAGTGTCCAAAATTTAGTGGAAAATAATACCTCACGCGCCTACATCGCCGAAAATCTCGAAAATCCATTTTTCAAAGATCACATTTTGTCCCCAACCCCCTCAAATTTGGTCCGGTCGGGCTGAAAAGTTACGAAGACTAACTAGAGCTAAAAACGAATGTCTGACCGAAATTTCGGATTTTTAGAAAATTGTCTACTACCAAAAACGGTGTGGACGGTGAAACAATAACCAACAAAAGTAGGTACACATGGGAACGTGCAATTTACAAGTAAGTTTCCAACTAGTCGTAATTGTAGTAACGCTACAAGTAAGGATGGCGATTACGTGAATTCACGGGTCAGAAATGCTATAGCGAATACGTTTCATACGTTTGAACGGATGTGACGCCTATATTCATTGTTTCATCAATGTATTGTAGTCGCCCGCTTAAGGAGAGAGAACATGATATCTCATCTTGTATACGGGATTGTTGGGGGTAAGCCATGAAATGAGGGATCTTAGTGAAATGATGGATTCCTCGGGCTCAACGTTTAGACCTTGACATAAGATCGACGTCACTCCTCATGCTCAGGATAGGCCGATATTTGCACGCAAAGTGAAGGGGGCCGTAAAGCAGTCAGTGGTATTCCCCGGGGATGAGTCAAGATACGAAAAAATATTATAAGCTCGAATGACCAAGACGAAACACCTTTGTCTGGGAAGCAGCAGTAATAGCTTCCCGAGATGACGGAAACATCAGAAGGCACGACCGTCAGAAAGGTCATGGGACACTCGCAATTACTTCGCGAAAGACTGCAGCTACTAGAGAGACGGCGATACCTCGAGGAGTATTCTTCTAATGGTTGGGGAGACTGTAGAAAGAAAGGAGAAGAAGAGCGTTAAAAGGGAAAAGACGAAGGAGGGGGTAAGAAGAAGAGGAAGACCATGAAACGAGGGAATGCGACGAAGAGAGACTGCGTTGGGCGCGAAGGGAAATACACTCGCGGAATCTCGGCAGTCGGCATGCACCAAGAGAACCACTTAGGCCGCCATCCGATCCTTAAAACATTCCCCACCATTTGAAATATATCTCAGCCGCAGTGTGGGACTCCTTTCCTCACTTTGTCCTCACCTCCCCTCCTTTTCCACGGCAAATATTTATACCATTTACCTCTACGAAGAGAAGTCGTGGCGAAGTTTGCGACAAAAAAATAATAATGGGGTACCCCTGAGGACAAAGGAGTTCAGAAGCTTAAAACCAGACCCGGCAGCTGCTTCATCTTGATTTAAAGCTTCCCTCCGTCGTGAGCGTCGGTCTAATTGTTTTTCGAGATAGGTATCACATTTGTTTGTACGAACCTACAGCGGGCACAACAATGATTTGATTTTAGCGTAGAAACAAGTGGATATTTTATATCAACTTCAGCCATCTTGGGCATTGTCAACAGCGTGTGAGGTACTCGTATAATGGCGGATTGAGATTTTGCACGGATTTTCTTCAGTAACCGCAATCATCAGTACGCAAATTTGCTCAATTATCATCGACCCTTGCTGCAATACCAGTAATTACACCCTAATACAAAGATGTCTCTTGATCCCTTGGTGTTCCTATGTGGTATGGGGATGTAAGAATGTCTGTAGAGTTTTCGTCATTTTGAAGTACCTTCTTGAATAAACAACCTTTTTGAAGTGAAGAAAAGTTTGCCATTTTCTGATGATTTTCTCGTTTCTCCGAAGATTCTAGAACGAACTAGGTGTTACGCCCATCTCATGAAAAATGGAGTTGATAACCTACTGAACAGCCTTGAGCCTTTTTACCGCATGCCTCCATACCCCTTAGCATAACGAACGCCATTAGTATCGTGATAACATGATGGCTGATCTTCCATTTTAACGAACCGGAAAGGCGAAATGAGCTTTTTGACTGAATGAGCGTGGAGGATGGGTTATAAGACGAATTCGTGTATGACTGACGGGCGTTAGAGAATATTTAGGGCTTCACGGGCGTGATAGGATAATTTTTTCTCTACAGCGAGGGTTATTTTCGAAAGAAGCTCGTTCAACTAGTGGTCACTTTTGACGAGCCGGCCATTTCTCATCGTTTTCCATAGGGCGTCAGGATCGTGCCTCGAAACCCGCCGGGCCCCGTCATTCGTCTAACCCGGGATGTTTATTTTGCCAGGGTAGAAGCGTGCAAGATGGAAGCCGCAGATTGGAGTGATTAAAAGGTGAGTCCGGAGAGGTTATTTGTCGTGGATCATGATCAGCCGTACGTGGCCTGTCGGACTCGGCTCGACGAAGCCTTTTTTACGTGGGAACTTGATGAACTTGAGGGTATTTCGTGCTCGCAAGGTCGTGTTTCGTTCCGTGGACTTCGACGATCGCCACGATTCGCTCGTAGTTTACAGGCGTCGAGGAAATCGCACGAATGGCGTGAAATCGTTTGGTGTCCAACATACTTGCATCCCGCACGAACCCTTACGACGTTTTTCGCTATATCAATGCCTAGCGAAGAATGCCAAACATGTTACTGTCAGAAACCAATGGAGTTCCCCAGGGCACCGTTCTAAGTCCTCTCATCTTCACAATCTATGTTAATAAATTGGTTCAAGTTGATATTGACGGCACGGAAAATGTTGTTCGCTGATGATGCTGCGCTACATTTTTTATCAGACGATTGGGAGAGCACGTACGACTTGGCTGAAAGGGGTTTACAGCTAATATACTCATGGCTGACAGAAAATAAGCTTTCATTGAACTCCAAAACGTGCTTCATCCCTTATTACCTGTTCTAATGCTGTCGCCTACACTGCCTGGGATGTGAACGCGGTCACTGCTGCCCTTTTATAGCCAGGCGATATAGGGTAAAATACATGATGGGGGGTTATTTGAGAAACGCGCTCGGTTTTAAACTGATGAGGACAATCTACCACTAATTGGCCCAAGCTGGGAATCCTTGGAGGATCACTGACTGGGCCCAGCCAGGAGCTTATCCTTCGACCATACAGCCCATTTTTATTCGCCAAAAGGCCCTCATTCGCACTGCGACGAAAAGTGACTTTTTCACACACGTTGTTGGCATGCAGCGGGGTTTCAATTTCAATCCCTCATGAAAATCCCCAACGTTTAGTGCAGCTAATAAACTTGAAATACGATGAGATCAGCTTTCTGCAATACCAACGTATTGGTATCCATCGTATTTCACTCAAGAATCCTCTAAGTTGCCGATTCCCATCTCGCGGCATGGCTTTAAACGCACATTCTTCTCATATTTCTTCAAATCCCCATTCGCAATTCGTGTTAGGAGCAATTAAAATGGTTGTCTCCAAGCTTGTTCTATCGTCTAAATAAGGTAAAACACTTGATCTAACTCGGCCAGATCGCTCAACTCCCATGTCGGAGATAATGTCAGTATTTTTATTAGCCGACGTCCAAGACGTTCAAAACTGAAGGCGATTTTTCGATCTCAACAACATTCCTATGACCAAAAAGCACACGTCAGCGTATTTCTTCCCTATGAAGCCTGCCGGTTTCCACCTGTCTTTAGGTAGACATGAGATCTTCCACGGACATCTCAATAGCCTTCACGCATATTTTTCTCTTTTAAAGAACGAGGGTTGACCGGAGTAACTTAGGTTTTGTTTACAAAAAAAAAAAAAAAAAAAAAAACCACGCCGACAATAGTCGGCCTGGAATCTGGTCAGGAACGATGAGACTCAGTCCGACTCTGAAAATTCTTTCTCGTTAGAAGAATCCTCGCCGAAGCTGCGGTAATAACGATGACTGAGTTTTCCTCGAAGTTTTGGGTGACTTCTCGTTGGAATGCGTTCCGAGGCAGGACGGCGGGTTTTCAGGAGCGGGAATTTTATAGCCCCGCTCGAACAGCCCGAAAAAGGAAAGAAATTGAAATCTTGGGTGGCGCCTGATGGTCATTTGATGGTCGATGGGAGGATTGGTTTCAACCTATTCCCATTTTTAGTCAAGCGGTCGGATTTGTGTGCCACCAAAAACACTGCCTGTCAAAAGCCGTGTTTTCAGAATTACGTCCAGATTTGGGTGGAGGGTTATTTCCCATCTGCAGTGAGTTCAAGTGGCCCTTGTTGGCGTATAATAGTACAGATGGCATTTTGTCATTTCTCGGAATGATTTCAAAAAAATAAAAAATAGGCAAGAGAGGCAAGCATTCATAGCGACCAGTAAAAATGTTTTGGGTCTACAGAGATTACGATGGCATGTATGTAAATTCTGGAACTCAATTTTATCACATAACAGAATATAGTTCTCATTCTAATGACTCCATGCCCGTCGATCGAAGCAAAACGTCTGTCACAAAATGTACAAACAACGGCTGGAGACTTCGAAATTTACTTATGTCACGTATACCGAACGTGTCTTTGAGTTGTTCTCCGTTAAATGCCCTCTCAGACGTCAAACCCTCAAATCTTCTCAGCCGACGCCTCGTGCTTGGTTTCTCTTTTCGAATTTATCAAACGTCCATCGGATCGAAAATTGCTCGGAAAAAGCAACGGCCGTCGAAATGCGCCTTCAAGCCGAGAGAAATGTAATTTCAAGTTCTGGCTTTATCACGTACGTTCGTCTCCCCTCTGATTACAGGAGTACCATTAGAGGAAGGGCAACCCTTCATTACTCGACGGTATTTTTCCGAAGTCCCTTCCACCTCCAGCCTGTGATTCTACCGCGTCGAGAGAGCTCATGAAGTTCGGGAATTCGGCGTGAGAGTTGCTTCATTGTATGGTGACTGAGCAACAGTGGTTGAAAATCCGAATGGCACCCGATGCTGCTCGTTCAAGGGAAGCAAACTGTTCCGAATAAAAAATTACCATTCTTTATTACTCTTCCAAGAATGCAGAGCACCTCGAAAACTTGCAAAATGGTCAACGCTCCTCTTGAAAACTTCGTCATTGTACACCTTAAGATGGCGAAAACTCACTTATAATTGGATGTTGATGTGACACTCGGCTGATTGAATGAAAAAAGAGAGAAAAAAAAAAAAAAAAAAAAAAAAAAAAAAAAAAAAAGTGATCGGAATAGCAAATAGGTATAGCCGACTTTCTTCCACTCCGCCTCACCAATATCAAGGACTTCACGAGTTGAAAGCAAATGGCAGTAACTACATGCTAATGTATTCCGAAATAATTACCCCTTACACGCCCTCACGCCGGAAATAACTAAATTCGGATTTTTCGGAGGGTTCTCATGTTCTTTTTTCAATAACGGCGGAGATTGTTTTTCACGCTGAAAATTGGAGGCATGCTTTTTCGTTCGGCAGAGCGGAAAAACTGCTGAGCTCGATGGTTATCGTGCGTCAGTGTAATGATTCTTACCAGGAAAGGAAACTATTATAGGTGTTGAGGGGCAGTCAAGTGTTGACAAGAGTAGAGTAACATTACAAATGTTTCGTCGGATAATTCTATGAAATTAGAAATGTAATGGAAGGTCTACTCAGTTGGTTTTTCATAAATCCGCAACTCCATGTGTTTCTAAGGCTAACATTAATGAATCGAACGTTTGTGGTAGGAAAATGTATTGCAAGAGCATCAGGAACGTCTCAAAAATTCATCCAAATGAAGAATATTAAAGAAATCAGAAGCCAAGAAACAGCCAATGGTCACTTTTACGCGACCATAAGTAATTTTCTCATTACGAGCGATGAAAACCTCTTCGATTAACAATCTCCTCAGATTTCAAGGCGTCCTCAGAACATGAAATTGAACGCGTTTCCCGATTGAGGTGGCCGTCAGAACCGTTTTCTTCAAGTTTCAAAACAACCTTTCCACAGCACAGGAGAAACTCGGGTTTTTTAAAATAATCTCGAGAGACGCAATCGACGGACCGCACTGAGGGATATCGGGTGTTTGACTTGACATGACGGCCAGTGAGTTCCGAGGCTCGTGTTTAAATAATTTATTCGTCCACAGGCGGTCTACAGACCAAGTGTCAGGTTACTTCATGATATTTTGAGGTTACGATCCGATCGAAGAAAAAAAAAAAAAAAATCACAGTATCTAAAAAATATAAAAATTCCTTTGTGAATGTCAATTTGCCGTAATATGGCATCAAGAGTTGAATACATAATAAATCTGGTAATGGGCTATAATATGAGAACCTCTGCGCCAAAGATTTTGACAAACTCTTAGACCGTGGAACCCCATTTTGAGAGAGAATTTCCATTCCCGGTTACATCCCCAAATATACATTTTCAAGGATCTCCTAATGATCTGGTAGCAACATCCACACTGTTCACACTTCGCATTCTATACCAACTTGCCTGTCATCTAATAGCGCCTTAATACGCAGGCGTTTCCACATTTCAAACATGGGCAAAGCCACAAATTACGTCTAGTTTTTGTCTTTCATTCCTCGTGACGTTTTTGTTTGTCTTTTATCCTCTAAAGCGGCTACAAACATTCATCAGAAGAGCAAAAGCAAATGTTTGCTTGGAACAAACGTATTGAAAAACATGTCGGAAAGGAAGTTTTCGTGCTATTGAAAGGGCCTTCGACGAGGGAGAGGTCTTTCACCTTTTCTGTACTTGTGTAAGCGATTCACGAGTACCGGTATACCATTCCAAGCGTTTTATTGAAACAAGGATCCATGACAATTGTCTTATTAATACTCAACAATAACACTCAACAATTCAAGAACGAGCACAAAATTGTACCAAAATGTGTTTATTTTGCGTGGAAAAATTATCTGTTTTAGCGCGTGGGATTGCTCACTATTCCGCAAAAATTGAGTCTAATTATGAAATGGATAACATCACGTGAATCTGAGATAAGGAAACAATGAAAATTCATATGACACACTTCAGAATTCACCATCATTTACTATTTGACAATAAAAAAATTGGTTGAGTGATCAAATTTTTTTTCATAAAATTTTAAATAGAATTTATATTGCAAATTTTGCAATTTAAAAAAGTTTTCATTCAAAATATAAAAGTCAGTGACTTAGGTTGCGCAGTTCTTCGGGGGTGCGCAAATATGATATTTGAAATCGCTAAAATATCAAAGATTAAAAAAAAATTATTTTCACTACCATTCAGACGATTAGGAGGGGAAGGGGGGAGACTTGTGGGGAATCCTGTATGAAGCCTTCAAGATTACCGGTATAAGCAGATGAGTAGTTATTCATCAAAAAACGTGTTTCTTGTCAAATTCATTACAATTTTGATATTCCTTGCGATTTTGCACGAGTTTTTAATTGGATCAGTCCATTAAAAATTGGGAAATAGTTTCAATTTAACACAGTTGTGGATACGTGCCGATCTCGCACACATCTTGTAACACCCACTTGAGCCTGTACGCCGTAAAAGATCGCCAAAACTATAGAAACCCTCGCCAAAAAGGCATTTCCCCCGACACTAATGGAAAAACCATTCGTCTGAGAAAGAGCGGTCGGAAAGGTTTCTCACCCAAAGGGCTCCAGCCTCTCCAACTCGAAATCGAGAGGCCTGCAGGGCAAAAGCCCACCTTTTCAGAAGGTAAGACGAACGATAACGAAAAGAAAAAAAAATGGAAGCCAACACTGATGATGAGGAGTCTCAGGTACGCCACCCCCTGGAGCGACGGCCTTTTCTCCGCCCATCCGTCAGTCAAAAACCTTTTTTTAAGGCCTCCAAACCAACGATTTTCAAAGTCCGGTACAACCCCTCGCCGAACCTTATAATCGAAATGATCGTTCTCCTCTCAAGCCTCCGCCAACACTCGGCCTTTTTACTTACGGGTGAGGTCATTTTTGACAAGATCTCAGAAGGAGAAAAAGGTGATAGCACGCATGTTATTACTCGGGCTACCAACAGCCCCAACTTTGCTGGTCTCATGAAAAAGGTCATCCCCATCAAACGATTGCTGAAGAGCTCCCTATAACAACAGCAGCATTTTTTGTGTACGAAAAAAGAGTTTTGAATTCCTCAAGAAAAAATCTGCAAATTCTTACACACGGGTTGGTTATTCCTCGAATGGGGGAAACAGTGGGTGTGGCGGGTCCCAGACCCATTCCAATCGATTCAGGGTCCAAAATTTAGTGGAATATGATACCCCACACGCCTAGGTACCTGAAATCCCGAAAACACATATTCAAAATGGGTAATGTATACCCAATTTGACCCACAACTTCTTCCAGTGGGTGCCAACCGTTCTGGGACCCATTTCATTGGATTCAGCGTCCAAAATTTAGTGGAAAATGACTCCCTACTCGCCTAGATCGCCCAAAATCTCGAAAATCCATTTTTCAAAAAACACATTTTGACCCTTACCCCCCCCCCCCCAAATTTGGTCCGATCGGGCTGAAAAGTTTCGAGGACCCGTCTCGGCTGGGAACAGACACCTGACCCAAATTTCAGATTTTTAGAAAATTTTCTACTACCAAAAAGGGCGCGGACGATGGACGGCGTACGGCGTACGGCGTACGGGGTACGGCGTACGGCGGACGGACATTGACCTTTTTTGATCAGGACATCATGAAACGTCCAGAAAAAAATTTTGAGCCAAATCGGAGAGGTTGACCATTATCATGAAAACATAGGTTGATTATTCGAGGAATAACCAACCAAAATGGGTGGATACATACCCGTTTTGACCCATAACTTCTTCCAGTGGGTGCCAATTGTTCTGGGACCCATTTCATTGGATTCAGCGTCCAAAATGACACCCTACTCGCCTAGATCGCCCAAAATCTCGAAAATCCATTTTTCAAAAAACACATTTTGACCCCTACCCCTCCCCCCCAAATTTGGTCCGATCGGGCTGAAAAGTTTCGAGGACCCGTCTCGGCCGGGAACAGACCCCTGACCCAAATTTCAGATTTTTAGAAAATTGTCTACTACCTAAAACGGCGCGGACGATGGACGGCGTACGGCGTACGGACATTGACCTTTTTTGATCAGAACATCATGAAACGTCCAGAAAAAATTTTTGAGCCGAATCGGAGAGGTTGACCATTACCATGAAAACATAGGTTGATTATTCAAGGAATAACCAACCAAAACTTACTGTAAATTCGTTCTAACAGTGACCGAAACCACCCCAAAACCGTCTAATTCTTTCATTACTGCAAACTGTAGCCCGAAATAGCTGGCGTTATAGAAAAAAATATTATTAATCTGAGCATGAGAGATGCAGTAAAGAAGAAAACGCACATCACTATAGCTTTTCCGTGACGAATTCTTCAACGATACAAGCTCAATAGCTCGAGGGTATCACACGAGTCTTCTGCAGGACATAACCTTGCTTTTACACCTGGAAGTGGTGCGAGGAAGGCGGGGGTATCTCTTTTGAAGGTTTAATTGTGTTGATGATTCGGCACGCTTGTACACCAACACAAAAGGTCTTTTCAGACGAGTTTCACTCCTTTTCTCACCAAGAGGCCACTAGAGGCTCCGATCGACAAAAGCCGAGTTATTAAAATACCTTAAATTATCAAACGTGCTCTCATCGTTTTGCTTCTCGCGTTTTGCTTTGGATCATACTTTCATCTCTTTGGAAGAAAAAGGAAAACGATAGCTAAATGAGAAATACGGCGTTTTGTTGCTTTTTAAAGTGAGTTCCATCAGTGATGTTCTCCGTGACAGGCCGCTGCTTTATCATCTTTTCGTTTCTCTCGCGGGTTTTCAATTTCCTACTCATCTCCTCATGTCTCCCGTCGCGCTATGCCGCTTGAGAACCTGAAAGAATGTGATTGGTTTGTGTCGCCAGCATCTAACAAACCCTTACCGTGACTGGCTGCTTCAAGGATTCAACGCATCGGCCGAATAAGGGTCCCATGGAAAATTAGTGACGAATGGATCTGCAGACGGGATTTGCAACTCATTTCAATTCCACGTCTACATTGGGGGAAGGATGATTTCAATTCTGCTCGCTCGTTCTTGACTTCGGTTAGTCCAGACAAAGTTATACCGGAATAACATACAATATAGAAAAAAATCGAAAAATGCAGTCAACCGCCAGACAAATGAAATGTGAGGAGAAAAAATAGACGCACAAAGAAAGCCGCAAAACTAACGTGGCTGGACAAGCGGAATGAAAATAACCCTCAGATCGATAATATACTTAGGAGCTACAGTAGAACCCCTCTAATCCGCCCTCGGCTGGTCCGTCACTCCGGTTAATCCGACCATCGTCGAGCCGGCCGCGAGCCACACACAGATAATTGTTAAAGAAGTACAAACTCTAGATCCGAATGTTACTTCAAACGAAATTGAAGAGTGGATAACCGAATGTGACAAAGATTGTGAAACCTATCAAGAACTCGATGATGACCAGATTGTTTCCACTGTTTTGGAACACGACGGTGAGGAACATGTGAATGATGACTGTGATTGTGAAGAAGACGAACCCCCTACCCGGATTTCACACACCGATGCCAAGAACGCTTTTGACATAGCTCTGCAATACATCGAGCAGAACCCAAGCTCAACTCCGATGGACGTCTTATGGATAAAAAATGGAGGGACACTGCAGCTACATAAGTCTAGAATTTCATCTGCTAAACAAAAATCAATAACTGACTTTTTTCTAAGTAGTTTGTTTCTTTATTGTAAAAGGATTGCATAGGTAGTTAAGGTTCCTTTATTTCAATATTAAAACGTGATCTTTTGTATTATTCTGAATGTAAATTATCCCTCGGATAATCCGACCTTTTTTGCGTTCCGACCATGCCCCCGGTCCCGAAGGTGACGGATTAGAGGGGTTCTACTGTATTTCCAATCGCAATCTTCACAAGAAGAATCCATCAACACCAGGCTGTAATTGGAGAAGATTTTCGCTTCGACGATTTGCCTTAGCTAAAGTCTATTGACGCCTTGGCAGATAGGTATTCAATACATGCAGTTCCTTCTTTTGTTTTGTCAATGAGGCCAATCTTAGGATTTCTACAGTCGACGGGGAGCGTACGACCGGGATCCGATAACTTCTATACTTCGAACAATTATAGGTGATAAAGTTGTGATACGGCTAGACTTTTGCCCAGAACGATTTTTTTGTCTTCAGATTCCCGATTGAAAAACGCTGCAAATACATTCACAGGGGTTGGTTATTCCTCGGACCAGGAGCATGGAAGAAATGTGGGAAACAGTGGGTGTAGAGTGTTTTGGACTCTTTCCAATCAAATTTAGAAGAAAATGATACCCCACACGCCTAGATCGCCAAAAATCTCAAGAATTTATCATTAAAAAAACACACCTTATGTTTCGAGAACCAACTTGAGCCAGAAACAGGTCGCTGAGAAAAATTTCAATTTTTTATAAATTTTTCTAATACACAGGACGTGGGCGACGCCACCACCGGTTTCTTCAATTGCCTGCATCCAAGACGGATCGATTTTTGGCCAGTGAATCCTTCCGATCGAATATCCAACTGTAAATCAGTTACAGAATTTTAGCTTTTATCCCAGAAAATCAAATTATAGGTTTCGGTTCGAGCCTTCTAACACAACTTAGTCATCAAATCGGTAAACATCTACCTGATCACTAAACTCGCAACTAAGCCAACGAATCAAATTCTGGGCTTCCCAACTAACATGAACCCTAATCAATTTCTTGTACGTCTAAATGAGCACGGGGCTGTTTCTAATTAAAAGGTTGTTCCAATACAAGAGAAGAGACGGGACGGGTTAGGGGTCAGGGATGTCGGAATGCGGTAATAGCCAGTTTCCCATGGTGAAAAGAAACCTGCTGTGCCCCTTCAGCCCGAGGGGGCATTCAGAGATTAGTCAGGTATGGCACCTAATTATTTGTTCCAATCCTCTTGATGTGGAGGCGGAGTAGAAAATTAAATTTGACCCGTGAGAATCGTTTAAAAACAAAGATAATATGTTGAAGAAGTTGGGCGCAGTGAGCTTTATATAATTCGTCAATCGACATTAGAAATATTTTTAGATTTTTTGACATAAAGAGTTAAGGAAATCCTTTTCTACTTCGCATGAGGGGCTCATTTAGGAGGGGGAAATTTTACGCTCTTTCCAACGGTGCCCTCAGATTTGAGATTATATTGTAAATTAAGAGAGTTATGGCCGATTGAGGGACATCAGGTCGAAAACACGACAGAAATCTCAATTCGTGAATAACTCGTAAACGAAGCCTCTTTTATAAAAAAGTTCTTAAGACATTTTTTGTTGCAAATGAGTCGTAAAATCGACCCCTTGAAGGCTGCTAACCTTATTGGCTAACATTCCTGTATAAACGAAGCTTCCAGAGTTAAAACACTGCATCTGCCCGGCATTTACAGCCAAATTTAATTGTACTGAAAGTTCACCTTATTACATGGATTTCCTCTTCCACCCTTTCATGCACCACTGTGATAAAAAATCTTACTGGATGGAACAAGCACTTAACGCTCTTCTTGGAGGAAAAACGCTAAGTAGGTGATAATTGAGAGGGAAGCACCTGCTGGTTACGGGACCGTGAAGCCATCGAGGAAAAGCCGACTTATCATTCAACGCCATCTCTTCATACAAATGAGAGACAAGCTCTAAAACTTCATTGAATACATTTTGGTAAGTTATTCCTTGAATAATCAACCAATGTTTTCATGCAAAAGGTCGACCTCTCCGATTCGGCTCAAAATTTTTTTCTGGACGTTTCAAGGTGTCTAGATCAAAAATCTGCAAATTCTTACACACGGGTTGGTTATTCCTCGAATGGGGGAAACAGTGGGCGTGGCGGGTCTCAGACCCATTCCAATCGATTCAGGGTCCAAAATTTAGTGGAATATGATACCCCACACGCCCAGGTACCAGAAATCCTGACACATACCAAATGGGTGGATACGTACCCATTTTGACCCATAACTTCTTCCGGTGGGTGCCAATCATTCTGGGACACACATCATTGAATTCAGCGTCCAAAATTTAGTGGAAAATGATACCCCACACGCCTAGGTAGCAGAAATCCCGAAAACACATATTCAAGATGGGTGTATCTATGGGGCACTACGACACTAATTTACTAATATAATATTGAGAAAACGTAGGTAATTTAGAAGGCTATAATAATTGTATTAAATTGAATTGAATGGTACGGATAAAAAGCTCGGACAGTAAAAAGAATTGTAGGCAACTGCTCAAAATTGGTTGCTAAGTTTAACAGCTGGTTATAAACAACAGGATATGACGATGTGTTTTGTTTGTCTATTCGGCTGAAGTCACCCACATGGGTAATAAATACCCAATTTGACCCATTACTTCTTCCAGTGGGTGCCAATTGTTCTGGGACCCATTTTATAGGATTCAGCGTCCAAAATTTAGTGGAAAATGACACCCCACTCGCCTAAATCACCCAAAATCTCGAAAATCCATTTTTCAAAAAACACATTTTGACCCCTACCCCCTCCAAATTTGGTCCGATCGGGCTGAAAAGTTTCGAGGACCCATCTCGGCTGGGAACAGACCCCTGACCCAAATTTCAGATTTTTAGAACATTTTCTACTACCAAAAACGGCGTGGACAATGGACGGCGGACGGACATTGACCTTTTTTGATCAGGACATCATGAAACGTCCAGAAAAAAATTTTGAGCCGAATCGGAGAGGTTGACCATTATCATGAAAACATAGGTTGATTATTCAAGGAATAACCAACCAAAAAGTCTAATGCCTGTCCGCCGTCCGGGGTTTATTTAGTAGTAGAAAATTATGTAAGCATCTGAAATTTGGGTCAGAGGTCTCTTCCCGGTCTAGGTCGGTCCTCAAAAGTTTTCAGCCCGATCGGACCAAATTCGGGAGGGGTAAGGGTCAAAATGTGTATTTCGAAAAATGGATTTTCGAGATTTTTGGCAATCTAGGCGTGTGCGGTAGCATTTTCCACTAAATTTTGGACGCGGAATCGATTGGAATTGGTCAGCGACCCACCACACCCACTGTTTCCCCCTATGTTGAAGGAATATTGGTCTCAATGCGGTGGTCCGAGGAACATCTTGACACCTTGAAAAGTCCAGAAAAAAAGTTTGGGCCGAATCAGAGATTTTTGGAAAAGGAAGATGGATTATGTTCCCCACATTATGATGGTTATGACGTGCTCTATGGCCCTGCTACATGGCGATTGCTACGTCGATGCTCAGTTGAGAGAAGTGCTCGTAAACTTATTCGAAGTTGAATGTGTATTCAAGTGCTGTGTTAGGATAAAGTTTGTTCGGAGTGAAAGACGGTTAACGGGGTCGTGGGTTTCGGTGGGAGCCTGTGCAAGTCAGCGTCGTGACTCCTCCGAGTTCGTGATCTTTTTCCGTTCGAAGAGCCCCAAAGAGCGCGCCTTCTGGCTACCCTGCTCTAGCTATTACTCAGTGTCTTTTGTCTTCGAGTGCATGAACTCTACATCCTGTGGAATCTGCATGATCTCGTGTTCAGATAGCATTTTAGCTCCCCCAGCTAAAGGGGTTGAACAGTCATGGGTTTTCGCGGGAGAAATATACTCGGCATAAGTGAATTATCAGGACGAGAATGAGGAAATATAACGTGATAAACGCCCACCATAAAAAATCGCCAATATAACATGCAAGAGACGACCTTAAACAATTTCATGATATAAAAGACAACGCAGAAACACATTTAAAAAAAAAAAAAAAAACCGCTGCAAATTCTTACACACGGGTTGGTTATTCCTCGGACCGGGCGCATGGAGACTCATGTCTTCAACATGGGGAAAATGGAGAACAGTTGGTGTGGCGAATCCCTGACCCATTTCAATCGATTCAGCGTCCAAAATTTAGTGGAAAATGATACCCGACACGCCTAGGTGCCAGAAATCTCGACAACACGAATTCGAAATGGGTAAATCGGTACCCATTTTGACCGATAACCTTATCCAGAGGGTACCAATCGTTCTGGGACCCATTTCATTGGATTCAACGTCCAAAATTTAGTGAAAAATGATACCTTTTTCATGAAAGCATAGGTTGATTATTCAAGGAATAACCAACCAAAATACCAGAACACTCAATATTGAATTGATGAGTGGTATACACGAAGACGCTCACAGTCAAGGATGCTAAAATGTGTAACTTACATCTAGATGGGTATGTAGAATATCACGAAAAGGCTTTCAGAATAAGAACTCTTGGAAATTGAACTGACAAGAAATGAAGCTCTTGGGACTCCTTGAATCGTTGATCTGATGGGAGCATCCTAGAGGGACTCTTATGCAGCTTAGGTACTACTAATCAGTGAAAAAGGGAAGAAACAACACTTTGCATGGTGTATAATCTCGAGTTAATTTAGACCGAAAGGGTGAACTGTACTATTTTCACACTCAAAAGGTCCGAGCTTTCATCAACGACTGGAAACGGAAAACAATCAAGGGTAGTGTTGATGTTAGGAGTGTGAAGTTATATGCCCGCGCTGGAGCCTACATGAGCACTTTGTCTTGTCCAGTTCTGGTTTCTGTACCAGGTCGTTGGTGTACCCAATTATTCTCATTAGAACCGTGAAGGGGGGGGGGGGTGTCGGGTTGTTAGCGCTAGGGCGGAGCACTTCATGAGGTCGTGATACCCCGAAGCCCTGGACCATAAGACTCAGTTAGATAGGAGGCAGTAGAGGCAAGATGAGGTAAGGGGGGGGGGGGGTTACCATACGTGCGAGGCGATTATCTGTTCCGAAACGGTGGATGGAGAGAGGAGCAGGAGAGCAGTGACCTATGTGTCCGAGAAGGTAAAGCCTAGAAGAAACCTTCCAAGATACCTTCGACCATGCCCGCCAGGACTGCCGAAGAAACCTTTTCTGAAGATGGATCCGGCAACGTTGGAATACTCGTTTTTACTCTTGGGATCCTTGGAGGGGGCCCAGTGGGCCTCAGGCTCCGGAGAAAGATCTGCTGGCAGGGGCTCCACGGCAGCTTCCAAGGTGGGGAACAGGTGAAATCTCCCAACTCTCGGTCCCACCTTTACCTTATTAAAACAGTAATAGTAACGCTTATTGGCCTTTGGCAGATATTGACCATGAAGAAGAATCGCTCTCATAGATGCACCATACTGAACATTCATAGCCACTACGGTGTTTAGAGGAGAAAAGAAAATCCAGATCTAAGTGGAGTTCTAAACATCACCGAATATAGGGGATGATTCAAATTAGTCTAAGAATTAAAAAAAATTCCATTGATTGGGTAGTCCCTCATCTCAAGACACTGACGTACTTTTCTGCAGCGTTGAAGTCTCCCAGTTCGGCAGGCAGTTCGATTTCAATTCGTTCATGCTGTGAGCTATACTTAATTCCCGCTTCGTACGTAAATAATACGAAAAATAACCAAAATGATCCGAAAAGCTTGAGTTAATTACGATTACAAAATAGAGCCAAATGAGGCATTTACAAAATTTTAAAACATGGTTCAAGATGCCAAAGTCCGATTGGGAAAGCTATTTTTCTTTCAACCATGGAACAATCACAATCATTGAAAATATTTTATAATCGTCACTTTACCTGAGGTTTAACTATGCACGAGGCATTCGACATCCCACAGGACGCGATTGTGTCATCAAAACTAAAACTTAAAACTCCTGACTGCTCTGAATGACTGATTTGGGCTACATTTTTAGGGGGGACTGCGCCCAATGGTGTGTTTTAATTAAATTAATAGATTCAATTGTTGTTGGAGATCGAAGATTTCGTGATGTGACTATTCCTTTTATTCCAGCAATAGATACTTCAGCAATAGATGAGCGCATTAAAAAAATGATAACAATAAGGAAAGCAAATGAAACAAAATAATTTGGAGTAGTATTATGCGCATATTATGCGGTAGTTTTTAGGTTAACAATGACCCACACATCGTACATTCCAGCAATAAATATGTGCGTTTGAAAAATGGGGGAAACAGTGAATGTGGAGTGTGCCGGATTGATTCCAATCAATTCAGCGTCCAACATTTACTGGAATGATACCCCAGAAGCCAATGTACCCAAAAAACACTTTTGAAATCGGTAGGTAGGTACCCAATTTGACCCATATCCACCTCCAATGAGTATTAATCGGTTAAGGACCTTTCTCAATGGATTCAGAGTCCAAAATTTAGTGGGAAATGATACCCCACACGCCTGATCGCCAATAATCTCAAACATCCATTTAAAATTATCATCATTGATATCAATTAGAGAATAAAATGGAACCTTCGAGAGGGTTCAGATAGATATTGTTCGCTCTCAGGAGGTCACGAATTCGTCGGAAAAATTCAAACTGCTGCGTATTTTTCCACAACTTACGCGATGAAGTGTAAAATTAAATCAGAGGACACCCCCCTCCCCTCCCCCGGGTCTTGATATTTTCCTGGAGAGCAGATAAATACGCGGTAAACATCTTTGATCCGCTAAACTTTTCCTAGAAGAAGGATGACCTCAGAGGTGAGACCTCACAGCTGAAGGAAACGCTGAGCCGGTTGTCCTTGCTCCGACGAACCGCTACACCCTCTCCACCCCTCTTGTGGTAGGCGTTGAGGTTTTTTCCCTCCTCTGCGGTCCGAGCGCGTTATGAACTCTGACATCGAGTAAAAGGAGACTTTTTATGAGTTGCGCTGCGCTCTGCTGTCTTGCCTCCGAGAAAAGGGCGGTCGTAGGCAGAACTGTGATCCAAGGAGGGAGCGAAAAAGTTTACGCGGAGAAATACCGAAAAGGAAAACTTGCTGACGACCACGCCGGCCATAATTTTATCCCTGCGCTCACACAACCCCGCATAAAAGGGAGAACGACCAGCTCCTGATTTGAAGGACAAATGAAAGACTTTGGTGAGCTCAACCAGAGATCTAGTCTTCTAAGATGATTCCCAGGTCAGCAGAAGGGACAGCTGATCCCTTGACTGTGTTTTTCTGACAAGAAAATTTGTTACGCTATAACCATCATAGAGGTACAAAATTACGAGTATTTTACATGCGCAAATCCAGATCCACGTGTAGTAAGAACTATAAATCAATATGTATTGTAAGGAACCCCTCCCCTCTTTTCAAGAGGTTTCAAGCCAATCAGGATATGATGCGCGTCACCTGAGTGGAGTTATTAGGAAAAAGTTCCATTGACATCTAGATAAATAATCGGAAATTGGCAGCAAAGTCATTTACAAGAGTTGGTTATTCCTCTAGGAGCATGGAGACTCATCCCAATCGTTTCAGCGTCCAAAATTGTACCCATTTAGACACATAACATCTTCCGGTGGGCGCCGATCCGCTGGGGCCCGCCTTATTGGATTCAGCGTCCAAAATTTAGTCGAAAATGATACCCCACACGTTTAGATCGTCAATAATATCGAAGCCTCACCCCCACCCCCAAAGCAGTCCAATCTGGGTGAAATGTTTAAAAGACCAACTAGTACCGGAATCGGGTCCCTGACCAAAATTTCAGATTTCTATTACCAAAATTGGCGTAGACGGCGGACGGACATTTGCTCATTTTGATCTAGCCATCTTGAAACGCCATGGAATAACCAACCGAAATGTGGTGAAATAATATTGTAGCTGCATTTAAGCTCTGAATGCAATTATAGCTAAAATAATCGGAAAATAATTTTTTCTACAAAATAACGGGCCACAATGTAACGTAAACAAATTTCGCACCGTTCAGCCAGGACTACTATAATGGTGCGAGTAAACAAATAAGAAATAGAGCAACGAGTTCCCAAAGGAGAGTCGAGGAAGTCTGACAAAAGCAGGTTCTGCCCACGCTTTACAGCTGGTGAGACCACGACCAGACCGGTGTCGCCTCGATTACGTGGCAGAGACTTCGACTCCTTCATAAAATTATAGGGCGTTCCCACCCAAATGACACAATTCCGAGCGATTTTTTGCATCGGTGTATTCATGTCGTCATTGCCCTTTGTATTTAAAGATTTCCGGAGTAGGGAAGTAAAACTGATGCAGCTGAGACCTGAGCTATCATTTTCTTCCTCCACAGAGTTTCATATTCCTCACACAAAGGCGACCTGAGGAGCATTCCTTAACGCGCGGTATACAGTTGAAAACGATTCACCGTCACGTAAATCAACTGAACCAAATTTGAGCCTCCTCCAAAATTAGTCACTCTAACGAACCGTCTGTAATCAAAGGAATGCAAATCGAGACGATGAATCAAAAATCAAACAATAGCACCGAAAGGAAGATTCGGATCCCATTCAAAACTTCAGCTTGGAGATTCAAATTGCATAACGTCGAAGCTTGTTGGAACCAGTAAGGTTGATTTGAATGAGGCCGAAGGGAAAAGGGGCGAGGAATATGAATTTCAATGAACATTAACATCCTCTCACCAAGTTCTTTCGCGAAGGGGCTGCGATTCGATGCAGGCATTTCGAAGAAGACAGCGAGATTTCGAGATTGCACTTAAACGGTGATATTTCCTCTTCCAATACACGTCATCTATAAGTTTTCAGGACAGGAGATAACTATTGATTTCATGCTCGTGCAGAAAAGAGTATCTACTATTAACTCCCTTACTGCAAATACCTTTTGCGCCCACCGGACGTGGTTATGGGTCAAAATGGGTGCCTATCTGGACGTCGGTTTTCAAAATTTCTGGTACCTAGGCGTGTGGGGTATCATTTTTCACAAAATTTTGTACTTTGAAATCGATTGGAATGAGTCTCCTGGCTCGAGGAATAACCAACCAGTCAAAGAGAATTTGCAGCATTTTGGTTGGTTATTCTGTGAATAATCAACCTGTGTTTTCATGCAGAAAGTCTCTGCTCTTCGATTCGGCTCAATTTTTTTTTTTTTTTCTGGGCGTTTTAAAGTCTTTTTTTTTTTTTTTTTTTGATTATTTTTTTTTTGTTTTTTTATTATTTATTATTATTATTTGTTTTTGATTATTATAAATCAACCTATGTTTTTTTTTTTTTTTTTTTTTTTTTTTTTCATTTTTTGATCTAGACACTTTAGAACGCCCAGAAAAAAAAAAAAAAAAAAAAAAAAAAAAAAATTGAGCCGAATCGAAGAGCAGAGACTTTCTGCATGAAAACATAGGTTGATTATTCACAGAATAACCAACCAAAATGAAAATGTCCGTCCGCCGTCCACGCCGACTTTGGTATGAGAAATGTTTGGTCAGGGACCTGTTTCCGGCTCTAGTTGTTCCTTGAAACTTTCCAGTTCAATCGGGGAAATGAGAGGGGGAGGGGGTTAAGTGTGTATTGTGTCTAAATTTGTTTTTATTTCGACTATATTTAGGATGCTGAATCCAATGAGACGAATAAAATGTTAGATAGAGTCCGTCATTTTCGGAAGAGGATCCAAAGTTGTATCTAGCAAGAAAGACATCTCAAACACATTATTTCTCAAACCTAAATATATGGTATATTATTTTAAAATTATATTAAAAAACCAATCATTTAATTACTTGTTTTTATCATTTTTACCCATCGGGTTCCAGTATTTCAATATTGAAAAACGTTCGTTTCTGTACATACAACCGGGACCATGACCCTAATCGGTACATTCGTTTCGGTATTAAAAAAAAAAAAAAAAAAAAAAAAAAAAAAAAAAAGTTGGGAGAATAAAAGCGGTGAGGTAATAGGAGGTACGTAGAACTACGGTATTGCGATCCAATAGCCGAAAACGAGTGGATCATGCTAAGCCTAATCGAGTTGCAGATCAGCGGATGCGATTTCCCGAAAAGGAGTTCGGTTCAGGCAGCACTTGCCGGATAAAAAAGCCTCCGGATTGATCCAAGCAGTTCTACCACTTTCCGCGAAGTGGTTCCCTTCAGAACGCCGCACGTGCTGAATGAACTGGTTTGGCGCGCAGCTGAATTACCAATAGGATTCGTTGTTCCGAGCGCAATAGAAACTAGAAAGCTTTCCAAGTTGCGAAAAACCCTTCGGCGGATCCAATTATTTGATCTGTCGTAAACCCCACGACGTTATCTCAACGAGACCCGTTGTGATATCGTTTAGAAAGGGGCACGATCCTCACGAGTCTGTCTCCAATTCATAGATTCGCTGATCGGTGGCGAGTGTTTTGTCCCTTATTTGGCGGATTATGCGCACTTCTAACGAAGACCGCTGGTGCCGGCTCGCACGAATCGAGGGTGTACGTGGTGATCGTACAGAATCGGAGCGTGTCCAAGAAGGACTGACTAAATGATACTGCCTGTCAATTGACATCTTATTTATTCAGTTAACAATTAGAGACCACCAACTCCACGAAAACGTTTTGAGTAACATTTGGGATCGTTGCTAATTGGCCATGAATCCCTTTGCTACATTTTGGTTGGTTACAATCAACCAATGTTTTCCTGCTCAAGGTCACGAGAAGGTCGACCATCTCCGATTGGCCCCAACATTTTTTTCTGGACGTTTGATGATGCCTAAAACAAAAAACGCTGCAAATTCTTACACAGGGGTTGGTTATTCCTCGGACCAGGCGCATGGAGACTCATTTCTTCAACATGGGGATATTAGGGAAACAGTGGGTGCGGCGGGTCCCAGACCCATTCCAGTCGATTCAGGATCCAAAATTTAGTGGAAAATGATACCCCACACGCCCAGGTACCAGAAATCTCGAAAACGCATATTCAAAATGGGTAGTATATACCCATTTTGACCCATGACTTCTTCCAGTGGGTGCCAATCGTTCTGGGACCCATTTCATTGGATTCAGCGTCCAAAATTTAGTGGAAAATGATACCCCACACGCCAAGATCGCCCAAAATCTCGAAAATCCATTTTTCAAAAAACGCATTTTGACCCCTACCCCGCCCAAATTTGGTCCGATCGGGCTGAAAAGCTTGGAGGACCGTCCTAGACCGGGAACAGACCCCTGACCCAAATTTCAGATTTTTAGAAAATTTTCTACTACCAAAAACGGCGTGGACGGTGGACGGCGGACAGCGTACGGCGGACGGACATTGACCTTTTGGTTGGTTATTCCTTGAATAATCAACCTATGTTTTCATGCAAAAGGTCAACCTCCCCGATTCGGCTCAAAATTTTTTTCTGGACGTTTCAAGGTGTCTAGATCAAAAAAGGTCAATGTCCGTCCGCCGTCCACGCCATTTTTCAAATGAAAGAATGGGAGAAAATTTTGTAACAACCTGTTATTTTGGTCAGGGACCCGTAGCCAACTCTAATTGGAACTCAAAACTTTTCTGCTCTATCGTACCAAAGTGGAGGGTTTAGAAGTCATATGTGTTTTAGAGATTTTTGGACGAAACGTTTTGGGTATCATTTTCCACTAAATTTTGGACGCTGAATCGATTGGAATGATCCAGGGCACTAAACACTCACAGTTTTCCTCCATTTTCTCCATGCTCCTGGTCCGAGATGAGTTGTACGTAAGAAACAACACATGGTTGTGTCGAAAGCTTGTGAATGAAACGCTTAATCCTCTTCGAACGATTGCCAAATTGGTACTAGATCAAACAAACTAACCTTCAGCTACCAGTCCTTTCTTACAAGCTGAAGACAAGGTGTCTAGATGATATTCTCTTGCCGCGGGGAAAGTGCCCGCCCACAGCAAGAGAGTGACTTGGAGACGTAGGCGAGCCCACAACAGTTTCACTATATCCCTCTCCGTATCACACATCTTGTCTTCAAGTCTTTTAGTGCTTCCTTGTTCTTGCTCGAGATCATCCACACCAAAAAAAATGTCCTCCATTCGCTCTCGCAGTCGAGATGCGTGAAAGGGTAGTGACAGCTCGATTGTCGTCGATCATTCTAGCCCACTCACGGTTGGACACAGACTCATCTTCAATCGTGACTGCTTTTAGGTGCCTTCATCCAGTCTTACAATAAAAACCTGAGCTCAGCCACCTGTTGGCCTCTGAAGTGAATCATGGACGCATTTCTCTAGTCAGGGTGGCTAACAATAATCAACAGCATGGCCACTTTTATTTATTTATTTTCTAATTGCCTTGATTAATAGAAGAGTACAAACAAGGCCTCATTCTACTCCCCACTGGAAGTAAAGACTTGTTCTGTGGAGAAGGCGTTCTATTTAATACTATTTTCTTATAAATACCATTATATTTCTCGTTGGGTTCTAATCATAACGCTCTTGGGATATAAATTCAAAAAACAAATTGTTTCTTCCCAATAAATAGAAATTATAAAATAATAAACTTGATATGAGGCGAAAATGTCTGACATTTTCAAAGGGCAATAATATTAGCTTCTCAAAGTGCATCCGAATATACACAAAATCCATAGGGTCAACTAAGGCGGTACGCTCCTTTCAATAAAACCTCAAAATCCTGAATCCTCATTGCGGGAAGAAACTCGCAGCAATTGTAGAAACATCTACAATCAACGATTAGATTCGGTTTTCCTACTTAATGAATCTGAATGGTAGATTCATTTCTCAACACTGGCCTCGAATTTTCGGCGGCCGCTAATTACGTTTTTGGATTTTCTTCTCTGTACTCATTGCCCGTTGGTACGAAGGAGATCTCACAACACACACGAAGGGTTAATTATTTTTCATTTCCGAATTTTACGGTGGGTCTCCAAAAAGCGAGGACCTCCCAGGTGGTTTCCTCATTTCCCTCGCAGCGCCTTCCAAATCTTACTAGAAGAAAAAACCGCGAGAGAAATCGAATAATTGACGTAAATAAGCCTAATTGTGGGCAACAGGTGAGGGCGGCACGTCTTGGTGGTTCGACACGGTGTAAAAGCTCAATGAGCGGCCTCTGCAGCAAAGTGCTTGAACTGGGTGTTCGCATGAAGTAGGTATATTGTTAATTATTATTCTCAATGGAAACCTCATCAAAAGCTTTCATACACACAAAAAATTGAAAATTTTAAAATGTAAATTGTTTTAATCTTTACCACCGTTAAATGCTTCCTTTTGGGGAAATTTAAGCAGAAAATTGGCTCATGTTGGCTTGTTGAAATGATAAATTCGACGCCTACAACTCCCTCAGAACGACGAAGTGATCCATTAATTTTTACTAGGAGGTAGGAACATGATGAACGAGTGCCACTCGTCACTTCTGTTCTTGAAACACGAAGTTCTGTCTAATATGACGGGTGGTAGGAATAACAAATGAAATCTATACGCGGCTGTGAAGCGTTCTATTGTGAACGTGATGGTGTCCGGGGGTGGACGAAGGGAAGCAAATCATCATAACGAGCGGAGGTTCGCCGGTGTGTTGGTGCCCGTAAATTGTTTTCTAGTGTGAGTGGGTCACCGAGTTCTGACGCAACGACATCCTAAGGACGAGCCGTAGGAAGGAAACCGTACACCCACAGGAGGGTTCGGTCCACGTATGAGCCAGTCTCTTCGGTATACGTCACGAACGGTCGACCAAAAACGAGTTTTCGGGGGACTTTGCCGTCGAGCCAGGTGTATTTGGACATTGACGCTGAATGGAGCATGTAGGCCTGAAACGCCCACGCTGAAAATTTGCATCCCATTGAGCTCATAACACCGGCATCATTGAGTACGGAAGACCTGGGACTTCCCTCAAGATACAACTTAGCGATCGTGAAACCGTTCCAAGAACTTATGGCTTCGCCAAAGATCGCCCATAACGTGGCCAGACTCTTTCAAAATGATGTGACCTCCTCGAACAAGCTATTTCTGGAATGACCGAGAACCATGTCACATGACTTCTTTCGCAGGATCACGTCCCGTTGAGGAATGCGCAAACACAGCCAACCACGTTGTACGAAGACACCTATGTGAATTAGGAAAGGAACGTGAGACCAAGAAAATCACGAAATTTTGTGATTGATGAGAGATGGCATGATTGATGAGATGTTCATCCTTCGAACTTTTTCTAATGGATAAAACTCTAATGACTTATTACTTTCTCTTGTAATTCCGACGGAAGGTACTTCATCTGGGTGGTCTCCCACCATCTCCTAGAATGAGGTGGGTTTTGATTTATCATTTTATATGTGAACTTTATACGCGATATCCGACTCAACTGATTTCTCTACAGTCAGGAAATCCAAATTGAATTCTGTAGAGGTCGTTGCAAATGACAGGTATTCAATTTCTAATTATTCATCTGAGTTTCACTAGGGAGAAAAGCTAATTCCGGCGTCATACAACATAAGATAAGGCTGTTTAGGGCGGATTTATGTTTATGTTGGTTTTAGTGATTACTGCGCATCGTTAAAAGGATATCGATTTCTAAACTAACTAACTATTAACAATTTCCTTTCGTTCCATCTGCCCAATTTTTTGAACAATATGAATATGGAGAGCCGTAAATAAAAATGTTCTCAATGCTGTAAAAAAAAAGTTTTAAATTTTTAGAGGGGTTGGTTATTTTTTGGACCAAGAGCATGGAGAAAATGGGATTAAACAGTGAGTGTGAAGTGTTTCGAACAAATTCTAATCGATTCAGCGTCCAAAATTTTCTGGAAAACAATACCCCACTCACCTAAATCGCCAAAAATTTCGAAAACATTTTTTTCGAGAAACACATTTTGACCCCCACCCCTCATCACAATATTGGTCGAACAGGCTGAAAAGTTTTGAGGACCAAGTATGGCCAAGAACGGGTCCCTAACGAAAATTTCAGATTTTCTGTCTTCAATTTTCTGCCTAATACCAAAAACTACCTTAGGCGGCAGACGGTCATTCTTTTTTTTTTTTTTTTTTTTTTTAAATATATTTGTACAAGAATAAAAAAATGTTTGGGGCCAATCGAAGATGGTCGGTTCTCTATTACCTTTGGTATGATTACGTAGTTTGATAATATTCAAGGAATAAAACCACAAAAAAACCAGACTATCCCAACTTAACTAGGTACCCCTCCCCCTCAGGGAGACTTAATTTCATCAATAATTCTGCTCTAGAGGTTTTAGTTAAGGTGGTCATCATCGTCTTACGTAAAGTTACTACTTCTTCATTCATTAACAATAACTTTAATGCACAGAATTTAATGATACTTTCAGGGCGCTCGGATGATATATTATTCTCAAACGAAATATTACCACATTAATGAAAATGTTCCTATTGAGCTGCATCAATACGTGCTGTAGGCTGAACCGGATGTGATCGACATGTCAAGAACGTTTAGAAAAAAATATCGTTCCGAGAGAATTCTCAAGGCTATCTATAGCTCAATTTTACGTCCGACGCCTCCACGAAGAAGTTAATTCGTTGCGGCAGGTTGGGCGCCGAAATCAGTTCAACCCACTCGATATCTGCCACTGGGGCAGCGATTTTCGATTCGACATCGACTGTATTAGGAACTATGACTTTTTTCAAGTAGGTAAAAATGACTTACACCTAATTCGAAATAACCTGAGTTTCTGCGTTGAGTGTTTTATAATGATCGGTCGATCAGGGTGGAAATGACGCTCAAGGATTCTTCAGGGGCGTTGAAAGCCAATTTTGAACGGGGCGTTGCTTGATGAAAGGTTCGCGAATTGGGCCAAATGTGGCTTTGGCTTTCATAAACAGCAATAGCTACAGTATAGGGGGGCCATGACGGACACAAGATGCGTTGAACATTTTGGAAGGTTTTGTTTACTGATGGATAACGGAAAACCATCAGCAGCATTCAGGACTTCCCCACGAATCTTCAGTGCATAAATGAGGAACTAGGAGGAATTTCAGAATTTCATGAGACATTTTGGAGTAAAACTCCTTCTTAATAGTACGAGACTTTCATGTGGCCCAAACTAAACATGACAAACAAATAGATTAATATGATCACCGGATCACAATTTCTCAGATCATGGATGGCTAGTGTTTTGAGTTGTTCTTCTAACGCGATGCAACAGAATTCAGTAAAGCGCAACGAGTGATAAGATTTATATTCCACCTCACGGAAATGGGTCATAAACTATTCATCCGATATTGAAAATGTCATCCAGACAGAAAGCTAATGCTTTAATTACTCTTAAAATTAATTGCTGGAGAGCTCCTGAACACGTGTTTTGTCGAAAATGTAACAACTATTCAAATGGAATACGATTATCATAAATGTGCACCCTCAATGGGCCCGGAAGAAGTGATCGTTAAAATAAATTGGAATGCGGTGCCAGGTGATGCCGGTTTAACTAATATGGGAATGCAATAAAATAGTTGAAATAAAATAGTTCGTACTTATACGAAATATTTCATTTTCTGTTGAGTAGATGCTGCCGTTATTCGAGGAAGTTTCCAATTTTACTTACAAGGCAGACGAAAGAGAAAAAAAAATTCTGATGACGTTGAAAGTGCGCTACTCCCACGTAAAACGAACCACGCCCTAAATCAAGAATGACAATTTCAGCGGTTTCGCGTACAATTTCTTCGGAAAAGCAGAAAATCGCATCGGAACGGTACATAGTTTTCGCTTTTCAAGACGAGGTGTCGTGTTTTGGGTCGCGAGTTCACGACCGCGCGAAAGAGTCGCTGATTGGGTGTTTTCCGTATGAAGCCTGCTTTGTCAGACTTTTGCTTAGGATAGACCATGGGCGCATACGGCAAACAAGCACCGACAGGTCAATGGCAGTAGTAAACGGTTAATGCTCGAAGACAAAGGCTGACGAAGTATGACAAACGATATCAAAGCAGGCAAGAAGCACAGAAGAAGACCAAAAGGCGAGACGCTAAGCTCAGAGCTGAAGCACTCTCCCAAACTTGGACAAAAATGGAGAAATAACGGGAGGGTCAGATTAGACACATGGAAATAAACTCGAATTCGGCCAGGTCAAGGTAAAGTCACATCCAGGAATTGCCAGAAAAGACCTGGCTCTCGTAAGAACACACAGGAACAGACTTAAATGCACATACATTTTACATAAGCTCAACGTTTGGTTCGTCGTTGGTTCAGCGAGTCTTAAATAATTATGTACCGTGAGACCACCTTTTCTTTTCCCGAAGACATTTAGACCATTCGTTAAAGCAAGAAGTGACAGCTGACTATTTTATGCCGTTACTCATTCTCAACAGAAGTCCCTTCGTTCTGTCAATTTTTGAAAGTTCTATAAATTAGGAAAAAGGGAGAAAAAATCGTTATATGTTTCTCCCATGAGAAATGGGCAAAGCGACTGGGCGGTGGGCTGCGCCTTCAAAACAAAGGCAAGAACACTCGGAGATGGATCGAGAGAGAGGGAGGTTATCAAGAAGATCTTGTAACAGGTACAAACTTAATGACGACCCGTCCCAGCGTTTTCGGGTACCCTCGAGGCCCATCCCAGAGAACCCACTGACAACGCCCAGAACGAGTGGTTTTCCTTACAATATGCCGCATCTCTTACAAACCTACAGGGTTGAGATAGACACTTGGTGGAAAAAAATCATGGAATAGTTTGAAGAAGAATTTGAAATTCTAGAAACAGCTCAGGAGTAAATGCGGGAAAACATGATGGCGCAAGAATAACATATCAGAGGCGATGTTTATTCAATCACTCAATCAATAGTACCTACAGTCAACGCATTTTGAGCACATTCCAAAATGGTGGTGTACGGACTGATGATCATAACGAAATTTCCACGCCATCAGTTTATGATGTCCAAGCGCCTAGTATTGTGAGCCGATTTAGGACGGGAAAGTGGGCCACTACCTACATCAGTGTAGGCGATAGCATTCTATACTTTTACCCCAAATTGAGGTATACCCATGTGTGCCCAGGTGCAAAATTTGTAAATTTTCGTTTTTCAAAGATGTTGTTCATAACTATGAAAAGGAAAAAGGTGTCAGATCACCCGTGTGGATGATGGATTTTTCAAAAAAGCTACCCACTGAACGGTGACGTCACAACCCGCGTGAAAAATTGAAATGGCGACTACGACAGCAGTCCTTGCCTTGCAGGGTGCTGCGCTCTAGCGGACAACTGAAGGTTTCCACCCTTGGTTTTGTTATTGTTGTAAACAAACCTATGTAACCACCTTTGTCCCACCAGAACAAAATCGGGTCTAATAATACGTAGGAATGTCTAATTATGCGGGGAATGTCACAAACAACACAACATATTATTTCGTCGTAAAAACCAGATATATACTTTTACCCCAAATTGAGGTACACCCATGGGTGTGAAATTTGTCAATTTTCGTTTTTCAAAAATGTTGTCCATAACTAAGAAAGGGAAAAAGGTGTCAGATCACCAGTGTGGATTTTTCAAAAAAGCTACCCGCTGAACGGTGACGTCACAACCCGCGTGAAAAATTGAAATGGCGACTACGACAGCAGTCCTTGCGTTGCAGGGCGCTGCGCTCTAGCGGACAACTGAAGGTTTCCACCCCTTGGTTTTGTTATTGTTTTAAGCAAACCTTTGTAACCACCTTTGTCCCACCAGAACAAAATCGGGTCTAATAATACGTAGGAATGTCTAATTAGGCGGGGAATGTCACAAACAACACAACATATTATTTCGTCGTAAAAACCAGATCATCTCGTTAGTAACTCTTACTACCATTAAAATTCTACTAGTCAGTGGGACGAAACGACGAAGAAAGAACATTTTGAAACGGAAATTTGAACTTACGTGGCCAAATAAGCGATGAGAGGTTCGTTGAGGGAGGAGTGTCGTGGCGTCGAGTACCTGAAACACGATTGAATAAATTTATTAGGATTAAGCCGATTCATATCTCAGTCATGTTACTTCAAAATAGGAGAATCCAATGTATGTGTATTCGAAAGAAATTATTGGTATCACGGTTCTCAGACGACCGGTGTGAACCTAAGAAAATACTTGATTTCTTAGGTTCCGAATTTCGCGTTGTTTTGCGCCAAAATTAAAATTTCCCATTGTTTTTGTTTTTCAAACCCCCTTAGACCAATTTCGTTTCATGCGGGCCTCGTTGTCTCCACTTCTTTGCACGACACCCTTTCTAATGGTCCAATTAGGGTTCCTCTTTTGGAATTAGTGGTCTAACATTTCATCAAGATGAGCCACCTACACCGAGTTAAGTTCATCCCTAGCCGACAGCAGCGTATTTTTCTAGCTTTGTTTTGAACAATATGAACAACGAATTTCTAAAAAACCAAACTGAAAAATGGAAATCACGGGTGCAGGGTCGAAATTATCATTTTCAGACAAAAGATCGACCAGCCGATAAAAACGACCTTTCTTCTCGTTTTAATAATTCAGCACCTTACCTACCCAAGAGAGGCAGATAAGGCGATGGTGGGGAAAAAAATTGCCTCCGAGCTAAATATATTTATGAAGTTTTGACGGATGGGAGTCATTAAAGGGGGTTCTGGAAAGATACATCTTTCATAATTCAGGTAACCAAAAGGCAAAGTTTCCCTTGTCTAGCACGAAAAAAGTTACGATAGACAGATAAGTATTGTTTCAGTAAAACTGCCCTGGGCCTGTAAAACCTACATCAACATTCCCCAGAAAAACTTTACGCTCACCTGAAGAGGGTTGTAGAACAATAGACACTTCACGCAAAAAATCCAAAATATTTTTGTGACTTACTCTGCAAATGAGGTGAGATCAATTAGGCAGGAAATTGAACTCACAATGTCTAGATTTAGTGATCTATTCATGGACTTCATGATATAGGAACATCAATTCATGATAACTTGTTTTATTGTTCTTTAGTTTCTGTAGGTTATTCTATGAATGATCAATCTATATTTCACGCTCAAGGTCACTGTATTTGATTGGACCCAAAATTATCATTTTCTGGACGTTTCATGATGTCTAGAACAAAATATTTAAGGAATATTTCATGGAATGGTTGCTTAAAGCCATTTTCCGTTCTTATAACGTCAAAATTCGCGTCTAAGCGGCCCTGCAAATATCGAAAAACTAAAAATTGAAAAAAGCTCTTTGTGTCTGACTGCTGATATGTTAACCACGATTATGGCTGGGGTCAATCTCCATCTTCAACAGCGCCGACATGACGTTGAAGCAGTAAGAGAAAACCCGCCAACAAAGCTTCGCTCGGATCATACTAAGAAAACATTTTCTGTAATTAGTCTCGTTAAGCGGTGCCACCACACGCGAGCAGTTTTGCCATTATTGGTTTTCTCGGAATCCACTTCTTGGGCCGAGTTTTCTGAAGATTTTGCCGTCGCCAGCGAACCCGAGTGAAACAATCGCTTCCACACAGCTATAATAGCTGAACTGTCACAACAACTCACGTTGCATTCGAAGCTCCTCAGACTAGAACATGAGGTACTCGAAGAGATGATAAAACCAGTAACCTGACTCGGTGGTTAAGACGAGCTAAAGATGGGCGAAGTTGATAATCACCAGCCAAGCTTGAGGGTTAGTAGGAAACAGCATCTTGATTGAACTAACGGTTTTTTGCGACTATTTTTATATTTTTATTGACTTTGTTCATCTATGGTGCGAAAACCATTTGAGGTCGATTAAACGAGCCATTTCATCATAATTCAGTATTGCTGGATGATTTCTTATTTAAATATACCCTTTTGCGCTCAACACGTATTCAAATCCAATGCTAACAGAATTACTTGGTAAAGTCGTCCAATAATTTTTTTTCAATTCAAGGACAAAGAGTATGAGTTAGTAAGGAAAATATCAACTTTATTATATAACTAATTCTCCTCGTTTTTACTCGAGAAATTCAAAATCAAGAAAAAATGTGCTGTAGTGGTTTTCAATCCAAGTCAAAGCTAGATATGGTACGATCTGGCTAGATTCAAATCTTGCTGATACCATGGGCTGATTATACAGAGTGACTGGCTTTGACAAACATCGAGATCTTGTAGGAAATTTGATGCTGAACAAAAAAGTCCTCTTCAACAAGGTCCAATTCCTAACCGTTTTCCAGATATCTTGATTTTCAAGGATTTTCAAAAACACCTTGTGTAGACACCATGTTTTTCATGGTACCGACCGAGGTTGTATCAGGCAGAAAATATTACATAGATTCATACTGGTGCCCTGACATTTGGGGTTGAAAATGTTTCGGAGATTTATGGGGTTGTTCCATCAGTAAGTACTGAATTTCTTGAAAAACCTTAAAAATTGAAATATCTGGAAAACGGTTAGGAATCGGACCATGTTGAAGAGGAACTTTTTTGTTCAGCATTACATTTCCTACAAGATTTTGAAATTGTAACGCGAGTAGCCAGGCACTTAGTGTTTGCATCTGGCGGACTCAAGTACAAGGTACAAACGGAAGGCCCAATCGTAAAACATGAAGCGACTAAGATTAAGATGAACTTAGCGGAGACGGCAAAACTTCACAGTGAAGAAGATACGATTCAAGGTATGCTGTTACCAGTTGATTAGTTTCGACAGATCATAATCCCCCAGCGCTTACAATCTCGAAACAAAACGAAAAACTCGTCTCGACGTAGCAATTATTGGAGATTAGTTTCGCGCAGCAGTGCAATTACTCTGAGATGGTGCGCGAAGACTCCAAGGATAAATGTCGGTGCTGGCAGAACATCTCTCACAACACATAAGTCAACTACGATACAGGTACGTCCTCCGATTTCGAGAGTAAATGCTGTGAAATTGAAAGTCCGAGGAATCGGTCGTCAAATCGTTATTGTTTGAAAGGTAAAACGAATTGAGTTGATGGGATTGTTAAATTTGATGGGTTAGAACCGCATGCCGCGTGCGATCGGTACAACTCTTGCCAGCTCGGCGAAAACCACTCAACCAACCCAATAAATCCCCTTTAGCAAAGAAAAGACATAGGATAGTTGATAGGACGACCACCCACCTACAAAATTTGATGTTGAAAAGCACGGATTACGTCTGAGAAAAACCGTTGAGGCGTCATTCCGGGACGTGGCCAGCAGCATGCTGAAGATACCTAATCATCATTCTCCTATAAAGCCATCCGAAGGATCTCTTCATGGAAACCTCACGAACACTCCTGTCCAGATCTAATGAGTTGGAGCTAATTTGCTTATGCTGCCCAGAAGAGGGAGGCGAGTATTCGCCCAAGGACGACCAGGGGGAAGTCCATATATGCTCTCACCGGCAAAGGCCCTGGAGCGGTCACGCCGGATGTATCTGATTGGTCCTTCCAACATCCAAGCACTGTTATCTAACTCGGAGAGTTCTTCGGCCTCCTTTTCGTCTCCCACTTCGTTCCTCTTCCATTTTCGAAAAGCAAAATAAAAAAAAGGCATCGATTCTGGAGTAACAGAAAAGAACGAATGTTTCCAGGAGGTTCAAATTACCTGCTCTTCTTCGTCGAGATGGCGACTTTTTATTGCTCACTTTCATCAGCACCTGCACAACCATGCCTTGTTCTTATGCGAATTCCTCGAGGAATCGCTACCAGATAACACGCTATAGAAAAGCGACTGAACGTCGTAACGCCGCAATTTCGAAAATAGACGCAAGGTGGTGCCCAAAATGTCGAACTGTTTCTGAGATAACTGGGCTGCGAACTCAATCTTCAGAGTTTTCTTTCCGACAACAAATCAGGACAGGCTCTGAGTTTTCCCAAGAGTTCGTAAGTTCAAGTTCCGTATCGTCCACAGCACAGAGGTCTCAACAGGGTCGAGTCCTACCGAATACCTATCCAAATCCCAAAACTGGATAATCCAGTGAAGACCCTTCGGTCAAACGAATCCGTTGAGTTTCGGGTAGTTTTCAAACTCAAGTGGATCGTAATAGGGGCAGGTCGGTCTTGCAAAAGGGAAGGTTTCCAATCCCACCTCATCTGGATGCGAAGGAGAAAAGAGGCACTAACAAAACCTCGACCCAGGAGACTCTACAAAAGGGCCTGTCCACGACAAAAGATTGTGGGTACAAGTCACAAAAAAAAAGATAGACGGGTCGCCCTAATTAAACAAACGTCCGAGGCGATGCAGGTAAAACACCCGCCTACACCATGATCGTAATGAGTTTCTTAGTTCAGACATGAAGTCTGCGAGAGGCAACGTTCAGCAGATGAACAAATTTGTGTCCTTTTATGCGCAAAAACCACAAATGCTAAATAAAAAATTTCTTTTCTCACCACAACTTTTGATAACTGCTTGAAGAATTGAAAACCTCATTCAATCTTAGCTTGGAGAATGTTGAAAAGTATCAGACACTTGCAAGCGTTTTCATCGTACAATACCGGGGTGAACTCAGTGAGAAAAAGACAACTTGCTTCAAGGTTACCTGCGTCGTAAAAAAAAGATTGAAGTAAAAGAGTTCTTCGACAAGATGGAGAAAAATGGCCGACATCATAACAATCAAAAACGTTACCTGCGCATGAGAAAAAAAAAAAAAATAATAATGAACATTCACAACGCAAGAGAAGTTTTGTAAACTGGAAAAAACCGCCTGCGAGTAGGAGAAAAAATGTTTTTTCTAATGGACAGACACTTTTTAATAGCTGGCACACAGCAAACGGAACCGTTCAGGGCGACACACCGCGTTTTACGAGTTTTACTGCTTCCAAGTCTGTGTATGGGAGACCGGCACGTAACAAACAAAAAAAATCTGCAAATTCTTACACACGGGTTGGTTATTCCTCGAAAACAGTGGGTGTGGCGGGTCCCAGACCCATTCCAATCGATTCAGGGTCCAAAATTTAGTGGAATATGATACCCATCCATTAGGTGGGTGGATACATACCCATTTTGACCCATAACTTCTTCCGGTGGGTGCCAATCGTTCTGGAACACACATCATTGGATTCAGCGTCCAAAATTTAGTGGAAAACTATACCCCACACGCCTAGGTAGCAGAAATCCCGAAAACACATATTCAAAATGGGTAATAAATACCCAATTTGACCCATTACTTCTTCCAGTGGGTGCCAATCGTTCTGGGACCCGTTTCATTGGATTCAGCGTCCAAAATTTAGTGGAAAATGACACCCTACTCGCCTAGATCGCCCAAAATCTCGAAAATCCATTTTTCAAAAAACGCATTTTGACCCCCCCCCCCCCCCCCCAATTTGGTCCGATCGGGCTGAAAAGTTTCGAGGACCCGTCTCGTCCGGGAACAGACCCCTGACCCAAATTTCAGATTTTTAGAAAATTTTCTACTACCAAAAACGGCGCGGACGATGGACGGCGTACGGTGGACGGGCATTGACCTTTTTTGATCAGGACATCATGAAACGTCCAGAAAATAATTTTGAGCCGAATCGGAGAGGTTGACCATTATCATGAAAACATAGGTTGATTATTCAAGGAATAACCAACCAAAATTCAAATCGCAACAAATTCCTTCACAGGAGTTAGTTATTCGTCGGACTCGTGTAGACTCATTCCAATCGAATCCAAAATTTAAAAAATTAAAAATGAGGAAAATGGCACCCCACGAGCGTAGGTACCAACCAGAAATCACGAAACCCCACTTTCGAAATACCCATTTTGACCCATGACCACTTCCGGTGGGCGGCAATCGTTCTGGCACCCGTCTCATTGGATTCGGCGTACAAAATTGAGTCAAAAATAATACCACACACGCCTAGATCGCCAAAAATGTCAAAAATCCATATTTCAAAAATAGCATTTTGCCCCCTACCCCCCTAAATTTGGACTGTTCGGGCTGAAAAGTTTCAAGGACTAACCAGAACCAGAAACGGGCTTCTGACCAAAATCTTCAGATTTTTAGAATATTTTAGAAAAGTGGACGGTGGACGGACATTTGCCTATTTTTTTTTAGACACCTTAAAACGCTCAGAGAAAAATGTTGGGCCGATTCGGAGAAATTGCATTGAAATTGCATGAAAACAGGCTGGTCATTCAAGGAATAAACAGCCAAAATGAGAAGGTATTTTTTTCTATAGAATAGCACATAGCCGAAGCGCTTCTAGAGTGAATAAACTATTCGAAGGAGGTTTGACATGAAATTCACGTGTTCGTCGAAAGGTTGATGTTAGAAGTCTTGAATTTTTCAAAAGGACGCTTAATTGGGGACAGAACAGGCCACCATCAAGAATTTGATGAGTCAGAAGTACCGAACTGCGGAAGCAGGATGACCTTTTCAATGACTCTGACACTGCGATGGAGCTAAAGGCATTTGGAGTCAGTTAGTTGAAGAGGGCCGAAATTCGTCATCGGAGATCAAGGTATTCAAAAACTCGGTATTTCTGATCTCCAAGTCCGATCACTATGCCGCGATAATTAGACCCAACCTGAAAGCTCCACTGACGTTTGGCAATAAGTGGTTATTGGAGCTGAATTTCCATACAAGACGAGCCGAAGAAAACAAGATCCTCGACAAAACTCATATCTTCATTAGCTTTTTCGAGAGAAGAGATGGAGAGATGCCGTTGAAACCCGAGAATTTTCGATTCTTCTTCCCGTCGTCGACCACAAAATCCGAACATTTCGATGGAAACGGCCCTCCAGATGCGCCAGGGCGGCTTAGGCCCCCGGGGGAGGAATCAAAATAGGAGGTAAGACACAAACACGAGCCTCCTCATCTGCATAGGATTCTTCGTCCAGGTTTCAAGTCACGAGGGCCTCTAGCTAGCCTCCACGGAGCCTGTTTTCAGAGCGGACTGTACTCACCTTAGTCAGGTAACCGTGAGCCGAGGGGGCCCCTTACGAGATGATTTCCAAGTGATAAACATCCAAAGAACACGAGTTTTGAGTTTAAACGCAAAGTAAAAACTTGAAAACTCCAAATGAACGTTGTAAAAACTTGTAAAGTTGACTCGTCGTTCCGCAATAAATTCTTGCGGAATATCAAAACAGACCGACCACTAACAAACTGCACCATTCCATAGCCACTGGTAGAAAAAGCTTACACTAATAAATAAAATCTAGGGTCTATCTCGAGTGCATGGAGTTTCTAAGAGCTCTTTCTTCACATGTACAACCAACAATTACGCAACAATATCGTTCGCTTACTTAGAAAAGAAGAGATTTTAACCTAAAATTTCATTTCTACGTCCTAAATTTCCAATAGTTGGATAACAATACACAGCGAGTCATCACGTATTGATAATTCTATGATATTCCCAACCGTTACACGACTACTAGAGCGGTTCGCACATTCTCAATAATGTGGAATTTCTTCTTAATAATGATATGTTCTAATCGAGAGTTCGAGGATTTGTACGGATTTACTTTCAAATGCGCGCTGTTTGGCTCGCTTATTCCAGCCATATTACTAAAACAATTAAAATAATACAATAAAATTAAACGAACTTCGCAAACGTTGGATCTTGAGGGCATGAATTTAAGTCTCATTCGCCTATAATGAAATAATAGAGGGTTAGGGGTGTCGATAACATTGGTCGTGACTCTCAGGGTTAAAAAATCTGCAAATTCTTACACACGGGTTGGTTATTCCTCGAATGGGGGACAAAGTGGGTGTGGCGGGTCCCAGACTCATTCCAATCGATTCAGGGTCCAAAATTTAGTGGAATATGATACCCCACACGCATAGGTAGCAGAAATCCCGAAAACACATATTCAAAATGGGTAATAAATACCCAATTTGACCCATTAGTTCTTACAGTGGGTGCCAATCGTTCTGGGACCCGTTTCATTGGATTCAGCGTCCAAAATTTAGTGGAAAATGACACCCTACTCGCCTAAATCGCCCAAGATCTCGAAAATCCATTTGTCAAAAAACACATTTTGCCCCCCCCCCCCCCCCCCCATTTGGTCCGATTGGGCTGAAAAGTTTCGAGAACCCGTCTCGGCCGGGAACAGACCCCTGACCCAAATTTCAGATTTTTAGAAAATTTTCTACTACCAAAAACGGCGTGGACAATGGACGGCGTACGGCGGACGGACATTGACCTTTTTTGATCAGGACATCATGAAACGTCCAGAAAAAAATTTTGAGCCGAATCGGAGAGGTTGAAAATTATCATGAAAACATAGGTTGATTATTCAAGGAATAACCAACCAAAAACTACCCCTAACTGCCCTACTAGGGAGTGGTACCCGGAGACACGCGTAATGGAACCCCTTCCCCTGTCTACATGTACAAAGTCAAGCGCCGGCGCCTTCCTTCATTCCCCCTTTTAAAAAACCACTTTACGCCCTATTGACCTGTCACCAACGTATGAGGGGTGGCATTCTCTATGTTACCTGCTGTATTCATACGGGAGTCATAAAACAAACTTTCAACTTTTACAACTCTCATGCCCGTGTCAAGTGCTTTTATAAGAGCGAAATTCTCACGAGACCAAACATTCGTCGGGTACATTTGCTTCCTTTGTCGATAAATGACTTGTTTTCCAAGGTTTGTCTGGGACATTGGAAATTTTGCAAAATTTAAAAACACAGGGTGTCCCAGTTGCCCCTCCTATGATTCATCATATTTACTCCCCCCTTCTAAATTTATTACTCTGCAGTTGTCGAAAATATTTGAAGTGGTATGTGTGGTAATATTTGGCAAGGATCTCAAATATCTTACTGCACCCTGCGCAAGTGACAAACTCCTTGCTTTGTACGAAGGACCTAAGACCTGTTACATGTATTTGCAGGCCCTGACAATATAAAAATTAATTGTTGAAAAATAAAAGCTAAATCTGGATACTCTTGACCGAACCTCAACATCCCCCCATTAAATAAAAACAACTGTTTACACTCATTTGAACAATCTTAGGAGGGGTGGGGGCACTCGTGGAACCCAGTATATACTGTCAATGCTAATATTGATCTCTGAGCCTGCCTAATGGCATCTACTCAGGCTTGGAAGTCTAACGGCTTTTTGATACTGAACAGAATAGAAGTCAGGCTAGAGAGAATTCCTCGATGTCGGATCGCTTTAATGATCGGCTGACTGCGTAAAGGAAGGCGATGCAACATTTTAGAGACGCTCCATCGTACAATCGTCTCGACACGAAGTCCACGATAACTTCTTGATCTCAGAGAAAACTGGGGTTGGGTGCTACCCACTGCAACTCTAATTGCCTGCGGTTGAGCGTCGGTTGTTGATGAGTTAGTTTTCATAAAATATCGCTCGTGGGACAGCGGGGTGCAGTTACGCCCAGTTGATACAATCCAGGTGAGGTTGTCTTTCATTCCACGCAATGTGAATCGACCGTGTGGGGTGCACCATGGTAAGAACAATGTTTCAGACCTAAGAAGAAAAGGGAAAGCTGCTACACATGACATTTGAGGATTTACTTCAACTTGAAGAGAGCGAAAGGACGGGAAAAGAAAAAAACGGATTACAATTTCAAGTCTTGCGTGGTCATCCCCAAGAGGCGTAACGTGCAAACTTTTCACCCCATTGTGTCAGTGTTTGCGTGAATCTTCAGAAGAATCGCCGCCCTCCATTAGACTGTTGTTTTCTATCGTTCTTTAGAAAAAGATTTTTTTTCTTGAGCAAACGTCTGAAGAGACGAGCACTGTTTTGGAGGCTTCGGAAAAGGTCGGTGGCGCCGTTATTACACCTAACCACCAGGGCGAAAAAAATCGGAGGGTAGAACCTGCACCTTCGCATACCTTGGACGTAGGGTTTAGAAGGTACCCTTCAGGTGCCACTTAGTCCGAAGGCCCTCATTAGGTCGTCTTAGCAAGCTTTTTACCCTCAGTCGATAGATCGTAAGTGCCGTTGGAAATGAAATGGCGGGATTAAGTCGCAAAATTGGGGATGACGGCAATTTGGGTAAGAGAAATGGGAACTTGATACCTTGAATTATTATAAAAATTGAAATGAAATGACGTGTGATATCAATTCCTCTCAAAACAATTGAATTTACCTGGTCTACTCCATGAAGGTACCACAGTCGGTAGATCGTAAGCGTCGTTGGAAATGAAATGGCGGGATTAAGTCGCAAAATTGGGGATGACGGCAATTTGGGTAAGAGAAAACGGAACTTGATACCTTGAATTATTATTACAAATTGAATTTGAATGACGTATGATATCAATTCCTCTCAAAAGCATTGAATTTACCTGGTCTACTCCATAAAGGTACCACATTCGATAGATCGTAAGCGTCATTGGAATTGAAATGGTGGGATTAAGTCGCAAAATTGGGGATGACGGCAATTCGGGTAAGAGAAATGGGAACTTGATACCTTGAATTATTATAAAAATTGAAATGAAATGACGTGTGATATCAATTCCTCTCAAAAAATTGAATTTACCTGGTCTACTCCATGAAGGTACCACATTCGGTAGATCGTAAGCGTCGTTGGAAGTGAAATGGCGGGATTAAGTCGCAAAATTGGGGATGACGGCAATTTGGGTAAGAGAAAACGGAACTTGATACCTTGAATTATTATTACAAATTGAATTTGAATGACGTATGATATCAATTCCTCTCAAAAGCATTGAATTTACCTGGTCTACTCCATAAAGGTACCACATTCGCTGAGAACGTACAATATTGATGTTACCTATTTACCTACTCACTCCAAGTAGTTACAAAAGGGTTAATAGGCGTTCTTCTTAGAAGACTTTTTTCTTAAAAAAAAAAATTTTTTTTAGTCCTGAAATTAAATTGTAGGTTTTGTAAATGTTTGTGGAGCATTCAGAGCTTCTTTGGTACTTGACGGCCTGACGAGTCCTGAAATTAAATTGTAGGTTTTTGGTTGGTTATTCCTTGGAAGAAGTAATGGGTCAAATTGGGTATTTATTACCCATTTTGAATATGTGTTTTCGGGATTTCTGGTACCTAGGCGTGTGGGGTATCATTTTCCACTAAATTTTGGACGCTGAATCCAATGAAACGGATCCCAGAACAACTGGCACCCACCGGAAGAAGTTATGGGTCAAAATGGGTATGTATCCACCCATTTTGTATGTGTCAGGATTTCTGGTGCCTAGGCGTGTGGGGTATCATGTTCCACTAAATTTCCACTGTTTCCCCCATTCGAGGAATAACCAACCCGTGTGCAAGAATTTGCAGATTTTTAACTGTTTGTGGAGCATTCAGAGCTTGTTTGGTACATAAAGGCAGTCGAGGGCTTCTTGATGATTTAGCGAGCATTAATTTCTATATAGCTTTTCTACGAGCTTTCCCGCCAGCTCGGTGTAACTTGAGGGCATTCCTAACGCGCTGACCAAGGCATTTCGTGTTTTTTCAAGCTTGGGGTTAGGAAAAAAGCTTTCCACAAATTCCGCTGGTAAAATAATAGGATGACCGAGGAAAAGAGAAATTGAATTTCGAAAGAATAATGATTCGACAGGTTTTCATGGCTTTGGCCATGAAAATCTGAAAGATCCTAGTACTCTTCAAAACTCGGAAAAGGACTGCAGCAAAGAGGTGACAAACAAGGAACGAGAACTCAGCTGTTTCCCGAAGGGGCATGTCAAGTTACGATTCCCGACAGGTAAAAAGGCCACGAGTTGGGGTGTCAAGGGAAAAAACTTGCCCAAGGCACCCCCTGTCCCCTCGTTCTTCTACCGGAGCCACAAGGCAAAAATCTTTTTACTTTCAAAACCTCCTAAAAGACTAGAGATGAAAAAGACTCCAACAAAAACCATACCATCATACATTATTGAATAGTGAAGCTCAGTCAACACTAAATGGTGCCTGTGTAGAGGATCTAGTCATTTACATGAATAATTTTACCTTCCAAAGTCTCAAGAGGTTAGGAAAAAGACACGAACGTGCGTGGAGGAGGATTGTTCTTCCATGTTTGATAGAAAGTGTGACAGCATGAAATTTGTATGGCACTCATTACGTAGAGATGGTGTGGCACTTATTCCGTCCACGCCGTTTTTGGTAGTAGACAATTTTCTAAATTCTAAAATTCAGGTCAGAATGAAAATCAGTTGGCTTTACTGGGTCCTCGAAACTTTTCAGCCCGATCGGACCAAATTTGGGCGGGGTAGGGGGCAAAATGTGTTTTTTGAAAAATGGATTTTTCGAGATTTTGGGCGATCTAGGTGAGTAGGGTAACATTTCCACTAAATTTTGGACGCTGAATCCAATAAAATGGGTCCCAGAACGATTGGCACCCACCGGAAGAAGTTATGGGTCAAAATGGGCATGTATCCACCCATTTTGTATGTGTCAAGATTTCTGGTGCCTAGGCGTGTGGGGTATCATTTTCCACTAAATTTTGGACCCTGAATCGATTGGAATTGGTCTGGGACCTGCCACACCCACTGTTTCCCCCATTCGAGGAATAACCAACCCGTGTGCAGGAATTTGAAGTTAGCTTTACTGGGGACAGAAATCTGGACTGAACTACAGTATTCTGTTATCTGTTGACAGATAACATTCGTTACTATTGTCCTGTTCATACAGTACGCAATGTACACCCAAATCTGGTAAGATCTTGTCAGTTGAGAATAGTGTATACACCCGCATTTCTCATTTGAAAATAAATACGAGCAGAATGAGTAAAGATTTTCCTTGGATGTTAATATCTATCAGCACCTCTATGGTTAGGTACATAACAGCACCAAGCTGAGCCCATTCTGCTTGTTTAGGCTGCTTTCTGCTTAAATACCTGTCCTACAAGTTTCAGTGAGTGCTTTTGTAGCACCAGGAATGAGTTCGGAGCCTTAAAACCGCTGACAAATAATGACCTTCGAGGCGGGTAAACGGTGGAATGTAGACGTTCCACTGACCACAACATCGCTTCAGTTTAATTGAATTAGGTGAGCTGTAAAACTGTAACGTGGAAGGTATTGAGGAGTTACAGGTGAGGTGAGTTGATAGTAGAACTCGAAGCATTCAGATATGAAGCGCTTACGTCTTCGGAGAACTGAAGATGCTACGAAGATGAACAACAAGATAAAACCGGCTGGAGATGATGAGCCAATAATGGAAGAATTTGGTGTACGTGGAATGCACTGTCAAAATGACAACAAGTACAAATCTGCAGTGAAAATGCAGCTCCAGTGGGCAGCTACTGAGGTGTTCGGAGGAATAACAAGGTGTAGCTGACAAGGCAGGTATTAATGGCATCAAGGTGGATTGGTTCAAAATATGAAATGAAGTAGGTGAAGTAATAAGCAGGTCTTTACCTTGGCAGGTATCCACTCGAAGAAGCTCTATTCCCTCGAGCAACGATCCTGGCACACGTGACAGCACTAATTTATCCGTAGTTGGCTCCGAAATTGATTCAAGTGTCGAAGACTTTTATGGAGAAAACGCGAATAACTCGTACGATGTGCAAATTGAAATGAGCAGAAACACGCGTGACGTATCTCGAGAAGTGTGACCGCTCGTGAAGAAGAGCCGCGATCGCTGACTGAGCACTGAAGCGGCCGCAGTCGAGCTCACCTCCAGGGAGATTCCAGGTAAGATCCAGGTGGAAGGGGCAGGTCTCAAAAGGCGCGAGACAGGACTCCCCTCCGTCCGCCGACTTCAACATGGCCGACCACAACCAAACACTTGTAGATTTTCATAAATTATCTTTCTCTCTCTCCTGAGCCAACACTTTTGTGGCCCACATTCTACCTTCTCCCCAGGATTGGGATCTTTCTTCTGCTCAGTACCGTCTTCTTCGCCTTTTTCCTTCGAGGGCGTTTATCGACCTGGGCGTCTGCGGTGTTTTCGTTCCGGCTGGTGCCAGACGAGACGACAACTCGAGAACAATCAGGACATAAACGGAAGAGATAAAATGGACCAATAACATTAACCATCGAGCGCAAGCAGAGACAACTAACTCCTCCTCCCCCAATCCAGTTCGTTCGAGAAGCTATCTTCGCTATCCAGCATAAAGAAAAGAGGAGGAATTCCAAACAACACAGAGACCTCACTCCAATGCGCCGAAAATTAGTGAAATTAGCAACTTAGTGAGAAATAATATTCGACATGCCTCCCCCAAAAATCTCAAATTCCAATTTTCAAAATATCCAATTGTCATCCATGAAACCGCCGTTTGCGGAAATTGGTCTCAAACCCATCTTAATTGATTTAGTGTCTTACCTGTGGGGGAAAACGAAACCCTACATACCTAGATCTATAATGTGTGGAAATCCATCGCAAAATAGCCATTTTCACCCTATCCCTGCCTCCAATTAGAGGTGTAGATATGAATGTGAGTTTGGCGCCACTAAATTTCGCGCACAATCCGTGTGTCAAATTTTACATATTTGCTGGGTTATTCAGGAAAAACGTTTTTGATCATTAAACGATTAATGTTAACCAAAAATGATCATGTTTTCATGCCAGAGGTCAAACACTCCGATTGGCCCCAAAATTTGACAGTACACTAAATATGATAGCTAGATTAGGAAAACTAAGGTCGTCCGCGCCGTTTTTGAGAATAAGAAATTCTCTAAAAAACATAGGTTGATTATTCAAGGAATAACCAACCAAAATCTGCAAATAGGGGAAACACAAGGTTTGGCGGGTCCCAGACCTATTCCAATCGATTCAGGGTCCAAAATTTAGTGGAATATGATACCCCACACGCCTAGGCAACAGAAATCCTGACACATACAAAATGGGTGGATACATACCCAATTTGACCCATAACTTCTTCCGGTGGGTGCCAATCGTTCTGGGACACACATCATTGAATTCAGCGTCCAAAATTTAGTGGAAAATGATACCCCACACGCCTAGGTACCAGAAATCCCGAAAACACATATACAAAATGGGTAATATATACCCAATTTGACCCATAACTTCTTCCAGTGGGTGCCAATCGTTCTGGGACCCATTTAATTGGATTCAGCGTCCAAAATTTAGTGGAAAATGACACCCTACTCGCCTAAAACCTCGAAAATCCATTTTTCAAAAAACACATTTTGACCCCTACCCCCCCCCCCCCCCCCTCCCCAAATTTGGTCCGATCGGGCTGAAAAGTTTTGAGGACCCGTCTCGGCCGGGAACAGACCCCTGACCCAAATTTCAGATTTTTAGAAAATTTTCTACTACCAAAAACGGCGTGGACAATGGACGGCATACGGCGGACGGACATTGACCTTTTTTGATCAGGACATCATGAAACGTCCAGAAAAAAATTTTGAGCCGAATCGGAGAGGTTGACCATTATCATGAAAACATAGGTTGATTATTCAAGGAATAACCAACCAAAATCTTACATTTTTGTCGAAGACCATTTCCCGGCTTTAGTTGGTTCTCAAATTTTTGTAGCTTAATCGGTCCAAATTTGAGGAGGGTAGGGGTGAGAATGTGTAAAGACTATCTATTTCGGAAGTATATTTTCAAGATTTTAGGGTAATTTCCAATTAATTTTCCACTAATTTTTGGATAATTTCGCTTGTTTCCAAGTACCGACTCTATTAAAAAATTACATTGCGAAATTGAAATATAATGGACCAGAACACAGAATTTCCGGGAGTAATTTTTCAACCAAAAACGAGAAGTTTTCAATTCAGTATTGCATAGACGCTACTTTTCAGAGCGCTGAAGCTGTTCTCAATCAATTCACAGTATTAATGAAGAAGGTGAAACGCCTATTGACTGAGGAGATACCGCAATTTTCCCAAAATCATCGAAAAGTGACCGAAAGAGTAGCACATTTAAGGTTATTTGAAGTCAACTTGCAATAGACTATGGTAGGAAAAGAGTCGAATCATAGTACGCAAACGTTAACGTGAAAGATTTGCAGAGGAAGAGTGATTAACTACGCATGGCACAAACAGTGAGCCGACTAAGTATGAATGTATTATTAAAAAAACACTAATAAAATAGGAACCCTGTTGCTTCAAAATGACGACTTGAAATTGCTTACAAGTCTAAAGTGCCTTTTGAGCAGAAGGAAATGCTCAATAATTAACCCCCTTCTCTCCATCTAACGAACTGACTAAACGCAAATTTTATTATCCAATCCAATAGAATCCTCGGTATGGTCGGAACGAACGAAACAAAGCCTCAAACCGGTTATGAACCCGGAGAACATTGAACGTCGAATAGCCGCTGGATCACTCGAGAGATAAAAACTAGGAATATAAAGATCCAAGAAGAGCGCCCCTTGGAGAGAGAAACAAAACGAACACGAATAAACCGTGTAAAAGGAGAACTTAATATAAAAATAAAAGAAGACGCGGGAAACTATCCTTTCACGAATGAGGTGAAATAAAATATTAACAACTTGGCGTTTAGTCAGGCGTGAAAACCCTTTTTATGAAACTTTTCGACCGTTGGCTTTATATTTCAGGTTATAAAAGCATTCTACTTATACTAGTGACGTAATTTCACGAAATAAGGCAGGTTATGAGCCTCGAAGTCGTGCGGGCTTAGTTAAGTGGTAAAGTTCCTGAACGCAACTAATCGGGACGACGAACCGAATAAAAAGAAAAGGGCTTCTAGCATGGAAGATAGAGAATCGTGCTTCGACCGTTATCACCTGACACCATCTTAATTGCCAACCCAAAATCCCTCCAACAGCCGTCGCTTTCAAGGTTAATTACTATTTTAATTACAACAACCGAAAAATCACGTTTCCCATTTTCCAATTATTTATTGATTTAGTTTGGGTATTATCGTGATTTTAATCTAATTGAAGGTATGCGGAGGAAAATTCCATTAGGAATCAGTCGATGAAAAAATGAATATATCGCGTTGCACTATCCACTGCCAGCAAAATGAAAAGTGCTGCAACGGCCTTTGCCTACTGGTTTGATCCTAAATAAGGCAAAATTTTGTATGAAATTCCACGAGCACCTGATGTTTATAAACTATGTAAAAACCCGAAAATATTACTATATCTCAAATTACGCAATAGCATTAGGGCGAAGAGGTACTCTTCATTTTAAATTTCCAATGCGATCTGACTTATTATTGGTCTGGGACCTCTGTTCGGCTCTAGTTGATCCTCGAAACTTATTAGTCCGTTTGTTTTAAATTTGCGAAGGGTATGGATAACAATGTGTTTTTGGAAAATGGATTTTCGAGATGTTCGGCGACCTAGGCACGTGGGGTATCATTTTCCACTAAATTTTGCACGTTGAATTCATTGAGGTGGGTCCCAGATCGATTGGCACTCACCGGAGATAGGTATGGGTCAACATGAGCCATAAATGCCAATCTTCGATCGACCCCAAACCTTTTCTGGACGTTTCATGGTGCCTAGAAGAGAGCTCGCATGACCTTGGGCATGAAAACATGTTGATTATTTAAAGAATTACCAACCAAAAGGTACCATGTACGTCCGCTGTGTGTCTTTTACGCCCATTATGGTAGTAGACAATTTTTCTAAAAATCTGAAATTTTGGTCAGGGGCACGTTTTCAGCTCAAATTGATCCTTGGAACATTTCAGCCTAATCGGGGTAAATTTGGGGGGGGGGGGGGGGTTTATGGGTATGTATTTGATTGAATGTATTTTTTGAAAAATTGATTTTCGAGATATTCGGCCTTCTTGGCGTGTGGGTTATTATTTTCGACTAAATTTTGGACACTGAATATATTAAAATAGGTCCGGGACCAATCGGCCATTGAAGGTGGGTATAGTTCAAAATGGGTACTTAGTTACCTATTTCTAAAGTAGGTTTTCATGATTTATGGTTACCTAGACGTGTGGGGTATCATTTTCCACAAAATGTTACACGCTGAATCGATTGAAATGAGCCTAGGACACTTCACACTCACTTTTTTCCCCATAATGATGCTCCAAGGAAATAATCAACAATCGCGGAGTAATTTGCAACGTTTTCTCTCCTTTCGAATTGCAATGGGACCTTCCCACACAATTTCTTCTCACACAAGGCATCTCGAATTTTGAACCTTTCCGTGCAAATTACTTTAGCTTTAAGCGTAGAAAAATGATTCGTAGTACAGTATTGTCAGAGTTCACCCATCTTGAATCGGTGGACGGTTTAAATACGATCACGATTGGCGTTGAAGAATTTCAACGAGTCACGGAATTTCACATTGTCTTTAGAGTTACCAACTATGGCGTGACTTCTGCTTATAGTTTATTTTGCAGCAAGAAGGGCAACATGAGGTATAGAACAGTAGATTTGCAAGAGAAAGAAAAATACACTTCTCCGCCAAAGAGGTGAGTTTTGCGATCCTAATCAAACAATCGGGCTATAAATTCGAGTTTCTTTCTTTCCAGGCTACTTGGCGAAGAAAACGAATAAAAACACTAGCTTGTGATATAAGCCCGTGTAATGGAATGCTTACCCATGTTTCTCCCCTCACCATTCCAGCACTTTCAGGTATTCCGAAGTTGTTATAGGGAGGTTTGTGTGTATCGGTGGGTAAATCGCAAGAGAGCGTTACAACGTTAATGCTTCTAAGTTTGGTATTTAATTTTTTTTTTTAAAGACGACTTAATTATTATTTGGTAATTTTTGAACAATGACGTCAAGAAATAGGGGTTGTTGAAATAAACAACATTACCCTCAAAGCAATAATCGTAAAACCCTGGTAACGAGGTACTTTCTCTTGCCTAATGAGTATTTTCAAGAGGTTGCTAACCTTAAAAGAGTTGATCTACACTCGTTGTTTCAAAGGGTATGATTGCACTACGGGTAGCAAAGAGGTCTTACTAATTCATCATACTTGTTCATTTATAATTGTTCATCCTTGATTGGAAAGGAAAAAAGAATATCTGCTTCAAAAGTAATTTTACCGTTAAGTTTAGATAGCGAAGGAGATAAGTTCAGGCAGTAGAAAAGGGAATAACTGATGTGAAAATGGCTGTTATCAATTGTATTTTTTAACGTAGTGTGAAATTAATCCTTTAGCTTTTAAGCCGCCAAGGTGCAGACGCTCTCGTGCCGTCGAAGAGAAGAGGCCGCTGAAAAGCTATTACACGTCCCTCCCCGCGTCAAAGATTCGTGTTCGTTCAGACGCTAACGTTACTTGTCGAGAAGATATTTTATTGGTGGCTTGAGGGCCTTTAGAGCGGAAAGTTCATCGAGTTCGCGAGTTCTTACAAGACTTCACACCGTACAATGACCGCGGAAGAGTTTGCGAAGTAAGGGAGAATTTCGCTTGGGAAATTCTGGGACACGTCTCCCGAGATGACCATTTACTTCCAGAATACATTTTTTAAGAAAATTCAAGAACGATTGTGAACAAGAAAAACATAGGTTGATTATTCAAAGAAAGAAGAAACTTACCATTATATGATGCGGGTGATGTAAATTTCTGTGGAAATCCGATGCTCGTGGATGGCGAAATCACAACTTCAATGAATGGCGTGTATATTTTCATGTATATATTCCGAAGTTCTGCAATCAAGCTAATACATAGATTACAATGGCCCCAGGAAGGCCTGGGGGAGGTGTCTGGGCAGGAGGTGGAACGTGGAATATGAAAGGAAATGGGTAATTTGCACATATTCATGATTATTTAGTGTGATCAAAGCCCTCTTCCCTCATCTCAATCACTGTATGATATTTCGTGAACCACATATCGATTTCAGAATGATTTATTATTTTTTTTAATAACACAACCCCACAAAATAAAGTCAAAGTCCATGAAAGCGACCTGTGGGGTTTTATGTTTTTCGAGTCGCTGATTTCGAATCGATTGCCAGTTTTTTTCAGATCAGATCGCTTTCAAGGTCATTTGAAGGTATGTATGTAGAAAATATCGCTTAAAAAATCTGAAAAAAATTCAGACATACTATAGGTTTTTTAGAATGCTGAATCCAAATCCGGTGTTGGTTGACCTTCATGAGGTCAAGGTCATTTGAAGGTCAAACCAACAAAATAACCTCAAAAAAAGTGTAAAAATTCGACCTTCAAATGACCTTATATGACCTTCAGATAACCAGACATGATCGAACCAACCCTGGATTTGGATTCAGCGACCCTCGAAACACATACATAAATTATTACAATTTTTTTTGAGGTTATTTTGTTGGTTTGACCTTCAAATGACCTTGTCAAGGACCTCATGAAGGTCAACCGACACCAGATTCGGATTCAGCGTTCTAAAAAACCTATGTCTAAATTTTTTCAGATTTTTTAAGCAATATTTTTTTTAGCTATATTTTCTCCATTTGACCTTCAAATGACCTTGAAAGCGATCTGATCTGAAAAAACTGGCAAAAGATTCGAAATTAGCGACCTGAAAAACATAAAACCCCACAGTTCTCTTTCATGGACTTTGACTTTTTTTTTTTGTGGAGTTGTGTAATGTTCTTATGCCCAATTTGCCCAAAAATGTACTTTTCGTGCATTTCGTATCGTAATTCTCAAACAATCTGGAGGCTTTTCTAACTTAAGTTGGTTCTCGAAAACTATAAGCAGGAGGGTGAATGTGAGGAGGGTAGGAGTGAAAATGTGTAAAACCTACCTATTTTTGAAGTGGGTTTTCAAGATTTTCGGGTACCTAGGCATGTGTGGTATCCTTTTCCACTACATTTTGACCGATTGTCCTACCTGAGTTGGGTATGCGTCAAATGACTAGCTACATAACTATTTCGAAAGGGGGTTTTTGAGATTTTTGGGTACCTTTCGATAAACTCCACACTAATATTTTACCCTTAATCTTGCTCCTAGGAATAATAAACCATTTCTGAATAATTTGCAGCATTTTTATCGTGGACAGACATTTAGGATTTTGACACACTCTGAAACGTGCAAGATTGGAAAATTTCGCCTGTTTCTTAGTATCGAGTCTGTTAGAGGGGGTTACGGGACATTTAGATAATGATTTTTCGAGTTTTGGGGGATATTGGCATGTGGGGTAAAATTGTCTACAAAATAACCGACATCTAATCGGTATCGATGGACCCCAGAACGAAAACCTAACACAAAGGCAAGGAACGATGCACAAATTATTGAAATGAAAAAATATTTTGTTCGCTCACTTTTCATGTTTTTCTAAATAGGTACCTAATTACATACTCTGGAGACCAGCAAGAAGTACGTAGAAAAATAAGCAATCGAGGAATAATTTGCACTTTATTTCTTCCTAAATCTCGCGGCTCTTCACTTTAGAAGTTGTGTATCAGTCTCAGCAAGGACACATGAAACCCCACACGCTTTGGAGACCACGATGGTTATCTTCACAGTCACCCGAAAAAGGTGACCCGTTCGACTAGGGATTTCGACAAGATCCACGATGAGAACAGGAAACCGAAAAAAATGCTTTTCGTTATTTAGATCAGCCGGTTTGGTGGCTTTTGAAGTGTATTTTTTGACGAGGTCGCGTTTTTTGAAAGGTAATTAAAATAATTCTTTCAGTGAAACCATCTGAGCCTAGTGCGACCTTATGAATGGCGTAATAAGATTGATTTTGACAGTCAGATCCTGAGACATTTTGTGGTCTAGAATTTCGATTATCAGCGAAATCTCACTCAGTGGGTGGTCTTAAGTAAAAAAGAGTCGCCCTATACTGGTATGTTAACAGTTGATCAACGTAGGTGTCTTCAAAAACCCAAATGGCATAAAAATGAAAAATTATTGGGTATTTTAACTAGAAACAACATAATTTTAGATGATTGCGTTGTTCAATTTACCTTGTTGTTTGGAAATGAACGATTTCTACTTTACGCCAGATTCTGTTTAAAACGATCATGATGAAAAGTTGGTCAAAAATGTGAACATATTCAAAAATGTACCTAACCACCGACACCACCCTAACTATAAAAATCCATTGATGCAAATTTATTCGCAGGTCTCGGGCTAACACTACAATATCCTTCTGATAAAAAGCCAAAAAGCCGGAAAAGAAAAGTGGGGACGATTTATCAGACAGAAGAGAAATAACGTTATAATGTTCTATCGATGGCTCTATCGATCACGTAGAAGAGGATTTCTAGTAATTTAAAAAGTCGTCGTAAATCTTTCGAGGGGATTCAAGATGGTCGGTGGGCGTAATGCTCCTTTATAATGCTTACCCGCTCTGATCAACATATCGGCGGACGGTCGTTACAGGGTAATAAATAACGATCAAAAATCGATTTCTATTGAGAAACCTTAACAAACACAGCGAAGAGATGGCGTCGTGTTGGACGGGCTCGTTTTGCCGAACTTTATTTAAAAAAGGTTTTAAAAATGTTTAATTTGTGATGTTCAAAAAATGAAACAGCAAATGAAAATAATTTTGTATAGATGCAGCGACTTTTGGTAGCAGGAAGGGTTTTTACTGACAGGTGTGGGTTCTCAAATTTTTGAATCGTTACTCATGCGACTGGCTGACATCAAATCCACCGTTCTCAGCTCGATGATATCATTTTATAGCTGACTGTTCGAAGATTTCGGAGTTATATCTCGAACTTACAAGGGAAAGATGGCCCATAAGTTTGGTCGGTTCTCGGCCCTCGGGGCCTGCCACTAAACTCTCTAATTGAGCGGAACTATTAGCGCTGATTAAAGGCTCAAAAACACCGTACTAACTTAAGACACTTTTTTCTCATTTTTTAGACACTAATTCAAAAATAATGAACGTCACCGTCCGTCAATTTTCCACCCTGAGTGGTGATCCTCGACTCGAATGTATGAATTTGCCAAGTAAATGGGCGTCATTTGTCGAAATTCAGAGATAATCTGCGCTTCATGAGTTGCATCTACAGTAAGCTAAGAAGCGTCGGATGGCGGGCTTTAATTGTTTCTTGAGAGGCACAAAAACTTGAAGACAAAACGACCTCAGATTGAATGACTTCTCCCATTCGTGGAAGAACCCAATTCAATCGATTTTACGTCCAACATTTAAGAGAAAATATAACCCACACTCAGGATTCGGATTCTCCCCAAAATTTTATATAAATTTACTCCCTCAAGCAATTTTTCTGTTGCGTGCAACCGGTTCAGCAAGCACGCAAAAGCGCAACCCTAAAATTGTCAAATTGTTGATGGTGAACTCTAAAGTGTGGCTCATGAATTTTCATTGTTTTTCAACGCGGAAAAAGAAGAAAACCCTAGTTCATCGGGAGTTTTACAAAACCATCAAGTGGACTCCTTTACAAGAAGAGCTATTTTCTTGGGCACACGCTGGTAGAGGAATGATGTGGCTACGACCGTTAGCCGAAGATTTCGAATGAAGATTGGTGGTAGCTGATACGGGATTCCTCAAAGTTGTCAGTGAGAGTGGCTAGCTCACCACTTTTCCGCCTTGTGCAACGCACGGCGCATTCCTCGTCGAAAAGAAAGTTTTTCGTGTTCAAGCTCAAATTTGACACCGATTCCTTGAAGCACGGGAATCGATTAGGGATCTAATATCCACTTTTGCAACATACGTACCCACCGCAGAGAACATCTTTCTGGATGTGGGGGCTTTAGATTGCGGAAGTGATTGCTGTGATTGGATTTGGCTTCGATCTTGCGTCAATACCATTCAAATCGACATTGGTCGATAATATTTGCCTGCGTTGGCGATTGGATGTGGTTCGTACGGGAATTGTGAGAGCAATTATGTGGCTCAAATGACCAATCAAGAGATGTTGGTAACACATCATGGATCAAGACGCCTTAGAGGGATATGAGAAGCTTGAAACCCTACCAGGACTAATCCCCCCTGGCAAGTTTTTCAATGTGACATATTTACGAACGAAATTCATGAACTATTTCCAGTCAGTCACCAACGTTTACATGGCAATCAGGAGCATCCTCTTCAAATCACTTTCCAGCCACCAACCCACGCCACTGAAGAGTGCATTTCTCCTTCGGCAGTTCTCTCAATCAAACTATCCGAGGTACATCTGTTATGAGTGAAACAACAATCCAAGAAAGTCCCACATTTGTCATGAGAAAGCACAGGTTTCGTTCTTGAACGTGGGTATGAGATGCGAGTGAATGATGTTCCGACCCAAAACCAATCATTAGCTCTGAAACCTTCCTGATTTACTGCTTGCGAGGCGCCTTCGAGCTGATCCTTCGAAATGAAAAAGCTTTTTCGTGAGTTCTCGTCGAGTCCGGCAACCTACCTACAACCTCTACACTACGAACCTAATCGTCCCCAATTCACGCGACATTTCATCCGAACTAAACCTCTCGCCAACAAAAGATCACGTTTTCGGATCGTTTCTAGATCGCGTCAGATCACGTTTTATTAGCGCGAGGAGGTGTAGTTAGCTTTAAGAGTCCTAGACCTTTACGGTACCCTGTTGGAGAGACGTGCCAACTTTCACGAGCGAAAATGTCATCGTGAGCAACGCTCTGGAACCGGGACTTCCACGATCTTGGGAAAAATCTAAAAAATTCATAGTCACGGTGGCTTGAAGATTGATTTCAATGACCAAACAGTACTGTCCTGTCAAAGTGCCAAATTATAGTTAATAACATGAACATAAATATTTTCTTTGAAAATTTTTTTTATTATCATTTATTATTTGTTTGAAAACCCTCAAATACTATTGTTTTGAGCCTCATAAAACGCTGCAAATTATTTCACAATTGTTTATTGTTCCTTAGAGCAAGCGGATAGAGAAATCCGTGAGTGTGGAGTGTCCCGGACCCATTCCAATCGATTTAGCGTCCCACATTTAGTCGAAAATGATACCCCACACGCCTGGATAACCGAAAATCTTGAAAGTCAACTCTCGAAATAGATAGGTCATGCCCCATCATGGGTGATGCCCATTATCACCCATATCCACCCCTGGTGAGCGCCAATCGGTGCACAATGTATCTCAATGGATTCTGAGTCCAAAATTTAGTGGATAATGATACCCCACATGCCTAGACCCAAAAAAGTCTCAAAAATCGTGTGTCCAAAAACACATTTTCACCTATACCGTCCGCTAACTGGGGGCCGATCGAGCCGAAACGTTTCGAGCATTAACAAAAGTAAAAAAAATCTGCAAATTCTTACACACGGGTAGGTTATTCCTCGAATGGGTGAAACAGTGGGTGTGGCGGGTCCCAGACCCAATCCAATCGATTCAGGGTCCAAAATTTAGTGGAATATGATACCCCACACGCCTAGGTAGCAGAAATCCCAAAAACACATATTCAAAATGGGTAATATATACCCAATTTGACCCATAACCTCTTCCAGTGGGTGCCAATCGTTCTGGGACCCGTTTCATTGGACTCAGCGTCCAAAATTTAGTGGAAAATGACACCCTACTCGCCAAAATCGCCCAAAATCTCGAAAATCCATTTTTCCAAAAAACACATTTTGACCCCTACCCCCCCCCCCCTCCAAATTTGGTCCAATCGGGCTGAAAAGTTTCGAGGATCCGTCTCGGCCGGGAACAAACCCCTGACCCAAATTTCAGATTTTTAGAAAATTTTCTACTACCAAAAACGGCGTGGACAATGGACGGCGTACGGCGGACGGACATCGACACCATGAAACGTCCAGAAAAAAATGTTGAGCCGAATCGGAGAGGTTGACCATTATCATAAAAACATAGGTTGATTATTCAAGGAATCACCAACCAAAAATGATCCCTGACCAACATTTTAGATTTTTAGAAAAATTTCTAAAAACGGCCAAAAACGGTGTGGACGGCGTACAACCGTCAAGGTTTAACCGACTAAAAGGCCAGTCAAAATTGATTTCATACACTAAACGCCAATATTGATCTCTCATGAATAAGAATATTGTGCAGGATGAAGAACTGGACGAATATACTGGAAGTACGAAGGTAAAAGGAACATGGGAAACATCAATACATTTTTTTTAAATGTAATATTCTAAAAACAAAAATAGTCCACCATGTTAGTTGTACGCTTGCAATGGAGTTGTGTAATGGTATTTTATTGACGTCACAAGATCGTTAATTTTATCTTCGAACAAACCGACGGGTAAGTCGATAAATTATTCAACAGTCGTAAAATAGACGAAATGAACTTTTCAAGTCCTGATATTATGAAACTTGTCTCGCTAGTGAGTTGCCTGCTCCGAGTACCCAGGTAATCAGACCAGGGGGAACTTGTTTTACATGACTCCGCAATATTTGAATGAGCAACTAATGTGGAGAATGTCCATGTGTAATGTAGGGGGAGAAGGGCAGATTAAAATTTATTTTTAATCCGATGTAGAGCGAGAGAGAAAACACTATTTTACCAGATCTTCTTGAATCAAATTGTCGGTCAAATCATTCTCTGTAAAGAAGTATTTTTATTTGGGGTTATTTTCGCCATGTCTCTTGATGTCTGTTCGAAATACATTACACTCCTATTTGACTACAATGGAACAAGATTGAAATAACATTAAAGACTAAGTTTGGATACAAATGGCTCTTGCAAGTATTTCACAGAGCCATGTTCGCCAATTTTGGCGATTGTGGTTGTTTGACTTCCAAAGAACATTCTCAATCATTTTTGTACATCCGCATATAGAACCCAGGGCAAGCGTACAACTAACAAAGCACAACATGAATAAATTTGGTGTGAATAAGACATTAAATTCGCGAAGCAGCGATAAGAATCGGTCACAATTTGTTGGATAGGGGTAAGTTATCTACCTTCCCAACTGTAATTGCATTAGGAATACCCTCGGAAGACGTCAAACAGAAATTGCTTATCACCTCATTCCAGATGTATTTCAATATGGGGAGATGTGCCACTATATTTTTTGCAGATACGCTATTTGCCGAGGGGCGACATTATTTATTTTGATCCCCCTAGCAGACAACCTAGAGTTCTGTTGACAGTAAGGATAGAATCCAAAAGATAACAGTTTTTTTTCCCAACGGCAACAAACTTATTTTTCAATCCGTCGCAAACCGATTGGCACATCGAAGTGAACTCTTATCTCATCCACTCGAAACCAAGATTATCGTCGTAGAAAAATTTTTTTATTTCCTAACGTGTGAACCAAAATGAATCGATTGTGTAATAAATTGAGCATAACCATATGCGAATTTCGTTCTCATGAACATCAGAATTTCATCAAAGAGAATGCATCAAGTTCAGCTATAATACTAGCAAGGAAAATTACAATTCATCGAAAGGTGGTCAAATTTGTTAAGAGCCACGCTAAAACCTCTATGAACTCACTCCCAGGCCAAAAATGTGTTTCCTCTAAAAGGTTAGCTTTGGACTTGCTGAGGGTTAATTAAAGTTTTTTGGTTAGATAGTAACCCAGGGGCTGAAAATTAACCCGGTGAAACCTTTGTGATGCGAGGAGTAGCAAAGGCAGTGAATATTTGCAAGGACAGTTAAACAGCAGTTTGTTTCCTGATATTGCCGCTAGAAGCGGTAAAATCACATATTGCTTTAGCTAATTCTCCCAGTTTGGGTCTTATGGTCTGTTGGAAGTGTTATCCTAGACCAACATTGTGTCTAGTTGGCATTCAACGAGTTTAAAAACCATATTCTTGATTTGGAGACCCCAATTTTGTTCAATGACTATGATAACATGGGATCAAGATTCTCGAGGGACCTCGGACTTTTTGGGGAATTTAAATAATTTGATAGACGTCCAACCGAACCAAGATTCTTCAAAAATGACACAATAAACAACGCTGTTTAAATTTTAATGTCTGATTCACACTCAAACAAATGAAAAATTCAATAGTTGACAAAACGGCACTCAGCTGTAAGAAAAAAGGATCATCAAGAACACGGTTTATAGATATAATGTATAATTTACGAATTGTATGGCTGCAAGATTCTGTTATCACATGATCATGCATGATACTAAAGTTAGAAGTAAAACATAGGTTGATTATTCAAGGAATAACCAACCAAAATGATACGTAATAGTGATCATTAGGAAAATTTCATTTTTGAGTAAAATAGTGATTGCATTCAGACTGCTCTCAGTTCCGTTATAAAGCTATTAAATTGCTATAGACTTCATGGAAGTACGTAGGATGAGAAATCATGGTAGAACGTCTTCGACTTCAACGTCAAGACTTGAAAGCGGTTCCTACGTACAATGTAGAGAGGCTGTGGCCATTTTTTAGGCCTTTTTCTTTTTGAGCCTACCTTTGGTACAGGGGACCGCTCCTTTTGTTAGGACTGACCGGACCCACTCGAGAAAAATCTCTTACCTGCAACAAACAACAGAAACACGTGAATAACATTTCTAAAGAGGGCTCGTGGAGGAGGTGTAGGGCTGCCGGAGATACATTTCGAAGGGTGCAAGGCTGTTGAGTAAGAGAGTTGGCTCGAATCAGAAGATGATACGTATTATCCTGTGTCTCAACTTCCTGAAGTCTCTTGAGGAAGCGTTGAGAAATCTATTTTGAGAATGTACTTTTTTATTTAATTTTGCGATACGGTAGGTACGGTGAGCAGTCGAGTAGGAACTATTTTTCACCGAAAAAGAAATAGGGCAATTCTCGATCAGGAGTACCAGTCTCTACAGCGGTATCATCAGCATTTTTTTCTTGCTTTGTTAGAAGAGCAGTTAAGTGGAATCGGGAAAGGGGAAAATAAGGGTACCTCGACGATAAGAGAAATTATTGTTGACACCTACTCAGAAACGGAGTGTATTATGAGGATAGGAAATATGAAGGCGACGCTTTTCAACAAGGGACGGAGGCGATACAAGACGCGGGTGTGAGTGTTTTCTTATCTGAGAGCTATGACACCAGCTTGGACAAAGGAGATAACGGACGAGGAGACCATAGGCACGAAAGGAGGCTCAGAGTTGCCTGGCATTATGAGGAGAAATGCGAAAGGAAAGAAACACCTTACAAGGTTCTCCTAAGAAACGTACGATACTGTATTGTATATGTACCGTCTTCGTCGGACAAAAACAGACCAGATGAAAACTTTTTCCTGTAAAAATGATCGTTCTTGAGATTTTCTAGCAGTGTATCTCTTCTTCAGGAACAAAATCAAGGAGTATTCTCAGGTTGTGCAGTACAAAACACAGCGTCATCAAAATTATTTTCTTAGGATTCTTGACCAACAATTTCTGTCCTGGATAGGAAGGAGAGGATTTTGGGGGAACACTGCCTGCTGTGTAGAAGAAAAGGAAGACGAGGGATTGGTTGCCCATGGATGGTCTACGACTATGGCACCCACAGAAGAAGACAAAGATAAAAAGGAAGCACTATTCGTTGGGTGAGAGTACCTACATTATTCGCATCTTCGGTAAATGCAAGCCATCATCAGAGGATGATGGAAAGGGTCTGATTCTAGCTTACACATTAGCCAGTTTTTAGTCAAAACCAGTGAAATCATCTGTAAATCCCTGTCAGGAAAGACTGAACCAAATCCCTGCAACATCAGACCCTGGGCTACTGAAAACCCAAGACAAGCCCGAGACCTCTCCCTTCTGCCAATGTGACAGTGTGTTGTGCAGTTTCCCAATTTGGGGTCTTTGGGTCATCTTTCTTTGGAGAGGACGGGCATAGTGAATGCAGCACGGTGTATTTTAATGCTGGAAACCTTTTCTGGACCTGCAGTGGAAGGCCTATATGAGTAAACTAATTTGACAGACCCCTGGTTCCAACAGATCGTGTTTCATTGGACAAACTGAGACAAACGTCCCTGCGCGAACTGTCTCTCTCAGGGGTGATATGGGGTGGCCAGTGCGTTCACCCAATTTGAGTATCTCTGGCTTTTTTCTGTGAGGCTACCTGAAGGGAAAAATGATTAAACATCGACCTCATACTCTGGATGAGCTCAACAGGGCTCGTACAGGGCTTGTCCGACAGCCACTGCCACACTGCAGCGACAGCACTATTGCTGAATAATAATCGTGGCAGTCGGCAGTGCGATAATAACACTGAACGGACACAAGACGTCTCCAGAAACAGGTTGGAGAGGAATAGTACATTTATGTATATTATTTCATACTAATTTTAACCCATTCAGCATCAGCAAAGGAGGCAGGGAATCACGAGGAGCTCTCAACAAGGAGGAAATCCACTCGCCTGCGGGCAGCTTAGTTGGACCTGGCCTTCAAGTTCGTGGTATTGTTCACCGAATGAGTTACGTCTTGAGGGCCGCCGAGCGTCTGCCTTCCTCACAACGAGACTCGAGGACAAATTACCATTTCATGCAAAATGTTCAAGTAAAAACTGAAAAAACACTCGTAAAAACCAAGAAAAGCTTGAGGAAAATGAGCAGACGTAAAGCACACAAGCACATACTATATAAATTTACTCGCGACTAAAACTGAGCTCATCCTTGGACCTTCTAAGTCTACAGGCCAAACTCCAAATCTCTACAATTACTTCAGTTCTCTCTAAAGAGGCTGTGCCTTTTTCTAAAGAATTCATACATTGAAATCTATAGGATCTAATAGATAGTCCTGCGAACCACAAAACAATTCACTAAAAGGAAATCTATATTAGAATATTTCTAGCGTTTGGATAGGTGAACTCGGTGGGCCTCATTAACCTTGTTTACCGTCCTTCAGTTTGACCGGTTTCCAATCAGAAGTGGACATTCCGTTCACATTACAACAGCAATTCATTTTGCATCTTCATTAGAAAGAGGCGGAGACCTGCTGCTATGTACAGACAATGTGTGATTACTCAATATACACATGTAGTACACTTCCAATATCCCGAATTCACATTATGGCTGTCAGTCTTCAGCTAAATCCCACTCATGAGGCCGAAGGTTGTTTTGTTTGTGGCAAAATACTCACGCACGTGCTGCCTACTTGACCAAATCTCTTTTAAGTTTCAAGTGCACCTTATTTTAATTCATCACGCTGGGTGTGAACATTTCTCTCGACCAGAAATTTAAAAGACGTCGAGATATTAACTCGTCTTGAAATAAGACGATGAGAGGGAATATCAGCTTAATCTGCGCTCCGAAAAATATTTTTTATCGTTAGATAAGAGAGACACTTAACGTACGTGGAACACTACTGTTACTATATTGTTTACGTAGTATAAGTACATATTACTGTTACGTAACACAAAATCTCGCGCAATTAGAGAAAACTTGAAATATGAGGCTCACATTAGGCAGTGCCAGGGAGAACATTAATGCAAGCACACACACACACACACAGTGGGAAACATTTGTAGGTAGGCCACTAGAGAGAAGGTACTCCGGTAATTATCTTTCGTAACGTGGAAGTATCTCGTGCATACTAAAAATACCGTACGACTTACTTTCACCATACCAATATACCCCTCATTTGCGAAAGATAAATTCGTTGTTTAGAGGGTTGAGCCAATGGTAGGTAAGCAGCATGAAATAAAATTATGATTTGGTCACAAAATTCTTCGACAAATTGAAGATGATTTTATCAAATAGCAGCAAATCGTTTGAAAATGGTTACTATAATGGGTGGATTTGTTTGTGTAGAAGAGTTTTTAGTGGAAAATAAGCGTGGTAATGATACCCCACATGCCTAAGTTCCCAAAACGCTCGAAAACCCACCTCGAAATGGGTAGGTTGGTGTCCATTGTGACCCATACCCACCTCCAGTAAGCACCTATTAGTTCATGACCCATCTCATTGGATTCAGCGTTCAAAAGTTGGTGGAAAATTGTACCTCACATTCCTAGTTCCCCAAAAGTCCCCTCTCCAATTTAAAAGCAGAGAAGAACCTACTGTAGCCGGAAAGAAGTCTCTGATGAAAATATCAGATTTTTAAACAATTTTCAACAACCAAAAACGGCCAGACGGACATTTTTGTTTTGGTCTACATTTACAATGGTTTCTCGAATAATTAACCTGTTCAAATTTTACAGTTAGCGTTTTAAAATGCCTAATATCAGCCTAAATTATCAGTGAACCGAATTATCAGCCCGCCGTAGGCCGTCGTACTATATGAACAACATGAAAGCGATATGAGTATGCAACCCAAAAAGGGTTGTGGCGTATTATACCAGAAGGAGTCTATTTTCTGATGGCAGCAACGTGAAACCGAGAAGTCTACGAGTAATTTGCAATCGTGTTACTTCCTTGAATTCCTATTATATCACGTTAACATAAATACGGAAACTCGATGATTCTTTTTCAGTCGTGTTTAACCTTTGTTCCTATTATATGGAGGAACATAATGGGAACAAAGCATTATATGGGGCATTATACACAATAGCAACCAATATGAGTTCAGAGAGGGTCGTGGCGTTCATTTCTAGAGGGAGTCTATTTTGTGACAGCGTCATAAAACCGAAAGTTTTACGAGGTTTTGCGGTCGTGATATCACCTAGAAATGCTATTACATGACAGCAACACAAAACCGATATTTGCTTGTGGCCCTAAAAAGGTTGTGGGTTGTAGGGCCGTCCGCCATTTTTGGTAGACAATTTTCAAAAGATTTGAAATTTTGGCCGGGAACCTCATTCCGTCTTTAGTTGGTCCTCAGAACTGTTCAGCCCAAATTTGAGGTGGTATGGATGAAAATGTGTTTCTAAAACTCGATTTTTGGGATTGTTGGGGAACTAAGCATGTGGTGTATCACTTTCGTATAAATTTTAGACGCTGAATCGATTAAAATGGGTCCGGGGCAGAAACTGCAACTTGCCAGACGAGGGTATGGATCAAAATGGGCATTTTGAAAAAAGGTTTCCGAGATTTTTGGGCACTTGATCGCATTAGGTATCATTTTCCACTAAATTTTGGACGCTGAATTGAATGGAATGAGTCCTGTACACTCACCATTTCCCCATACATACTCTTGCTGGAAGGAATAACAAACCATTGTGAAATTCGATTTAGACATTTTGAAACAAATACTGTCGAAATTCGGAGCCAATTAGAGTGGTTTCATGATTACACAGGTTACGAGTTGTCACCATTAGTGAGACCCAATAGGGTTCTACGAGCAATATTTCATGAAGCCGTTCAGCATATTTCAGTGTCCATCTCACATCTCCTGCAGATTGTCACTTGAGCTTACCACCACCCTCAGTACAAATATTGAACCAGATCTCAACGTGTCATCAAAATAAACTATTATTTCTAATTCTAGAGTACAACCTACCATTTTTGTTTCTCTGGTTTTTGGTCCGAAGGAATTCATTTTAATCCTACACTGAAACGATGGGATGAGGGCGGAGTAATTTCGCGGTCCCTTCACTTTGTAACAACACGTAGCCGGCTCGTGATGATCCAGCATTCGTGCAGCATTCCTTCTCTCCATGATCGCCGTTCCCCTCTAACTTCACTTCTGCGTGCTTCTCCACTCAGCCCGTTCCTCATCCTTCAACACTCGCGATTCGCTCAACCATAACCAGGAATATTGTCCGCATCAATCATAAATATTTCAACGTTGGAACCGCCAGATAAATTGAAAAAGGCTAATTGCCACTTCGCGGTGGTGGTAGGTACTATTATTTTTAAAAAAATCTCCTCATTATTAATAATCTCACCCTAAATAAAATACTAAATGGTTTTATTGCCCTGCAATCAGCAAATTTTCTGGAATTACTGCTAACCATGTGGAAGAGTGAGGATGAATTCGTCGTCAAACAAAATAAACTCGTAGATTGAAAATCAAAAGCCCGGTTGTCTCGTGAAGGACACGGTTTCGCAACTCGTACAATGTTTGTGCCCCACATAAACTAGGCAAATCCGATTGAATTTCCTCTTGACATTTGATAGCCTATTTTCGAACAGGGCCAACCTTTGACATCATATAAAAGGGTTCAACAAGTAAATCCAAACACGAAATTCGCGACCCGTTGATTTTGTTTGCTTCATATCGCTCTAGGGTGGGCTCCAAACGATATCTGGGGAGAGGGGGGGTTGATAAGGGAAGACTGATTTTTTTATTTATCGTGACCTTAGATTCGTGAAAGAGCCTCGAGCTAGGTTGTGGGCAGAAGCCAGCGACGGCTGAAGAGTAGGCCTCACAAGGGGCCACCTGTACCTACACCGAATGCCGGAGTCCTTATCACAGCGATACAGTTGTTTCTAAGGCCAGCTGCAAATAATTTTTTTTTTTTTTTTTAAATATATAAAAAAGCTGGAGCAGCTTTAAAAAATTAGATTACCGAAGCTGCCCACACGTGATAAGCGTTGCTTTAGAAGCGATGTTTGCTCAATCTCCGCGATGGAATCCCAGCTCGTTTCAGCATTGGGCCAACCATTGTGCCTAATCCCAACTTTTTTTTTTTTTAACAATATTACTTGAGATGAGTGGAAGGCATTTTTAGTATGATTCTGTTACAATAGATGGTGCCACAATCGTTGCATTTAAGACCTGTCCAAACTCAATTACTACAGGACACCCTTCAAACGTTATGGATGATGTTATCAATTCATTTTTGCTCACTTCATATTAGTGTTTCCTAATATTCCCTATTTCATTGTATAACATCATGTTTTCGGTGAAATTGAATTGGTAAATGAAAATGTGACTGCTCGGCCTTGTTTAGTGGGCCTTGCTCATGCGCACAACCGTTTCTGTCTGAAGACAGCGTGATTATCTACGGCAGCGGGCAGGTTTCAGAGCTTCAAAAATACATAATCTTATCATCGTCTGTCCCCTTGGGGGGAAACACGGGGGCACCCCACTCCCCTTTTAAACCACCTGAGAGTTATGAAAATGCCCTTTTCATTATTATGTACCATTGTGAGAGGCGTTACCCTGATAACTTTACTGACAGACACGATTTAAGAACGAGCAATCCCCACCTCACACATGCTGCCTCAGGGCCGATTACTAACTTTTAGACTACATAGGCGTCTGATTTCAATAAGAATAATATAAGGAAATGATTCAACACTACGAACCACCTAAACTTCCAACATACCACAACTTTAATTTATAGATAAAACAGAAGGCACACGACTATAGCCCCAACACTCATTACATTCACCAACAAAATCACTTTGTAAGTAACTGATTAGGTAATTAGTTAGATGGAATTAACAAACGAAAGTTCTACGTCGCCTTTAGTATTTCCAAACCTGTCAATGATTACTTTATAATGGTCGATAAACAATTGTGAATGTCATTTAAAACCCTATAATTCAATGAATAGTCATAAAGCCGACGATAGTAATCTTAAAAGTCGACAAATTAGTCATGAGCCGCACGTACGTTGGATAGTCAACACGATGCGCATCAATAATTCGGACCGAAAGGGCGCGGTTTCGGAATGTTCTGAAATAGAAAATTAAATAATGTCGGTCTGTAGGTGTCGTCCCATCGACAGGACACGCATTTTAATCTTGTATCTTACCAGGAGCAACTGTTATTGGATATGAGATCCTATGAAAAAACTTCAACTTCGAATTATTGTAATCACGACTTTCGTAGCACCAAATTGACTCAATAAGAGTTAACCAAGTCATATTTGAGACCCATTTTTACTACTAATTAAAGAACGTCAAGTATTATTTTGGTGATTGTCTTGACATGCAGCTAAATAAGGCCTGCAAAATGGCCACTAGACAGCCAAATTTTGATCATACTTAATTAGCATTCAGTTCTTCTCTATTTACAGCTCTACCAAGGAAAGGAACATACGTGGGAAGCATGTTAACATTTTCCATGATGGATTCATAAGAGAATGGAGTGTGCCTACTGTTTCAAAAAAAAAAAAAAAAATTGCATATTGTAACGATTTATATTCTTCGTAAATAATTTATTACAATCATTCCCTTGAATACACTGTTCTCATTCACACACTTACACAACGACACAATCACAATTCACTGTTGTAACTATTTATAACACGGCACAATTTATAACACGAAGCGTCTATATTCAGACTCCAAATTGAACTGAACTGCAGCATTCCTTGGTCCCCTTTTATACTCGCTGCCTCTTGGTCGAGTACCTTCTCGAACCTTCCCTGGTTCTGGGAACTCGACATGTTGTCTCAAGCCAACGGGAAGGTTCCAGCCAATTCAATATGACACGCGAATGTTCGAGAGCAACCCTTAGCCCTACACAGGTCATTGACCCTGCGACGCTGGCAGCCCATTTGACCAGCGCAGGTGCCAGCTCGCAACAATATTTATGAAAGGGTGGTCTGGAGAATGTGAACCTACATCACTTTTGCTCTAGCCTTCCGGTGGGCGCGTCCTTAAAACTTACATGAGTGGGCGCGTAGCAGCACTGAGTGCTGCCTCTGAAATATCCTAGTTTCTGAGCCTCATACAGCTCAGACTAGGAGAAAAAGTTTGTTTATATCATAAAATGTTATTTTAGAATCAATTTGGATAATTGGAGTCATATCTTGAACATGCTATAATAATAATATACTGGAAATTGTTACTCATTGAATTGAATACAGATACTGATCACATTGAAAGTATAATTTTACTTCAGCTATTGTCAAAATATAAAAAAACATACAAGGCACATTATTATATATTATATTAATTGATAATGAAACTTGGAAAAATTGGATAGTCTCATGGAAAATAACATCAATGAATATTTGAAAACATTAAAATGTTGTGTCCTCCACAATAATGATTCATAAACACTTTCCAAGTGTTGTAATGTGCTTTGAATGTTTTTTGCAAACGAACTTTTTGCAATGATTACATTTCACTGTCGTACGATTGCACTTCCTCCCTCCACATATATAGCATGGACCAACAGTTTTTTCTGTCTCTGGAGCAGCTATTGGTTGTTGTTGGTTGTTGTGAAATTTCTCTAAAAAAAGGTGAATGTCCTTTGGAAGTGTCCTGATCTGTACTCGTGTTTTCAAATGAGCCTCCAACAGTTCAAACCCAAAAAAAGAGAGGTATTCACGACAGTAAAAATATATACATAAGTGGGCGCGTGCAGCACGGAGTGCTGCCTAGGACGTGTCTATGTGTTTGTCTCCAATTCACAACTGAAACAATAAATGTAAACAACATCTAGCATGTGGATTGTATTACCAATGCTGCCAACTGCAGGTACTGAATATCCCCACTCTGTAAAATGAACGCCATCCTACTTATTGTAAGAACAATTACTTGGCAGCACGGAGTGCTGCTACGCGCCCACCGGAAGGTTAAATCAAAATAGTCATTTTGAGAAAATTCTGGATGTCAGCATTCAGAGATTTCCTTCCAACGCATGTTGAGACAACACAAGTGAGGTCTGCCTTGTTCTTTGAGTTATCACTATCATGGGTTTTGAAAATGCCTGCGGCTGCGCTTTAGTCAGCATTTAATCTGGTGTGACCCATCATATATTTCCTTTTGCTTACATAGATTTGTTTACAACAATAACATAACCAATGGCAGGAAACTTTCCGTTGTCTACAGTTGTCCGCTAGAGTGCGCACCCTGTGACGACACTATTCAGCTGGTTTTTTAATTTTAATTTTTTTTTTTAATCCATCATCTACAATATTTCTGATGTATCTGACACCTTTGACTCTCTCACAGTAATGAAAAATTTCTTTGGAAAACAAAATTGACCTATTTCAGGCCGATGGGTACATTTACAGTTCTATTTAGAAGAATTGTACATTTTGCACGTTTTAGAAAATTAACTTCTGGGGCAACATTGCATGACTGAGTATCATTTTTCACCTTTCAGATACTAAAGTTACAAAAGATTTTGCGCCAAGGAGAGAAAACCCTGTTTCCCGTTGCCGCTGATCGTAATTATAGGTGTGAGCAAGAACCCTCATCAAAACCTCTGGTAAACGTGTGTTCTTCTCGGCGTTGCGAGAGCTCTGAAAAGTTACCTTATAAACGAAAAATCTTTTGTTTTGCACCGAAGAGATATTTTACGACCCCGACTGTTTTGTTGGGTTCCCTCCTCTGCGTTGGTAAGGAAAGGTAGTAAAATCTTTCCAGAAACTCCCTCCCTGGCGGCGTCAGGAATTCCCGAGGAAGGAAGCCTCTTCGTGAAGCCTCCTCGAAGTAAATGCCCGGGATGGAAGTGATTTCTCGCGGAAAAGGCGTAAAAGCGTCTGGAAGATATTTAGAGGCCGTAAGTCGTCAGTTCGGCGAAAATTGTTCGAGCGATAGGAGGAACGCGTTGCAAAATGAAATGGCCCGCGTTGCGAGTCTTAGCTTCGGTGGCATGCCAGCGAATCACCCACTTACTGAGTTGTTGGTGCCGCTTGGTTGAGGGCGTAGGTGCCAGTCTACTTGACACATAACGATTACCCTGGACCTGAAGAACTTCCAACCCACAACACCATTCCATTGGCCAATTTTCACTTGAAAATCCTCTACACCATACTCAAACTCACCTTGGCATTCTCAGAACCTACTCCTAGGGATCAAATGTGTGAATATGAAAAATAAAAAAAATGGTTTCATGAAAATACATTATTTCTGGGGAGATACATTTAGATCTAGCGTAGTAGAAAGAAAAGATAGCGTCAGCTTAAGAGCAAGTTCATGCATTTTCGGGTAGAGAACAAACCCTGTAGGCCAACCACCCAGTGTACTAAGTATAATATTATGATACCCAACAAATATTTGGGACCAAATCATAGTTAAACGCTTTAAGGGGTTTCCCATTGGTTCGAAATCTAAGAAGCAACAACTTGCAAAGCCGCAAAGGACGTTAGAAATGTTTCCTCCTGGTAAGCAGAAGAGCCTTCGCATTAGCATCCATTAGTTGTGCAAACATGGGTCTTTCAATGAGAGAAGAGAATGAAAGGGTCGTCTTGTGCTGTCAATCACCGCACAGATGGAGGTTTGATTACATACGTGAGTCAATGATGCAGTGGTAACATGGCAGCAATCGGCAAAGGGACATGTTTCGAAGCGAAGTTCTTGCAGTAGGGCAACTTGTGCCCGCACGTTTAATTTGGACAGGGACATGGTATAGGCTTTGTAAGATTTACTTCTTTTTCAGTATAATTACCAGCCTCTTCCGTCTGAGAAGACTTCCGAATTCGTCGACTCTTGTCTTCCGTTGTCGGGACAATTTTCAGTCTGAAAAAAAGTGTGTTTTGGCAATACCCTACATTTACAATAATTTCAAAACTTTCTCATTTTGCTGATGATATGAAGCTCTTCCTTCAAGTGCTTGATCCCTCTGACTCCTCTACTCTCCAGCTTTGCCTCAATGACTTCACCCAGGGGTGTTCGGATGCTGGCCTTTCCCTCAACCCAGACAAATGTTCAGTTATGACGTATCACCGCATGCTAATCCCTCATATGCACCCCTATACCATCAATGGTGTTGCCCTTAGACGTCCCTCTGTGGTCTCCGATCTTGGTGTTCTCATGGACAGGCAGTTGACCTTCAACGAACACATTGCCCAGGCCTCTTCTCGAGCTATGAGTGCCCTCGGGTTTATAAAGCGAAACACCAGGGAGTTCACCAGTACCACTGCCCTCGTTGCCCTCTATCGGGCTATTGTCCAGCCTAACCTGGAGTATGCTTCCGTCGTCTGGAGTCCCTCATACGAGTGCCATGTGGATCAGCTGAACAGGGTGTACCGTGCATTCCTACGTTACCTGGCCTTCAAGCTTGGGGTTCGTCGGGAGGACGTGGACTACAGTGCCCTGGGCCGGCAGTTTCATCTGCTCAGCCCCTCTGCCCGCCGGGCTCTCGCGGACATGTCCTTCATGCACGGCATCTTCTCTGGGCGCATTGATGCCCAATCTTTGCTAGCCCAGTTTGGCCTGCGGGTGCCCCGAGTAGGCCTGCGCTCCTGCGATCTCTTTGCTGTGCCATTCTCACCAACAAACTACATGCGTTCTCGTCCTCTCTGCCGACTTCCCAAAATGGCTAACCTGCTGTCGGCTGAGCATGACATCGACCTGCTCTCGATCTCCCTTCGCTCTCTTCGATCCTGTCTCGCCGAAGTATTCTCACTCCACTGACTATCTTTGGTGCATTTACTGTCAGTAATCTCATTACGCGTGCGAATGCATTTTATTTTTCTATTTTCTGTAATTGGGCTTGTCCCGTTCTTGTGTAATAAATGAATAAATAAAACATAGGTTGATTATTTAAGGAATAACCCTGCAAGGAATCTCTGTTTTGCCTGCTAACACGTTGACACTGTCAACGAGGCGTGTATTTTGAAAAAATGATTTTTGAGATTTTTATCGATTTGGTGTGGGGGGTGGTTTTCCACTACATTTTTGACGCAGAATCTAATGCGCCCACTGGAAGAGGTTGTGGGTCAAAATGAGTATCCATCCACCTATTTTGAAAGTGGGTTATCATTAATTTTGGGTACCTATGCGAGTAGGGTTTCATTTTACACTAAATGTTGGACGCTGAATCGATTGGAGTAAGTTTCCATGCTCCTGGTCGGAGGAGAGAAGAGAATACATTTTCCCTTCGTTGTTTTATGATGATACTTACATGCTTCTCCCTACGAAACTGAACACTATAGGAGAAGGCACTTATGACGCGTCTCCCGCTTTTTACAGGCATTATCCCCGACCCGCGACATATCGTTCTCAAATTTCAGCTTAAAATTACCCACTTTTTAAATCTCAATCAGATGAGTAGGAAGGCCGCTCCCCATTAACTGCCTGTTATTATCATAGTGTGCATTTTTCTGTAATGTTTGATGTCTGCGGGATGAAAGGCTGCTTCTAGTTTAATAAAAGGAGTTCCTATTCGATGATCCAAAAATGTTCCGACCATGAAGTGACAGATGGTAAGTTAGGTGGTCAGATACTCAATACTCAACACTTCTTTAGTGTCCACTGCACCTTTTTAATACTAATGAATCTGAATGAAGCTCGGATGGGTTTCTAAGTACCTAAGCGTGCTGAATCGATTAGAATTAGTCCGGGGCTTTCCACACTCATCGATTTTCCTCATGTTCCTGGACCAAGAGCCAACCTCTGTGAAAGAATTTGCAGTATTTTTCTTATGAATTCATGATCTTGAGGAAGAGGAACTTTGGTAGACCTTGTATGTAGGGTACAAGCTCGTTTCTTATGACACCCATCTACTAGAACTCTCCGACTCTCATCGTGAATGTTCAGATATTCAGGACATTGAACTATTTCAACAGTTGAGTTTTCTATCTCTCTGAGTTGAGCTTAGCGTTTTTCACAAACGTAGACATGGATGCAATTCTGAGCTGAACAATATGAGAATGCGGCAAGCCGCTTTGGCGAAAAAAGCAATGCTCGCTAGTAAACAGTTCACTACCCATTCGATGACGACTAACGTTGTATATCTGAATTTCGCAACTTCTCGCCTTCTGGTCAACTCTGAGGAAGATGCGCTATAATTTCTGACCACCTGAATAGGATGAAAAATCCATTTTCTGCCCAACAAAAGTCGTGGGGTAGACGGATCCAGGCGAGACCTATTCTTCCTTTATGAAGACACCTTCGGGAGCGAAGAGAACGTGTAGAAGTAGCGAAGGTATAAAAGGCTCGAAGCCAAGAACCTTGTATCGGTCGTATTATTGTTGGTCTGATGTGGAACGGGTGATGACCTTGAACTAAGATACCTTACGTGTTTCTCGACTCGACCGCCAGAGGCTGCCTCTCTCCAGGACCTCTGTTCTCTTCGCGGGCCTCAAGAGGTCCTGTGGTTCCTCAATTATCCCGCGCTTTTCCATATTTGCCGGGACTCAAGCAACAACCATATCGTTAATTTGTGGTTATTTTTCGATATGACGCTAGACTGGTCAAATAAGAATATAATTATCCTGCGTAAGTTGTTTGTACCTCCGCTAGGATTCGCTGGTGTTTCCTCCCGTTGACCATTTTTATAACGTTGTGTATCTTCAGTAGTAAAAAAGGGGTGATTCGTAAAAGGTCCCGGTGTTTCGTTCAATTATTTGTCCTGTGATAAATCAAGAATATTCATTTTTTTTTTTTTTTTTTGCTATTGGTAATAAAAGACTCTTGGGACAAATATCATCTTTCATTCGCAATAGGCTGACAAAAGTGGCAAGATTGTTTCTGGGAATCGCAAAAATCTATGGTATCTTGTTAAATACATTAGAAGAAGGGTAGCGTTATTAAGTGGAAACAAAAAAGCAGTGCTTGCTGCGATTCATGACAAAAATATAATCCTTTTCGCCCAGTAACTCCTTTTTTTCCGCTATCAAATTAACAGCCTTAATATTCATCGTTTCTGTAGGATGATGTGAGGTGTGGTGTAAATTAAAGATGTCTTCGTTTTAGTTGTCCTTATCGTATGATTCCCCCGATTCAACTCGGGTAAAAGAAGGAATCGTGTTGGATATAGTCTTAAAAACCTGCGATAAATCAATGAAATCTAGGATTCAGGAATCAGGCATTTTTTCTGCGCCAAATAAGCCTTACATTTTGAGTTTGACTGTTAGTATGGATGAATTCAGGACTCTAACGTACCTATATAGTAGATTAGATGGCTCAAATCTCAAATATTAGCGTGCTAATAACTATAGTTAAAATTTTCTTTACCAGTAAATTTGAAATTAAATGCTATTTTTCTGTAAAATGACACCATAATGAATCTGAATAGGCATGTCCATAGATGCACAGTCGGCACGTGTTCCTAAAAAGTCAGTAATTCGATCGTAAATACTCAACACATTCGAACACTAAAAGCATTTTTCCTTCACATCGTGCAGTAAAATAAAATTGACCAGGACTAAGCTTTCTGCTTAACAGCCATGGGCTTTGCAACTGGTAGCCCCGTCTGCATTCATGGATCTGCACTTCGTGCACAAAAGAAGCAGAAGAGAAACATGAGCATATTGTAAGACGCAAGCAGATTGTGAGCAGATTTTGTTGCTAAATAGATCAACAACGAGCATTTCCGCGGGTTGTGGCGGGAATACCGTAGTTCCAAATAGTTTCTCCAGGTAGCACTACGTACTGAAGCTAAGATTAGTTCACCACTTTACCGGTAGAGAACGCTTGGAGAGGAATGACGGGCCACGCTCTCTAGCGACCAACTCTCCCACCAGTCTCCTTGTGAGCCCGGTTAGTGGCGACCTCTTCTGGCCAGTTTACCTTCTTACTGTTCCGCAATTTTAACAGGATAGAGTTCATCCTTCCATTCACATATGTATTTATGAGATGTCGATTGAAGTCTTACGAATATTAGGTATCGAAGTAGCCAATGGTTTCCCCAGGTTCCAATCCAAACCAATTAGTCTAGTCAATTGTGCATTCTCCATGGTTTTGGCCCTGAAGGGGTGGTACGATTTTCCCTCACGAGTGTATCTGTTATCGTCCAAACCATGATTTTAAAATCAAAATCAAGACAAAACCGTCCGACTGGGTAACATACGGCGCTCTTTTGGTTGGTTATTCCTTGAATAATCAACCTATGTTTTTATGGGAAAGGTCAACATTTCCGATTCGGCTCAAAATTTATCTGTATGGGTATCTATCTATCCATTTTGTACATGTGTTTTCAAGATTTCTGGGACCTAGGTGTGTTGGGTATAATTTTCCACTAAATTTTGGACGTTGAATCCAATGAAATGGGTCCCGGTACGATTAACGCCCTCTGGATGAGGTTATAGGTCAAAATGGGTATCGATTCACCAATTTTGAATGTGTTTTTTTTCAAGATTTCTGGTACCTAGGTGTGCAGGGTATCATTTCCACTAAATTTTGGCCGCTGAATCGATTGGAATGGGTCCGAGACCGCCACACCCATTGTTTCCCCCATTTTCTCCATCTTGAAGAAATGAGTCTCCATGCCCCTGGTCCGAGGAATAACCAACACGTATGAAAGAATTTGCAGCGTTTTTCTCCACAGTTCGCGTCCACACTCGCTATTTCCTCGATTCCAAGTAGAGTGGAGGTCCTTGCCGCGTGGACATGAACGTCCTGATGATGATGAGACATCTTAATGACATCTTGAACGTGGTTACGTCAATTTTTTGTATTCCTGCCCTCTTTGACAGCTCTCGGTGTTCTTCTGTTGTTGTTCCGGCCCGTTTGCTCTTCCGCTCGCCGTAGTTGGAGACAAACTTTCGGTCTCGGAGGCTGCTTCGTTTTCATTTTCACGTACCGACGATTAAAAAAATCACACCGCTGGAAAATCGTACCCTTGACTCGATGACTTCACATGCTCAAAGATCCATCTCCGTAACTCCCTCTCCGACACTCTTTGGGTAGCTCTCGTATCTACGCTGGAGCCTAAATAAATTGTAGGACGAAACGCAGCTCTTTCTGCGGTCACCGTGTGTTTTATACGTGAAAAAATCACGTGTAGATTCGCATTTGATTCGCATACGACCGCTATCCCCCATTTTCGCACATGCCTAAGATTAGTATGAATTCGTTGGAAATCGTTTCTAAGAGCCTCTCCAAATCGATTCAGCATCAGGAATGACCAAGATGACAATACCCTTCCGGTGTAAGTTGGTGGATAAGAACCATTGCTCATGACACATTGCACTTTCATTCGCAAAATTTTATTTTTTGGGCAATTATTACTTGACTACGGAAAAAATCGCGTCATCCTCGGGATCAGGGATTTCTGGTTCAGCGTCCAAAAGATTCTGAAAATACGCTGAAGTAAACAATGACCTCTTTTCACGGTCGAATGGTGGATAACAGACACTCATTTTAAATTTGATTGAACCTACTCACTTAATAGAAAAAATTAATTTTAAAAAAAACTAGTTTAGGGGAGATTTTAGGATAGCTATTCCTTGAATCATTCTACGGAATCATGCCCCAGAGGTCAATCTCTCAGATTGGCCCCCAAAATTTGACAGTAGGGTACGTTTTGTGATGTCTAGATTTAAAAAAGTAAGTTTAGTAGTAGTTATAGTAGACAATTTTCGGAAATTTTGGAATTTTGGTCAAGTATCCCTTCCTGGCCTAAGTTGGTCCTCGAAACATTTTAGCCTGATCGAACCAAACCAGGAGAGAATAAGGGAGAAAATGTGTTTTTTGAAAGATATATTTTCGAGATATTCGGCAATCTAGTGGGGTGTCATTTTCCACTAAAATCTGGATGCTGAATACATTGAAATAGGTCCCGGGTCGATTGGCACCCATCGGGGGTTGGTATGGGTCCAATAGGCTCTTACCTACCTATTTCGATTGTGAATTTTCGAAATTTCTGGGTACCTCGGCGAGGGGGGTAAAAATTACCACTAAATTTTGGACGCTGAATCGATTAGAATGAATTCAAACACTCCACGCATACTGTTTTCTCCATACTATATAACCTATGCTAATAATAATAACCTACCAACGTGGACGCATGTGCAGCGTTCGTTCATACATTCAATAAGAATGATGAACTATGAGTAAGAAATGCACTAAACCACCTAGCGAAATCATTGCTCGTTTTCCTATGCAGAGAGCGTACTGACACTCCTGCAGACACCAGGAGAATGTTGGAAAACAGTTAGCGAGCCCATCGACTCCTATTAGCATTTTTCACTTCCAGCTCACAGTCGTAACTTCTAGTTTTACTGCTTTGTTCTCCGATACGATTTGCGCTGCGAATTCAGATTGGGTATTTGCATGCGGGTGTTGGGTTATACATATGTTCATGGATGTATGCGGACTCGGGTACGTGACTGGTGTTCACTTAAGCTGCATATTTCATCCTGGTCATCTCGTCTTTACGTTGAAGAACAAACTATTTTGTCAATTTTCTCATATTTTTTGTCGAGCCTGAAAAAATTAAATTTTTTTTTTTTTTACCTAAAAAATACCTGAGTGACCTCAGAAAAAGAATTAATTCAATGTATTTCATTAAACAATATAACATTTCATTAGACGCGAAGCGCTTTCCAGCCATCGGGCACGCTTGTTTACTAGCCTGAACAGAATCTTTGAACGTTCACCGAACATCTGGCATATCGAAGGAACCGAGGAATCAGTTCGATATATCAGTTCATAAAACAATTAAACCGTCGTTGTCAGCAGTTTCTTGAGTTTCCTTCCCATTTCTACCCAAACCTGCCACCTGTTCGGTGTGTTCGGCTCCCCTAGAGAGGAAACGGATGTAGCCGATTTGGGAAGTGAAAAATCGTATTTTTTGAAAGGAAGGAAACTCGGCGTTATTCCCGGCTTTTTTTTTCACCCTCAAAGCGCATCTTTTATTAGACGTAGGTTCGGAATCGATTGAGTCGAAAAGGTTGATCCGGTGCGGAGGCCGTTAATATCCGAAAGGGTTGTGCCCAGCTGTTGCTGATGTTTCACGGTCTCGTAAACAAAATCGAAAGGCACCACGAATAGCGTCTAAATACTTTTTTCGTCTCCTCTTGCTAAGTAGTGTTTTTCAGAGGGTCGATGTTAACTATTTGAGAAATGGTGAGTGAAAATGTGGAGAAGTGCGCCTCTCACTACAGACCCTTTGAGTCTTTTGAGGGACGCCTCCTTAATTTTGTTCTAAACAAAAAGTCCATCGTCTACTGGATGAGAACCATACGTCTGAGGCTATCAACATTGGGGATAAAAGGAGAAAATTGAGTCAAGTCTACTAGACAATCCCATCAATGTTCCATTCACTAAAACAGCAAAACTTTGCTTGCTGCTGCTCGCGTCACCTACAGATGAAGTGTTGAAGCTAATACCTGTAACGTTAGGTCGCTTTGGTTATTGTCCGCTGTTGTGAGCCAATTTAAAGGTCATTGTTACTCTTGGGTGTACTCACGGGTCTGAAATTGGTCAATTTTTGTTGTACAAAGATGTCCATAGCTATAAAGGGGGAAAAATATGTCAGATATATCGAAAATTCTGTGGATGATGGATTTTTCAAGAAAGGTATCTGCTGAACGGTGACGTCACAACCCGCGTGAAAAAGTGAAATGACGGCTACTTTTGAGACAAAAACGTTTAGAACTACAATAGCAATCCTTGCCTTCCAGGACGCGCGCTCTAGCAGGCCCAAAAAAAGAAATGATGCAGTTTTACTTACATGTGAGCTTATCCATAGTGCAATGGGCTGTACCCCTATTATATTTTTTTTAAAGTGCATGTGAAAAGATGTGTTTGAAGAATATGAACCTACATCACTTTTGCTTGAAATCAAAATACATAGTTGATAGTCAACAAATTCTGTGACGTCAGCGTTCAGCATTTTTCTTTCCACCCATGTTGAGACAACCTAAGTGATGTCCACCTTGATTTCTGAGTTATCTTCATCATTGGTTTCAAAAACGCCTGCAGCTGCGCTTTGGTCACTATTTCATCTGGAGTCACCTTTCTTTGTTGCTCCTTGTTTAAAAAGGTTTGTTTACTACTTTATAATATTCAAGCCAAGGGAGGAAACTTTCAGTTGTCTATACATTATTGCCCACCAGAAGGCTAGGATGTTGTAGTTCAAGTTTTTTGTCCCAAAAGTAGCCATCATTTCAATTTTTTAAACGGGTTGTGACGTCACCGGGTAGCTTTTTTGGAAAAACCTCTGTCTACGTTATTTCGGACGTACCTACCAGACATTTTTCCCCATCTATAGTGATAGACAACATCATTGGAAACCAAAAATGGACCAATTTGAGGCCCATGAGTACCCCATGATAAAACTGAGGACACAATTTTTCAAAGTACCTAGTGATTTGATTACTGTCCGGAAATGAGAAAAACGTCATGAGAATAGAAAGACGGACGACCTTCTCTCAGAAGGTTTGACAGGCGTCACTTCTCAAAGACAACCCACTTAGCGGCTTCCGTGTAACATCAGCCCTTTTTGTAGGATCTGCGTCACTGGAAGCTTCCTCCCGTATTTCCGCACCTTGAGGCTGGTGGAGCCTCTCATCAATCGGTAGGTATCACTGCAGCACAGGGCATGGTATGAAAAAAAAAATGAACATGAACTCGATTCCTCCTTCATTTCCCCAGGGCCCTTACGACCTCTCAAGAGACTCGTAAAACGTCTCAGTGTTGACAATATAAACAGTTTTAGGGTTGTGTTGAAGAGCCTCTTGTCCTCTTGTCAGTTCTCATTTATCATCACGCACAAGCCCCCTACGATCGAAATAGGTACCTTTTTATCCTCCAGTAATTAATATATACCCACACTGGTAAATCCATATTAATGGTTATTCATGACTAAAAATATCCACTCTATTTTTTGAAATGAGACCTCTTATTAGGATTATATAACCGAAAAAGGCAGCTTGGGGTCGTCAATCAAAAAATTATTTCTGTACAAAACCTAACGCAATTATAAATATGAATTTTCGGAGGACTATAAAAAGATGACATTATAGCTTTATGAAATAGTGTGGCGTTTCCAGGACAAATCGGTGCCTGCTGTGTCCCTGAATTATCCAACATCCAGTATCCACTTTGGCGTTAGAGGGTTAACATAGCTGAATGCATTTTGGTTACTCCTTGAATAATAAACCCCATACACTCCTATGTACCTATAAATCTCGGAAACCTACTTTCGAAATTGGTAAATAGATACCCATTTTAACTCATACCCCACTTCCGGTGGGCACCAATCCAGTCTGGGACCACCCTCAATGGACATTTAGTGGAAAATGGTACCCCCACACGCCTAGATCGCCAAAAATCTCGGAAATCCGTTTTCAAAAACCACATTTTGACCCCCCATATTGGTTCAATTGGGATAATGTTCTGAGGACCACTAGAGCCGGAGACTGTTTTCCCCGTAATCATGCTCCAAGGAATAGTCAATCATTGTGGTAGAGTTTGCAGTGATTTTCGATTTTGCGTGTGTAATTTAGACTATACCTACTTATCTCCATATCCTGTATAATGATGCACAAAAAAAAAAAAAAAAAAAAAAAAAAAAACTTTTAAGTTTTTACTAATTTGAATGTGATCAATCATTTTTCGTCGAGACTCATTAAGGGATGACGCCAGGAGAGAGCATTACACCCCATTCGTGAGCTCCTTTATCTCTTTACACTTTGAACCAACTTCCTAAGTAGTTTTACAAACTCGAGTCCACATCAGAGAATCGGTCGGTTGATGATTAGAGCTCGAACTTGGTTGTGCGTTCCGCCCGTCATATTAGCGGGGACGTAACGAGTGTTTTTCGAGGTGGAGTTTTTCTCAAGAGACTCGAAGTCGTTTTTTGTGGTCAGGAGAGCACTGCGAGCTGAGGATATTTACAGTAAACACAGGGTTTGAGTGGGACAATTGTGATTCTGACCGCGGTCATAACCCTGAGCTTCAAACGAGCGAACGAAGCATGAATGAGAAAATTACGATCATGGAAATGATCATCATGATCCCGTTACTAGGTTTATTTGTCTATGCATCCCAACATGCTGATCAAATTAGCATTTTTTCATGACCCTTCCAGTTATTTATTCATTTTGGGATGACAAACCCGATCCAACAAAAATATTTCATGTCCAAAGATTGATTCCCCCTTTTATACATCTAAATGTGCCGATTCCAAATTAGGAATATACGTCAGCAGTAATGGCCATAAAGCTGTTTATAATGCATCATTAAATCTGATTATCAGCTCATAGACTCCGTTGGGGTCCTAATTGATTTTCAATCTGATTAGCCGAATGGAGGCAAGGCGCAGGTAAAAAAGGGCATTTTAAAACTGGTTTATTTTAACTGGTTATTTTCGACACTGCACATAATTTCAAAGAAGGATCTTAAGACTTCTGAAAAATTAGACTAGTGAGGTGATATTTTCTACTAAATTTTCGATGCTGAATCGATCAACTATGAGAAACCTATGACCAAAAAGGCTATTTTTAACATTTGGTACTTCATTAATATTAAAAAATGTTGTTCACATTATTTTTTCCGATTAGATAACTGTTCTGAAGACCCTGATTATGCTCTCACTCTTGAGCGGAATTCTCCTAGAATAAACACTGCAAATTATTCCACAATTGATGGTTATTCCTCGACGCAAGAGTACGAGGAAAACGGAGGAGTGTTCTAGACTAATTCCACTGGGTTATTTAGGTTCCCTCATTTTGACCCATACCCTCCTCCAGTGGGCACCAATTGGTCCGGGACCCTTCTCAATCGATTCAGCGTCCAAAATTTAATGTAAAATAACACCCCACACGCCTAAATCACCAAAAATCACAAAATCCCGAAAAAAAAAACATTTTTACCCATACCGTTACTATGTTTGGACAGATAGGGCTGAAAACGTTTGAGGATTAAAGCCAGAAACATGTCCCTGATTGTAAATGACAGATTTTTAAAAAATTGTCTTAGAATATTTTGGTCTTTGGTTGGATATTTTTGAGCTAGACATCATGAAACGTATACTGTCCATCATTTTGAGGAAAATCGGAGAGGTTGACCTTCAAGGAATAATATACCAAAACCATTGTGAAATTATTGGCAGTGCTCATGATTTTTACCGGTGAAAACGTCACCTTGTATAATGTCAATCTATTGCTCCCCTTACGCAACGATTTTGCTTAGTTCTGAAGAGAATGTATGAATAATTGTCCTCATTCGCTACTTATTCAAACTAGATACTTACTGAGAGAAATACCTCTTACGTACATTGTGGTTTCTGAGGTTTTATTTCAAATCAGATGAGGAGCAGTAGGAATTTCCACACTTAGAGATTAACTAGAGATGCTAGTAGGAACCAAAACCCGAAAGCATCAAGTTTTCTTCATAAATGACCTATGCAGTGATTAATTCGATGAGTCGATAAAGTAAGTAAAGTCCAATTAACTCCGTTCAGGAAGAACTTTCACGAATAAACTACTTCTGAGTAACGATTTCCGTTCAGGATGTGAGAGATTAAAATGGAATCATGACAACCTCCTTGACAAATTACACGTCTTACCTACTTGTAATCGGTACGAAGGTAATTTTCCCCTCCACAGTGCCAGTTAGTATCAAAACGCCCGAGTAGAGTTGAGATGAATATTTGATGAGTGCTGAAGATGACCACATACCCACCCACATCTTCCGACGGTTCAATTCTTCAATTTTTACTTTTTCTACGATCTGCATTTTATACAAAGTCAAAAATGCTTCTGATATTCACCTGAGGACAATGGATACTTTGGAATTTGGTTTTGCTATTTAAAGTATGGTAATCCGTGACACTGATTAAAATTAAAATATTGAACGCTACCGGTGATACAACAAGAAGCGTCAGTGAACTCTGAATGCAAGCCCGCATAGCGCTGACGTCTCTAGACGTCCGCCGTCACGACCATTCAGGTTATTATTTGGGACAGCAAGATATAGGTGATTTAAGAAAGACGGTTATCAATGACTGAGAGAAGGAACGAGCTCAAAGGTCAGGTACAGAAATTGGGGTTTTATATAAATCCTTCAGAGAAAGGATGGCTCAAGCCGCCCTCAATCACAGGGCTGCGCTCTAGCGGACGGCTCGAGACGTCCTTAGCACTGAGAGAACAATTATTATCGTCACTAATTAAATGGAAACTCCCGTGAGCTCTCACCAGTAAAATATTTTCACAAAGTCACACGCCGCAATATTTTGTATGCGTTGATATTCCGATTCTTTTCGATGCCAGAACGACATCGTTGCATACACTGAAACGGCCAACCCTCAATATCTCCACCAATCGATAAAGTCAAAAGTATTAGTTAAGCATCTATTTGTATTTTGATTTAATTTGGTAAGTTGGCGTAGTTGCGCGAAAACACATCAAGCGGTAGTTCGTTAAAACTTATAACCGAAATCTAATTTTAATTTCAACTTTTTCATTATAACCGGTAACATGAATAGTGTCAGCCGGAAAATATATCATTTGGTAGAATTTTATTTAGAATTTATTTAGAAATTATGTTAGAGAAGTATACGTTATCTTCTAACGTAGGTACACAGCATTCAAAAATAAAATCTGATTTTCCAAATAAATTTTTTTGGCGATCATACAATCAATGAAATACGAATGAATGGAAAAATATCAAATTCTTCTTTTGTCAAAAATCCCTTTCAGGAATCGCTAAGAAGAGACAGGTCTTCGGGAGGAGCAGTTGGTTTGACAGCGATTCCTTCAGGTGGTTTCCCACGGGGGGAAGGACCACATATGGCAGATCGAAGGCAAAAACTAGAGAGTTGAACCCTCAACAACAGAGGCCAGCCTCCTTCCTTTCGAACTACCGTGCACTGATTTATCTTGAAGGCATTCAACAAAACTTGACTATCTGTAAGGAGCTCTTATAGGAAACACGAAATTTGTTGGAAAAGTTGATTTTTTTTCGGAGAATCTTAGGTCGCCTGTTCATGAGCATTCTGCGTACTTAAGTAATCGGTTACCCGACATGGAGCTAGTTGCGAGTTTGACCTTGCAAAAACGCTGAAAATTCTCCCTCTGTGGTTGATTATTTCGTGCAGCAAAGTTATGGGGGGAAACATTGAGCGTCCTGGACCCATGTCAATCAATATGGCGTCCAACATTTAATGAAAAATAATTTTTTAAAACTAGAAAATAGGTTCGAAAACCCACGTTTTGACCTATATCTATCTCCAGTGGGCACCAATCGGTCCGGACCACTTCTCAATGGATTCAGCGTCCAAAATTAAATCAAAATAATACTCCTCATGCCTAGTTCCTGGTAGGTACCAAAAACTGAGTTTAAATAACACATTATCACCCATACCGTCCCCAAATTTGATCCAATTGTCCGGCCTAAAAAGTTTTGGACACCAAATTAAATTAAGGAGTCGTCCCTGAACCCAAATTTCAGATTTTTTGGAAAATTTTCTATCAGCCTATCACAAAGCACGTCTGTCATGATTACATGGGTTGATTATTCAAGGAATAACTATACAAAGCTGAATGATGCTACGTGATTTCATTTTAGATTTGTTCGTTCATGCAGTAGATATTACAAGTTGATGCTATGCGCAGGCGCAATCACCATCAACATTGGGCCCTCTGTTCTTTTTATTGGAAATTTCCTAGTTTGAATGAATTTTAAGCCATTCTGATGATCGGAAATGATCTCCATTTTTAAAAATGTGACTTTCAGAATGTAAAGAATCGCCTTGATGAGCTGCAACTCCGCAAGTATTGAAACAAATTACTTATGCACCTCCCGAACATATCAAAAAATCATTACGATCCCAAAGGGTGCTCTCATCCGCCTTCATCACGACATTGCAACTGACTTAATGGGACACAATCATATCTTAGCGTGTAGACAACATGATATATCGTCTTGACGATATTCTCTCCACGCTCCAGGTACCCGCGACGTATTCAAATCCCTTCGAAGAAACTTGATTATTCCGCTTGAGGGACGAGGAAAATGATGCAATCGAGAGATAACGACTGGTCTTTATTCATTGGCGACCGCTTTTAATGGTTAACGAGAACTGATCAATTAAAAGTGAGTGAGCTTTGCGGCAATGTCAGTGAAGAAATTTATGTGAGGTTTTACTTTTCCTCGAGCTTTTTTACAATAATTGTCAATTGCGAAACGTTCCAGAATTGTTTATTGACATATAGGAAAAACAAAATTTATGATTTTAATCATGGTAATGGTGTTATTCTCAAGGAAAATGTCTGTGATGCGTCTAGCACACCTCACATATTTAATTCCTCAATAACACCCATTTGAACTGTGAACTTCTTCGATTCTTAGCGAATCCCATACTCATAAATTAGCCCCACGTTGTTGGTAAATAGAAGGCCACCACTTTTCCTCTGCTGAAATTGAGGGATTCCTTCCTGCTAAAAAATTGAATGAAGTTCTTCCTTTTTAGAGACTTATTAGATCTTACTAGGAAACTCATTCATAGTTTCACAAATACGATCACTTTTGTCTCATGGGGAATTTTCTTCAAGAATTTCTATAGTTGTATACGACGATTGTGCACATTGTGTAGTATACAACTGCTCTGCGTGCTATAATATCTCAGGCAGGGAAGATATCAGTGGTTTATGACGAAACGTAACTGGGAGGAGACTCTGAGTCCTACACAGTGACTGGTTATGCAAATCCGCAGGCTCACCCACATGAGCTCCTTCTGGATGGTTTTCGCTTGTGGGAATAGAAAATGAGCTGGTGTATAGGTACTTGGCTCTAGGATGTTAAAGATACCTTAAATTTCAAGCTTTGAGAATGACATCTGAGGGTGATGACACTAGATCATCGAATCATGCATAGTTCGGTTTACGTACATTTAATCCATTTTGCATCATCAGTCCTTACGGCGCATTTGTGCAGACGAATCCTTAATATGAGCTAGTATTCATCCATTTATTCTTGGACGAAAACGAGTTATGCGCCCTCGTTTTACCAGAATGAAAAATATTCGTTTATAAAGGGAATAACCAACATACACTTACGTGGTAAAAGAAAAAGAGAAGAAAAATGGCTTCCGGGGCGGATCATCAGGTGGTAGAGAAACAACAAAGGACTTACAAAGGCGTGTGAATGGATCAGAACATCTTCCCTGCCCTCGCAAGAAATTATTCGCTCAACAATAGCTCGGGTCGGGTAGGCCATCGTCACGGAGAGTGGCCAGACAACCTGCTTTTGGGCTTACCTGAAACAAACAATAAATAAATTAGGCAAACTAACTCATCATTTTGTATCCTTGCATGAACAACGTTTGGTAGAACAACAAGGGGAGAGTAAGGGCAACTTAGCCCACTATGGTTGATTATTCCTCAGAGAGGGAAAATTCCTCTTTAAGGAAAAAAACGCTGCAAATTCTTTCACACGGATTGGTTATTCCTCGGAACAGGCGCATGGAGACTCATTTCTTCAACATGAGAAAAATGGAAATAGTGGATGTGGTGGGTCCCGGACCAATTCCAATCGAGTCGGCGTCCAAAATTTAGTGGAAAATGATCCCCCACACGTCTAAGTACCAGAAATCTCGAGAACACACATTCAAAATGGGTAATAGGTATCCATTTTGACTCATACCCTCATCCAGAGGGCGCCAATCGTACCGGGACCCATTTCATTGGATTCAGCGTCCAAAATGTAGTGGAAAATGATACCCCATTCGCCTCGATCGCCCAAAATCTCGAAAATCCATTTTTCAAAAAACACATTTTGACCCCTACCCCACCCAAATTTGGGCCGTTTGTGCTGAAACACGTTGAAAACGAACTAAATCTGGCAAGAGTTCTCTGAGAAAAATATCAGATTTTTAGAAAAATATTCACAACCAAAAACGGCTTACCAGCGTATCCCTTCGAAAATGATCATGATACTCGGGAGTTATCGTTTTGCTCGCTCTTGACACGATAAGAGCACTTACGCTCACCAAAAAGGGTAGGGAGAGTGTGTGCTTTGCACGTTACTTAATTCTTCGGGAAAGAATAGTCAACGATTTTTTGCCTGAATCGACTTCTTGAATGTGGAGGAGTGAAGAAAATACTGAATTTGGTAACTTAACCATGATGGGACCTTGCCTAAAATGAACTAAGACCCGAAAAGTAAGCAACCAACACGATTTGTGCCTAGCTCCTTAATGAAAAACTTTCTTGAAACTGATTCAATAATGATCAGTACCATTTCTTTAGCTGTGAAACCAATACCTTCGATGAGCGCGATAGTTTTCTTTTTGTTTACCTCTCTTGCTCATCACAAAGAACATTCCTCGGTGAGGTTCTCAGTACAACATACTCGATGAATGAGAGCGGGTTGAGGAATAACGTCGTTGAAAGAAGTGGCTAGAAGGAACCGTGATCGTGTCTAATCCGTCCCCCGAAACTCTTCTCAATGGATGCGGTTTTTTCTCAATGCATTCCTCCTCGATGGTCCACACGGCCTCGGCCTTCCTTCGTATAACTCCCTCATTCTTCACCTCCTTGCTCCTTCCATCCTCTCGGGTTGTGGATGAGCTCCATAGGAAACCATCATTTTCCCGAAAGTAATTTTCTGTAAGAGCGCAGCGTGAGGTCTTGACTCCCATAGTGGACCAAGGCAAAAAGTGCTCAGTAATTTTTGTCGACCGTCACCAAGCGCACCTACCTAAGACGAAAGAGATTTTCGAATAGGGTTCATTCGATTCAATTCCCAAGATTTTCGATATTCATCGCCAGTACACATGCGTCGACTATTGATTAGACTGCCTTTATTTTGTTCAATCGGGGTAGGAACGTCCTCGTCAATCACAGTGACGTCATCAGCGTAGTAGTTACTGGCTCTGTCACATCCTTCCCTTTTCGCAATAAAAGAAACAATGTCTCGTGCCTCGTCAGCTAAAATTAACATTGCACATTTTTGCATCAATATAATTATTTCATCTCATATTTCTCTAATTTCAGAAGTTGGTTTTAATGAAATGAATTAATCCGGCGATTTTTTCAAGTGGCCCGTGAATAGAGATTACAGAATGTCCACGCAAGGTTTCCCTGAGTCAGTGCTACTTGGTCGTTGATATCATTTTGATGTAAAATTGCCCCGGCGGTTCCTCGGAGCAAGACGATCACTCAAATAGAAGATGTATGGTATCATGCTGAATCTTTGAGGCTGCTGGAGAATTATTACGAAAATGCGTCCAGCATTGACTTTTGACAAATCCTTTTCTACGTGCACTCGAAATGCAGGGGCTTCATGAACGGTTGGATATGAGTGAAATTGCCCGTGACTCCTGGCTGTCTGGAATCGAGCCAGGTTCTGCCGACCTGTAGAGGCTTTGAGACGCAGCCATTGGAAAAATGTCCGTTTCCTTTACCTACGTTAACGTACTCTTAGGTAGTTAGCTTTTGGGGGTTTATGAACAGGTGGGGCCTGGGAATTTTAAGTTCATTCAGTTATAAAAGATAAGTAAGAGTGGTAAACGCCATGTCTTCGTCTTTGCAGGTTAAGAAAGGAATTTCGAAGATGTCGCCATCTACTCGACGTTGGAGCCGGTTCTCTCCTGAATTGAGCTGTGAACGAAATCGGCTCGTTCCCTCGAGGCTTGAAAAGTTCCATCTACATGCAAATGGTCTGAAGTTAATGAAGCACCGGTCGCCTTAAAATATCGCTCTCATCTTGCTCGATACTGTCGGTAGTGATCCTGTGACTAGAACGCTGAGGATGGGAGGGAGGATTACTTGAACCATTATGTGACACCCCCTCCCCCCAATCGAGCCATGGAATATAGAAGCTCTCCTCCTTCTTCTATGTTACGAGCGAGCTCTGCTGTCTCGAGAACAGCATACAGTATCCGGGGTTGTTGCTCCTCTGCAGCATATTTCTCATAATTTGGACTAGCGTACTGACCCCTGTAGTAAACAGGACAGTTCACATACCAGCCTAAGCTCAAATAAAAACGTATAAACATCCCGTACATATCTGAAGATCAATCTCACGTTGGAAGAAGATGCTAGAGGAGGAGATAGAGACACGGCGCACAATGGCGGAGGCAAAACCTTTCAAAGCCGTAACGGGCCAGGGCGTGGGTTAATGCCGCGTGCGTATGCGTGGGAAGGTACCTGGAGGACCGGGATTAGCGACTGCCACGATCTGAATACTCAACTAAGGTCAAGACAAGCTTTTCTAGAGTCAGAATGAAAGAGGGAGAAGTGATGAAGGACAATCATGTTGGCTCCTCAGTGAAGGGATGTTTGATGATATTGTTAAATAACTTGTAAAATAGTGAAAATTATACATTTTTATGCAATATAAAATTTATTGAAAATAAATTGCCTTCTATTATGTACGTCAGAAGAACTACCTGATAGTTATGAGGATTTCGACACTTGATTAATGGCTTAAGAAGGCAGACTTGAAGTAAACTTTGACAATGAGAATGCCAGAAGCTCAGCTCAGAGACAACACTAATTTATGACAACGTACGACTTATATGAATCAAATTTTACGGAAATATTATAATTTAGGCTTGAAAGGCATGATTCTGGTCTTAAAAGAACCACTCTAGTAGTGAATTATATTGTTGCACTTGGGAATTTCTTTAACGGCATTTCCTTTGACCTGGCTCCATCCATGACAGTTCAATGTAGAGCCAGCAGAGCACGCCACGACGAATAATTGCAACATCGTCAATTACTTCGTGAGAAGTGCAAAGGGCCATGTGAGCGGTACCAGAGTATTTTTCTACCGCGTAACTGCTCTTCTGCATGTCCTACGTCCAACTATCTCGTCAACAGGGAGTTTCAACCTTCTGAGTCCGTTTTGATTAGACGTGGCATTCTGCCTCTCTCTGGGCTATTGACCAATTGAGGAACCCGTCTGGAAATTATTGGTATTGGAAGTGAGCTGTTTTGAACCATCTATCATCTTTATGGGTAATTTTAATGGAGTTAATGGCCCTAAATTGAAACCTACGAGAGAAGTGGTTCAATATTCCACCTCCGTTGCAGAGAGCTGATGCGAGCGCGGTCACACGAAGCCTTTCTGGATTGAATTTTTGTTTTTGGTAGGTTATTACTTTAATAATCGAACTACGTAATCATGATAGAGGTCAACCTCTCCATAATATGACAATAGAAAATACACGTTTCATGACGTTCCAGTTGTAACCCTTCCGCAGTCCCCACCGTTTTGGTTGTAGAACATTTTCAAAAATCTGAAATTTCGGTCGGTGACCTCTTTGAGGCTTGGCCATCAAAACATCCCTATCGACCCAAATTTTTAGGAGTACTAGTTTTTTGAAACTCGATTATTTAAAACTTTTAGTGACCTAAACATGTGGGGTATGATTTTCCACTAAATGTTGGCAGAATCCGTTGAGATGGGTCCCGGACCGATTTGTACTCTTTGTGGGTGGTTAGTGGTCAAAATGGGTACCTACCTATCTATTTTGAAAGCGGGTTTTCATGATTTTTGGGTACCTAGGCGTGTGAGGTACCATTTTCCACTAAAGGTTGGACGCTGAATCTATTGGAATGAGTAGGTATAGGACACTCCACACACACTGTTTAATCCATAATCTTGCTATACGTCAAAAATCACATTTTTGATTCATTATGCTCAGTTTCATTTATTCTCACATGCCCTATTTCAATATATGAGGTGAAGCACGCAACAAAATCCAAAATAATATGCCGCATGTTTTGGATAGTTTGATATAGAAGATCCATTTGAATTCATCCCCTAATGCTTCGACTTGTTGATAATATATGCGCCGATCGAAAAGCCCAGCTGTCTTCCTTATAATACTATCTCCCCGAATTTCAAATGAAGCAAACAAAGTGATCGATCATTCCATCTACAAGTTACTCTCGTCACAGTTGACATGAACGTTCGTGGCTTGTGGTCGTCGTTTACTATTATTACTCTTTGTTTCTGATATCTGGGTACGATTTGGATACACAGAATTTTGTCCGTTCAATCGAGAAAATATCTAGAATTTCTTAACGAAAAACGTGAATTCGTTGGTATGTCTCGAAAACCCCCCGTCCATCTACGCAGTTCCTTGATTTCATTCGATTTTAAATGAATCGGGCGTTTACAAGTTCCCTTAACTGCCAGTGTGAGGCGAGTTAAAACCGTTTGTGCTTTTCAACAATTCTTTGGGATTCGAACGTCATCAATCATCGGACTCTTTCCATAGGCGGTAATCGTCTGTATCAATCTCATACGTCATTTTTCTTAAAGTAAACCTACTATAATTCACAGCTGGCTCCAGGAGGAGGAGGAGGGTCATTAGAGTCTTGCAGATGGTCCTGACAGGACGGGGTCAATCCCGCAGACCTTCCATAAACGGCTCCTCCGACTCCTGGGTAGTACGCGTTCTGTCGTATAAGGACAGGCCGAGTTGAACACAAGTTCAACGGCCGGTACAGTAGACCTCTTTCAAAGCATTGTGGTTCTATCGGAGATCGGGTCTGTTTGAGAAGGAAAAGGAAAATCTTATAGAACTGAAAGAAAACCCAAGAGTCGCGAATAGGGTCAGCATTTAGTTTTGAGGGACAGAACTCATGTGTGCTGGTAGACTGCGCGCTCATCTACCACCAGATGAATGTAATAAACAATTGCCTATTTTGCGTTGTAGCTTGAAGCACGGTTTTTCGTTCAACCTGCGTATTCCTCGCTGACTGTCAGTCAGATATGATTCTCCAAGTTACCCTTCGAATACGGATACGAAACAAGATAAGCGCACCGTAACCGGGCTCGAGGGACCCGATGACCAGATGCTCAGAATAATAACCTCCTCCAGGGCAATTACTGTCCAATTTGATAGGGCCAGCAGGAGGTTCCCACAGCTCCTCCTTATTTACATTGCCACAGGACTTGAATCCCCATAACCTTCGCTCTTACGTCGCTCACCTTGCAGCCGTTCATTTCAACTGCCTACTGGAATCGTTTATATCTATAAACGCATTGTGATATCATGTGTACTAGAAATGATCAAAAGTTGTGTGTATTTTTTATTTCGATTTCTTAACGAGCGGTCTTGGTAGAAGTTGCGTACACAGGGTGTAACCAATAAAGTTAGCAGTCTTCAAGAGATCGATTCTACGACTCATTTGCAAAAAAAATGTCCCAAAGACTTTCTTTTAGAGGCTTCGTTTCCGAGTTAATCACAATTTGAGATTTATTTTGAGTTTTCGACCTGATATAAGAAAAACGGCCATAACTCCCTTAATTTACAAGACAATTTCAAATCTGAGTACACCGTTGAAAAGACCGTCAAATTGTCCTTCTGATTAGCTTCTCTACACAGGCGCGGATCTATACATTTTTTTCGGAGAGAGTCACTGGGTAAAATCAAAAGCTAAAAAAAAAAACCAAACAAACAAAATGAACTAAATTTTCTCACTTTTTCAATCTCTTAACAATAAAGTATTTTCAATTGCTCTAGTCAATTTCTTCATTTTGTTAGATTTTTGGTTTAAAAAAATTTAGTTCATTCCAAAATTTCAAAAATGTTCAAAATTCTACCTGGTTTGGGGGGGTTATGACCCCCGTGACCCCCCCCCCCCCCTTGAATCCGCGCCTGCCTCTACATCTCCTATAATATTGAGTAATGTAAGTAAAGTAAGTAAAGTAAAGTAAACAAGGACTTTCACCTTGGATTTTCGTCCGACTACCTTGGTCAGGTGTCGCGGACGTCGTCAGCCGTCCTCCAAAGAGGATCGTAAATTGATCTGACGATTTCGCTCGTGGCTACTTATTGCCTCACCCCCTTAAGTGAAGAGGACGAATATGAGGGTCAAGACAAACAATTAAGTTGCTCTAGCCAGGATTCGAACCCTGGCCGCTCGGAGTACCACACCAATCCTTCGTCTATTCCACTAGACTACCGAGTCCCCCTAATGGGCAGAGCCCGAGCTACGGAGGACGAGTGAAATTAAGCGTTACGGAGTTCATCATAATATAATATTATCTTTGAAAACAGAACATCCCTTCTACTAAATGATAAAAGTAACTGATGACAACAATCTATGGAAATGAGATTACATATAGGTAGCAAACGAAGAGCTTTAGAAGTACTTTACTTATTCAGAAACCAGTTATACAGTATTTTACTCTTATGTTCAGGGTTCCTCAGTAATTCATCTTTTAGATTGGGTGGAGGCAGTTATAGGAGCGTATCGCCGAAGGGTGGTAGGGAATTTTACAGGGGCACCCGTGAGACGACATCAATATGTCATTTTTACTGAATGATTCAGTCTTCATCTTGAAGCAACTCTGGCTTTTTTCCTCGAAGTGTAAAGCTGATCGGCTACCACAGCTAGGCTACTCGATATTCTCTCTTCTCTTCCTCTACCAATTACCCGGAATGTTGCGGTCAGCCGCAAGCCCTCATGCTGGCTCCCGATATACGAGAAGGCCTCGTCGAATCGCCTCAAAAAGGCCGTCACCGGTCATCTTATGAACCACGACGTCTTGATAACATCACCTCTTACTTTGGCCGTACTTGATACATCCTTTGACTCAGAATAGGGAAGATCTCTGTTAAAATTTGACTCTATACTAGCCCCGAAATTAACATTGATTTGGTAACATAATTATCCCTCAATTTCTTTTAGTCATCCGGCCAAGCGTTTTAATTGAAGGACTCCACTCTTTACCAATGATTGCTAACGATTATCCTTGAAAACCCCCTGATTGTCGTGGGACTGCATCTGTGGGAAGCGTTCTTAGGACGTAAAACTCCATTTTCATCGTTTGAAAGGAGCAATTTCAGCTTTTTTTTCCCCCTTTCAAACGAGTCGCGAGGATTTCGAGCGAGCGAAGACTGTTATTGAACGATTATTTTGAAAGGTCAAAGTTAGATAATACGAATTGCATGCAAAACGTGGTGGACAGTTTCTTCACGATTTCCCACCGCCCAATCGATTGTTTGGCCTTGGCAGGTCTGCACTCGCTTGATCAACTTGATCATAATGTGGCAAGTGATATGATTTCACCAGGCTATTTCTGCAATATCAAATATCGAAAGCAAATCAAGGAACTACAATTCATGGATTAGCGACTGCAACTTTCTGTGAAATAAACAATTTCTACATCAAACTACGATGCCGGGTGTCCCACGAGATGTTCCCTTCCTCTCCTAAATCGTCCAAATGAGAGTAAACAATACAATACTTTTTCCTGCGCAACCATGCACAAGTGACACTTTCTTATTTTAAATGGAAATCCCAATTTTTTATTGGAGATTCGGACTCTACCCACAATTTTACAAAAATTTGATGTTTCTATCATTTTTTATTATCGCGCGCAACCGGTTCAGCGAGTACGCAAAGTTGCGCAACCCCAGAATTGTCAAATAGTGGGTGATGATGAACTCAGATTCAAGTGGTGCTATCTGTTTATTGAGTAAACCCAATTTTGGCCGAATAGTGACAGAAATACGTTATAAAAATCAACATTTTCAACGCGTGTGTTCATTTTTGGTTGGTTATACCTTGAATAATCAACCTATGTTTTCATGAAAACAGAAGTAAGGCCGATTCGGCCCAAATTTTTTTTCTGGACGTTTCAAGATGTCTAGATCAAATGTCCACCGACCACGCCGACTTTGGTAGTAGAAACATTTCTAAAAATCTACCCATTTTGAATAAGTGTTTTCGAGATTTCTTGTGCCTAGGCGTGTGGGGTGTCATTTTCCACTAAATCTTGGACGCTGAATCGATTGAAATGAGTCTCCAAGGTGCTGGTCCGAGGAGTATAACCTCTGTGAAAGAATTTGCAGCGTTTCATAGTCCACCATAGTCGGTTCCCATAGAAAAGGGGAAAAAAATCGTTTAGAAATTAAATGTTTATGATATTACAGGTAGAATACGAATCTACCATAAATAAGATGAGAAATTTTGTGCCACTTGCATTATAAAACCGGGTAATACAAAAAATATGAAGATTAGAAAAAGCATTTCTTTGTTTACTCTCATTTGGACGATTATAGAAGGGGGCGTGGGGGGGCACAAGATCCATATTATGAGGAGTCCCACTAGGCGACCCCATCTCCTGAACATGGAAGGGTTTGGCTTTTGAAGTCATTTTGTTATCTGTAATCGTCCAGACACCGGATTAGCCTTATTTTCTTTCTTCTATATTGGCTAAGAGTAGACACCTGATCTCCCTTTAAGTTGCTCAGCGTGTTCGCAATTCACCTGTTTCTTCAAATGGATTTCCTCAATGAATCGCTCGTTTCTACGGAGGCGCTCCTTTATTGATTAAAAAACCCCTGATGTATATTTCCAGTGGGTAGGTAATTGGATTGGTGTGAACTACGCGATTCTCCTTGCTTCTTAGGAAAGCATCATCTCAAACCTCAAACTCTAGACGTCGCGTCTAAAATATAATTTACGTTTTTTTTTTTTTTTTTTTTTTCCAAATGCGCTCAAGGGACACAATTTTTATCATTTGGCAATCGTATTGTGCACCATTGACTAGCTTCCTTTTCCGCTCAATGTGAAATCCGGCTCCCCCGCCGAGCATCTACCTGCCTCTCGAGCTTCACCTGTTGGACGAGTACAAAAACCTCGAAAGAAAGCACTAGCGCGATCCTCTTTGTCCCTTTCGAGAGCTGAGCAGATGGTTTTGTCCTCTTGTGCCTTTTTAGTGATGTTTTTTGTCGCGCTCCTCATATCGGATTCGGTAGTTGGCTTCCGTAGGGCCAAGGCCATCTAAAGCTTGAGCGAACTCGTGAGACTCTGACCCAATTCAAAATAAAACGAGCAATAATTAATAAAATGTATATTTTTGACGACTTAGTACTTTTTAAGGGAATAAACGGACGATATTGACGACTTATGAGTATTTCAACACTCAAAATGAACCGGTAGCCTCTCATAAGGTACCAGGCCCATTTGGTGAGACGGCCTTGAAAGGGCACTCCAGTCTACAGCATCCAGATGGGTTCGAGGGTTCTTCCTTGTTAGCTTTATGTTCCCATGGGAAGGACGTCTCGAGGGTGGGAAATTGTCAGCGGATCCTCCTAGACCTAGATTCTTCTCGCTCTGGTTGTGTTTGTGACGTGCAACTAGTCGTTTGCACGGAAAGCAACTCATATTCTATTTATTTCCTCGGCCCCTGCAGCTCCTTTGCAATTTGAAATAACTCGCTATTTGAATGTAGAAGACCTCGGGTTGAACCTCTCCTTCCCTCAGGCCGTTAATCCTGAGATTCGCCCGCATATGCGAGCAATAGCGTACCTGTCAAAATGAGTTCGTTCCAGACGTAACGACTCCGAGAAAGGGCAGCCTGAGCCTTCTAAATCAAGAATCCTCATTTCCATAACGTCCTGCATACTCAGTATACTTTGTGCTTGAATCACAATCAGCTCGAGTCGTGGCCACCACTGACCTGAAGGGCCAGTAAATAAAGGTCGCATTAATCACACGGACAATGCTTTCAGCCACGGTGGGCGGAATAAATTTTTTCAAGGAAGGAATCGCATCTTCACAGCCCAAAGAAGAAAAGAAGAAAAAGTTGACGTCGTAGCGTAGAGGATTTTTCACTTTAAGCTGACTATAGTTGAAACGAACTTGTATTTCGAACAGATTTTTCCCTATTAACCATCCTCCTAGATATAACTCACATGAAATCGCGAGACATAATTGGATTCAAGTTGCATGTACGCATATGCCCTTCACTGTGGCCTCACGTATGAAACTGTCGGCGTCAACAAAAATTTGGTTGATTGAGTTCATTATCCGGAGATCGCTCTTTGGGGCCAAAACCAGAAATAGAATTTTTAGTTGGATGTCAACTGGTAAAAACGGTTCGAGCGAAGCGCGATCTCATTCGACGGAAGTGGTTAATTAATAAGGAAGCTCTCCCGAATTTGCCATTGCTAATGACACGTCAAGAGGTGAAATGCATCGGGAATTTCAAAAATTTTCTCCAATAAATTTTTATTTAAAACCGACAATACCTTCGTACATTAGCTTCAGATATTAGGTTGAAACTACCGTCAGTTTGCGCGCTAGATCAAGAAATAGGTCCTTGAACGATGAGGGCTCTTCTGTACCTTCTAGGCAGCTCTTATTACTCGGCCGTTTTTCCCATGCACATCCTCCCTATATAATTCAAGGATCTCGTCTTCGTGGGGCCCCGCACTTCCGGCCTACCGGTTTTTCTTACCCCGTTACCTGTCCATTTCCGCTACCGTGTCCTTCTCTTATTATTTTATATGGTAATTTGAAGATCTAACGTTCTATATACGATTGTGAACTCGAGTTTTCTCTTGGTAAAGACCTGTTTTACTTACTCGTGTTATTTTGTCCGACAAAATAACAAAGGGGTCTAAAAACCGACATTAGGTACCTTATAAATATTGTCAAGTGGCCTTAGGTTCGTCAGGAAGGGGTGCGACTCAGCATCCACAAGAAAAGAGTCTCTTACCATGAAGCTCAAGTATTTTCCAGTTTTCACAACCTTTCCAAGAGGAAGACTTCCTCTTCTGAGGAGTGTACCCATGGGTCTGAAATTGGTCAATTTTTTATTACAAATGATGTTGTCTAAAACTATGAACGGGAAAAAGGAGTCAGACACATCAGAAATAGTGTGGATGATGGATTTTCCAAAAAAGCAACCCCTGAACAGTGACGTCACAACCCGCATGAAAAGGTTAAATAACGGCTCAACAGGGGCGGGAATGACAAACGCTGACGTCACGGAATTTTCTTTAATTTTGTTAAAAATAACTATTTTGATTTTGTAGGGTTATAGGTGTAGGATCATACTTTCCAGAGCACCCCTTTTCACACGCTTTTTCATGCTCATTCATGTTGGAATAGAAATTTGTAAAATCTCATCATGCTGAGAGGCCCTTCTGACTGCTTTGCGCCCTTGAATCGCAGACATATATAAAAATATATAAATAAAGTCTTGAAACTAAACTGTTGTAAATTAATAGGTTAGTATTGGTAATTGCTAAACGGCTGAACCGACAACATTTATTTACCCGTTTAGGGTAAAAATACACTTTGAATCTTCAATGACATAATATCGATTTCTCAAATGATCAATAACTCTGCCCAAGATGGAGGCAAAGACGCACCAGAAATCCAGCAGGATGTCTAACCCGCGGTCCCGTTCCATAATAATCGCTGTGAAATCCCTTCTCCCAGCTTCGCTTGCAACTCTGACCAAGAACCAGTTCATTTCCTTCCATTTATGCTCGTATAATAATTAACCGGTTTCTTTCCAAGTTGAGACTTTTTGATGTCAAGCCTATAACTCGTTCTTCGAGAGGCCAAATGGTTACGACGAAATAATTTCGTCCCATTATAATCCCGGGTAATGAATCAGATCGTGTTCAACGGATTCAAATTGTTGACTGACCGGGTCTTGGTTCGATTACAGGTCCTTTAATTAAGTGACTAGGGAAAGTTCTCGTGACATCATGATTTCCGTGGTCTGTTAGTACCTGCTGGCTCTAGTTCAAAAACCTATTTTCTTGTCGTTCTCTTCAATTTTCCTGCTAACTGGACATCACCGCGGGTCGTTTTGAGGAACCAGTTGTATCCCTCATCAAGACGCCGTCACACTTAGGTCCTTTCATGCTCTCTGGTAACTAGGATTATTTTAGCTTTTAGTAAGTAAACATCGCACGAAGAATAAAGAATAACCTGTTCTGAAACGTATAGAGAGTCCAACGAGTCTTGCCCAACACGACTTCTACGTGTTCTACGACTTATTACCTACCAAAAGTGTCTCCTAGCAATTTTTTATAGGCTTCGTTTTGGTTGGTTATTCCTTGAATAATCAACCTATGTTTTCATGCAAAAGGTCAACCTCTCCAATTCGGCTCAAAATTTTTTTTCTGGGCGTTTCAATGTGTCTAGATCAAAAAAGGTCGATGTCCGTCCGCCGTACGCCGTCCAGGCTGTTTTTGGTAGTAGAAAATTTTCTAAAAATCTGAAATTTAGGTCAGGGGTCTGATACCGGCCTAGGACGGTACTCCAAACTTTTCAGCCCGATCGGACCAAATTTGGGCGGGGTAGGGGTCAAAATGTGTTTTTTGAAAAATGGATTTTCGAGATTATGGGCGATCTAGGCGAGTGGGGTATCATTTTCCACTAAATTTTGGACCCTGAATCCAATGAAATAGGTCCCAGAACGATCGGCACCCAGTGGAAGAAGTTATGGGTCAAATTGGGTATATACTACCCATTTTGAATGTGTTTTTGAGATTTCTGGAACCTAGGCGTATGGGGTATCATTTTCCGCTAAATCATGGACGCTGAATCCAATGAAGTGGGTCCCAGGACGATTGGCACCAACTGGAAGAAGTTATGGGTCAAATAGGGTATATATTACTCATTTTGAATATGTGTTTATGAGATTTCTGGTACCTGGGCGTGTGGGGTATCATTTTCCACTAATCATGGACACTGAATCGATTGGAATGGGTCTGGGACCCGCCGCACCCACCGTTTTCCCCATTTCCCCCATGTTTTTAAATCAGTTGCCATGCGCCTGGTCCGAGGAATAACCAACCCCTGTGTAAGAATTTGCAGCGTTTCTGAGTAATTCGCGGATTTTTTTCGTGTTTTTGATAACAGTCCCTAAAACAAACATTACTCTTCCAATTTTTAGATGAACTCCAATCTGAGGATACTATTGGGGAGACCGTTGAATTTCCTGTCTTTTGTCAAAATTACCTGTTGCCCGAACATTCCGTAGGCCTACTCATTCTTAGGTTTGAGTGTCTGGCTAAGCCAGTAATGAAAAATTATGCTGGAGAGGGGGGGGGGTTTACATTTAGTTACTCTGATAGTGGCAGGAAATGCAATTCTGCAACATGAATGGTCTACGGAGCGTTTGAAAACAGATAGTTTTAAAATTTTGACAAAATTAATTCTTCGGGTTTTTTTTTTTTTTCAGTACACAGTTGTATTTGAAAAACATTCATTCATCATTGTTGGGTATTGATAAGATAGGAAATTCAACGCTTTTCCCAATGGTATCCTCTGATTTGAGTTTATTTAATAATCAAAAGAGTTAGGTTCATTTCAGTGACATAAGATCAAAAGCACGAAAAAATCTTAAATTGCGAATAACTCTAGAACAGTGTTTTTAAAGAAAGAAAGAACAAAGCCTCTAGAGAAATAAAAATTGCCAAGTGGCAGTTTTTGTCGGGAATGAGTTGTAGAGCGCGTAGGGATCGAGTCGGGCATAACACCCTGTTTAGCGTGAGTTTTCGCCACTTTTATAGGTACTCTACTAAGGAGAGACGTAGTTGATTTGCGTACAGTGAATATAGTTGAAAAACTTTGAACCGTTTCAATCGGTATGTGAAGCTTTTTGGCCGGTAACAAAAGAAACATGTGATAGTTCTACTTGAGGAGTTTCTTGAGGGCGAGGGAAGCCTTGTGCTCCCAAGGACTTGCTCACTCTTTGGAACCAAAAAACTCTCAGCGCTGCCCCAGAGCTCGTTGCTTGCTCGTCTTCTCGTCGGACGTTTTACTTCATCTTCCCTCAAGTGAGTCACCGTGGCAGTGACCACCTGGTCGCTTCATTGTTACGTCCACGGACTTGTACCTATGTGTGTATAATTACAAAATAATGTGTTAATATACAATTATTCTGTCCCTTACACTCCTCATTTTTTCCTGTAAATATGACGTGTCAGGTAAATAGATAAGCTGGAAATGTAAATACTAATACGCTATCTTCGGAGACCACCTCATAGCCGTTTCTCGGGAAGAAAAGGAATAACCTATGTTAATATACCATTCTCTAAGCACTGAAACCCACGCAGTCATAAATTCTCACCGCGTGCATGAGTAATGGCAACTTGAACGACGACAAGGACATTTGCCAAACGTAAAATACTTCCTCGTCCAATCGTACCTTCATCACAATCCTTGGCTACCTTTGGCTGCTGGTGAAATGCATACAGGCTACGCCCCTCACTAATTGCTCATACAAATCAGGTTAAAGTAATTTAACGTTACATTACTCTGTAATACGGTGCTATGGGGTTCTGACTGCAATATGGTTGAGACAATGGATGCGCAGAAGGTTCGAGAAAAGACCAAAGCATTGAAAATTACGGATGCCTTGATAAGAACTTAAATAATCCAACAACCCGAGTGATCCCAAGAGACTTGAGAGAAATCGGATGGAACATCGAAAAGCGGAAGTTTTCGAGCTCCTTCTTGCTCCAGTTGGTGATCGAAACTTTTCAGCCCGATCGGACAAAATTTGGGGAGGGTATGGGTGAAAATGAGTTGTTTGATACCAGATTTTCGGTACTTTTTGTGTGCCTAGGAGTGTCGGGTATCATTTCCCTCTAAATTTTGGACGCTGAATCCAATGGGACGGGTTCCAGAACGATTGGCACTCACCAAAAGAGGTTATGGGTCGAAATGAGTGCCTACCAACCTATTTTGAAACTTCAAAAAGGAGAAGTTCGAGTTTTTTTGGTACCTTGGTCAGTTTGGTATCATTTTCCACTAAATTTTGGACGCTGAATCCATTGAGATAGGTCACGGACCGATTGGGCTTACCGGAGGTGGGAATGGCTCAAAATGGGTACCTACCTACCTATTTCGAAACTTCGACGAAGATTTATGAAAATAATACTGAATGGTTTCGATAAATCAGAATACGTACGGTTATTTCTAACTATGGAGTACCTGCTCCAATGTTCTATTGACTGACAAATACACAACAGTCGATCAAAAAAACATGCTCTATTGAGGGTGAAACGGCAAAATCTTCTCAGGTGTTATTTTTTCCTCCTTTTACTATCCCTCTCACTCCTGCGTCTTCTTTTTTTTTACTCCGTTATCTTGTCGTGGGAAGAGGTTTTTTCCCCTTTGAGAAGATTTCATCGGCTCTTCAACAACTGACAAGTGGGAAACAATCGAAATATAATTTGATACGTTCCTACACCTACTACACTGGTAGAATAAATCAGGTATACAATGAAATTTTCTCGTATCAGCGACGAACTACTCTGTCTTCGTCTGGTTGACTCCAGTTTTAAACGAATTGAAAGGGACTGTTTCCAACTATTTGTAGAACCGAAATATGCACGCCTACACGAAATCTATGCTTTTTCCCAAGGATTTTGAAACAAAGGCGAACAAACGGCCAACTTGGCGATCAGGAGGTTCGCCATTCTGGCCGAGAAAGCGCTTTAAAATTGCTCCTGAAAAAATCGTAGGTAGATTTCGTTTGGATATTACTTGCGCTTAACCCATTTTTAGCCCGATCGCGACAAGAGGGGCCAGAGTATCTGCATAAATAAGTATTTTGAAAATGGATTTTCGAAATTTTTTGGGAGCCGTTCCGTCGAGTTCTGATTTTGAATACATATAGGTCCCAAACCGATTGACGCAATCGGAGGTAAGGTTCCATGTATACCTTAAGGTTGGTTAAGGCACAGGTGGTGTATGAGCGTTTTTTTCTTGTTTTTGTTTGATTATTCCTTGAATGTTGGCGTCAATTAGAGAGGATGATTACATAGGTTGAATATTTAGAGAATAATAAACCAGAACCGTCCGTCGTCCACGCGGTTTTTGATAGTGGACGTTTTTCAAAAATCTGAAATTTTGTTCAGGGACCTCTTTTTGGTTCTAGTTAGTCCTCGTAACTTATTAGCCCGATAGGACCAAATTTAGGGTGTATGGGTAAACATTTATAATTTGAAGATTTGATTTTCGGAATTTACCGAGAATTAGGCGTGTGGGGTATCATTTTCCATTAAATTTTGGACGTTGATTCGATTGGAATGAATCCGGGACACTCCACACTCACTGTTTTTCCCATAATCTCGCACTAAGGAATAATCAACCATTGTGAGATGATCTCATTGAATCAAACGACGGACGGATCTTTTTGGATTTTGAATCTATACGCTTCAATGGCGATGAAACTGTGTTTTCAGTTTGATATCAAGATTTTCAGTTTGGTTTGGGTTTGGTGCACCGGGTGAGATTTTCCTGGCTGACTGTGGAAACCTCGAAGATCCCTTCCCCACAAGTGAGGTCCCCCCAGAAAACTATGATTAGCGTCGTTAACTACGTTTGCATTTATGTCCCCTCATATCTGCCTTCTGCGGCAGTCATTACAAAAAAAGTACAATATTTCTGAATGCTGTTTCTCTTTCTACGAAGCCATTGTCAGCTTGGAGGTTAGCAATGACAACTTCTTGGTGTCAGTATCGTAGGCCGGCTCGACTCGTTTCTCCTTGTGAACCGCTAGCCTCGTTCTTCGATCAGGATACGTGCCTTCTGCTAAAGGATTCTAACAACTGTTTCGTGTAGATCTCAGCTACCCTTTCTCCTTGACTATTCCCCAAGTAACTGAAATCCCGTGATGAATATGAAGTGTCACCGGGTTGATTTGATGTTTGGTTAAATTCTGAGACTATCAGAATTGATATTTGGAGTTGACAAAACAATTCCAAATGGAGATCTGGATGGATTATTGAGATCTCAATAATTGAAAACACAATATTAGTTGAGTTGAGTGTTATCAATTTCATCAAAATATAATTATCTTGAATTGATGCCTTGGGAATCAAATTACCGACTCGCAGTAATCGGTCGTGATCCTCTTCAAACTATTTTTCACATTTGTTTCATAGTTTTCATCAGTATCAAAAATTCCTTCCAATTCCTTCTCCTCACCAAATTTTGAGGCTTTTAACGGAAATCGGATGTTTGTAACTGATCTCCTGCGGTATCGCGGGTGGCTGACTGGAGCCCACATGCCCGCATCGTCACCCGAAACCATCGTCGAGGAATCGAATTAACACACCCCCCCCCCCCCACCTTTTTTGACGTTAATACATTGGTGCCTAACGACACATGGGGTGGCGTCGTGGACGTTTATTTGTACAAATGAGCTCCGCTAAGGAGATCATGACGATTGTCGGTGACTTCTATTAGGTTGAATTGTGAACACCACCGATAATGACGACTCTCATTGCCAACAAAGAATGGGAAGTCGTGTCCGAGAGAAGCAAAATGACGTGAACTCAAGTCAAAAGACCAACACAGCGAGGTTAATTTATGCGCGATTTGTAATAGTGAGCCTCTGGGTCAGATTTGACTTATTTTTACAACGAATTAGAAAACAAAATGTGGATTAGAAAATCATTCAAATCGCTTCTTCCATTCTGAATCGCCTGTTCTTTGACTTTTGTGAATCCCTGGAAAAGGTTACCGAAGAAACTTATCACGAGAAAAAGTCTCGATCTTCGACAATAGACTCCCTTCAGTAGTGACAGGCGCCTGCCCTTACCTGCCCAGTTGTGCGGACTTCCTGCCGCTGCCAGGATGCCCAAGATACCCAGGCGTCATGGCGAAGAAGTCGATATGCGTTTGAGTGGAAAATCGTGTCCTCAAATGGTTCAGAGGCCACACACGCCCTTTCCGTCTATTAAGAGGAATTTTAGGATAATATGCAACCTCTGGGATCCATGTTTCATGGGCAGAATAATCAGATTTCGTCTGATATGGCATAATAATTAAGGATTCTCAGGACAAGAGAATACATAAAATATATTTGATATTTGTGAAATTGGGCCAAAAAAAGCATCAAAATAAGGTGTACCCACAGTAAAAAAAAAAAAAATTTAAAAAAATTAAATTAAAAAAAAAAAAAAAAAACGTGTGAAAAGGACTGTTTTGGTATGAAAACCTACATTAAACTTTCTTGAAATCAATGTAGTTGATTTTTTATAAAAATTAAAAGAATTCCGTGACGTCAGCATTCAGCGTTTTTCCTCTCATCACTGTTGGGACAAACTAAGAGAGGTCCACCTTGATTTTTGAGCTATCACTATCATTGGTTTCAAAATCGCCTGCGACTGCGCTTTGGTCAGTATTTTCCGGTCTTTGTTGCTTCTTGTTTATGAAGGTTCTTTTACAACAATAACAAAATCAAGGGGAAACATTGTCAGTTGTCTAAAGCTGTCCCCTAGAGCGTAGTGTCCTGGAAGGCAAGGACTGTTATTGTAGTTCTTTGCGTTTTTTGTCTCGAATGTAGCCATCATTTCACCATTCAGTGGGTTGCTTTTTTGAAAAATCCATCACCCACACTATTTCTGATGTTATCTGACACCTTTTCCACAGTCCATAGTTATGGACATAATTTGAAACAAAGAAAATGACAGATTTCAGACCCCCATCTCTTTTGCACTACCTACTGACTTCACGCGATAGTTTCTGTCCTTCACTTCTGTGAATTTCTTCCGACTGAATTCTCAATGTCGATTACGTCGCCGTTATTCTCGCGGGTGGCAATTGCACTTAACTTTCCGTTCTGGGTCGACTTCCGACCCGATTCCAGTTCAAGTCACCTCCACATTCCGCCAACTCAATCCCATCAAAGTGACCCGAGAGCCTCCAAATGCCATGTGCTTGTTATGAAATTGCGCAACATTCTTCATAGTCTAAGGTCTTGAGAACAATGATGTATTCATTCCAAACTTTCGGCAACCGCATCAACAAAACGTGGTGTACGTATTTGAAGCAGAATCCGAGTTTCGTGAATCAAAAGAGAAAATATTATATATTTGTTTGAACTGGTGATCTTTCGTGCCTTGATTTCAACAGTTTGTGTGTTGCTCATCACTTTTTAATACCTCCTTCCCCTCTACCGAACCCAGAAGAGGCCTGAACATTATCACTCTAAATTGATCCAACCAAACTTAATTTAGTCCCGACGTGATTAAGTACGAATAAAATGCTGCGCTAAACAACCACGAGCCGAAAGACGACATCAATTTTCACCACGCCGGCCAACGTAGCTGCCTGTTATCTCACATTTTTATTATTTTTTCGAACGTCGCTAGAGAAAAACCCATGTACTTAAGATTAAGCTGACGTACACACTCGCGCCTTATCTCCACTCGTTTCTCTCGTTTTCACCGCTATCGCGGTCCTTCCTCGGCTCAAATTTTTTCAACACGTTATTTAGATACCAACGCGGCCTTTCACGTTCTTTCAAAAGCCACATGGAATTGAATGAAGTAGGTCAACACACTTAAATCGTCCAGAAAACGTCGAAAATTGAAGCAGTTCGGTTGAAAGTTTATTGAGTTTGTTTGCTTGTTGTAAGCAGAATGTAAGGTACAGTTATTATTGAGTATCTAACAGTTCCATTCGAGTTTTGGTTGATTGTTCCTGTAAGCCTCTCTCGAATTAAAATCTGTTATAATTTAATTCGGGTTTCTTAGGAGGTTTTGAATGGACCTAGCGAGAGGTTACACAATGTAAGTCCAAGACTTACGACTGAGCGTTAATTAGGGATACCAAGGATGAGCATAAAATACATTGATACAAAATGAATTATAATTGAAAACAAGGACACGTTGCAAAGGAGAATATGCCTCAACCTAGGCTAGAATTGATACAAGACAAAGTAATTCGACAAAGTAAATTAGACAACATGTGGAGCATAAAATATAATTAATACGTGATACATGAAATGATGATATACATGAAATACAATTAATGAACAAGCGCAATGATACCGGCTGACGAAAACGGCGTCGATGTCGAAGGGAAAACAGGAGGGGGCACGCTGTCTCAAAGGTACACAGGGAGGCTTAATTAGCTTGAGTCCTTTATCTCATGGGGAACACAATGTTACAGCTTCAGTCGACTTCAGCACGGTAGCAGAGTTCACTTCAGAGCGAGCACAGGACAAAGCCAGGATGGACTGAGTGAGATGCACTTGCACGACAGAGTTACAAAAATATATATGACTCCCACAGGTTGGGCCCCTTGGCAATGAGGGGTGCCTCGGCAACGACTGCCCAGTTGGGCACCTTGGCAACGAGTGGAGCGCTGGAGCTCTCTCCAAATGCGACGTCCAGGCAGGAGCTGCGCGCGCATCCTGGCGCATGCTCTCTTCCTCCTGGTTTTCTGGAGGCAGTAAGCCTGGGGGCTAACAGTTCCCTAAATAATCAACCTATTTTTTTGTGTAAAAGTGGCTCATTGCGATCGATTATGCCTCCAAAATTAAGTGGAAAATGATACCCCCACACATCTAGGTACCAGAAATCTCAAAAACCCACATTCGAAATTGGTAGATATATACCCATTTTGACCCATACCCTCTTCCCTTGGGCGCCAATCATTCCGGGAGCCATCTCATTGGATTCAGCCTACAAAATTTAACAATGTCTTGATGTGCTTGTGTTTTTCGAAAAATATATTTCCGATATTCGGCGATTTATGCCTTTAGAATATCATTTTCCACTAAATTTTGGACGCTGAACCTATTGAGATGGGTCCTGAACCGATTGGTGCCCAGCGGGGCTGGGTATGGGTCAAAATGGGTACCTACCTACCTATTTTGAATGTGAGTTTTCGTGTATTTTTAGGTACGTAGGTGTGTAGGGAATCATTTACCACTTGGAGGCATAATCAATTGCAATGAGCCCGGTAAATCACACAATCATTTTTCTCTCCCATTTTCTCCATTTATGTGCATAAAATGATATTTCATAATTACACTGTGTGGTACTTATCGGCATTTGAAAATTCTTATTACTATGTTGATATGCATTTTGGTTGAAATAGTTTGATAATAATACCTTATCTCTTGTTCAACGTTACATAGGTTGCCACTTCTTGAGTTTCTTTCTTGTTCCGACGACGTATGATTGACGTGTAAGTTTTCAGTAAAAATTGCCAATTCATCTTCCGTTTCTCAAGGAGCACGACCTCAATTTGGATTGCCTCTTTGCTCTATTCCTGACTTTTGCCGCTCCGCTTCCTTGGTGTTCTCATTATAATGCGTTTTGCTTTGAATCTAATTCAAGTGGTCACTTCACGGATCTTACGAATGACAATGCATTTTTCGTTCTAAGAATCTAAATTTCGTGGACAATATTACGTATTACTACAAAAAAACGTATTTAAATGTAGTCGAAGTCGTCTAGTTGAAAAGTATCGCTACTATCTACTCAAGCAAACAAACCACAGAAAAAAAATCGACCCTTGAACATTTTTTTCGTTCTTTGAAGTGATTTGCATTAATAGAGCGCGACTTTGCGGGAATAACAGGGACTCAGGGGGCAGGGTTTGGTCTGAATGAGGTAGGTTGGAACAAGATACAAGAGGCTCCCTCTCGAGTTACATACCCGTTGCTGGGACGCGCCTTGGAGACGAAAAAAAGATTGGGAGATCGTGTTGACGAAGCGAAGAGAAAAGAAAAAAAATGAAATCGAGGGGGAGGGAGGCCGTCTGCGATCTCACAAGAACCAAGATGTGGAAGGAGGAAAAATATTGTACTTTGTCTCTCTAGAATGTGATTTATAATAAATGTACAAGAGATTTTTCTCAAATTTGGCCCATATTAGGTGTAATATTTTCTAAATGATGAGAAGGTCTTCACCCTCTTAGCAGCCCTTATAGAAAATGTATCATCCTGGTGTTCTGGCAGTATCGTTATTTCAAAAACTGCCCTTCTCCTTGGGTGAAGCGTTATAATAAATTATTTTTTTTTCCATAAAGACTTTTTTCAACCTTTTCTTCAGCAAGCGCCTATTTTTCACAATAGGTACAGTTTTAATCGTTCCTTCACATGACGAGGTTCACCCCTCTGAGGTGGATACAAGAGGAAATTCCTCCCGACACAGGACATAAAAGTTTGATGGTTGGCGTCTCACAACGGACGAAAGAAGGTTTAGGAATGCGTTGATGTAGGATCGAGGTCGTTAAAGGAGCACAACGACAGTAGCTCAATCGAGCCCTAATGATCGACGTGGTCCTATGGCTAATGAATCTTTCATAGGTGTCCTTTTCATGGTTTGGAGGAACCCTCCGTGCGGTTAATGGATTTTTCTACAGTATCTTCAATTTTTTCCTTTCAAGTTGAAGGGACTTTTTCACCAGCCTTGGAATTTCCTAATCGTAAAATATCACGACGATACCGTTTCTTCTTCAGACGTACCACTACAGTTACCAACATAATATAATATACTCGTTCAATGTTGATTATTCATTAGGTATTCTGAGAGTGTCCCGATTGTTCCTGGCGCGACTACAAGCCATCAACTCACAAGTGAACACGTTCAACTACTCGGAAATTGTTTCACGTAATCGACGTAAACACGCCCACCTACCTAAGCGCAATACATACTAAATTCGATTCGACGAACTTCAGAAATAGAAAGACCATCAGGCAACGCAAATAAAATCAATCCGTTTCATACAAAACAGTTAACACTCCCGTCTCGTGCAGGAACGTGGCATCCGAAATTCAATACATTTTATAGTCGAATGTACCTAGCGATGTTGAGGATCCTTCAGACTTACCTTTTAAACGAAAGACATAGAATTTGACATATTAATAAGATGAGTAGAACCGTTCGACTGAATACGTACATCACAATTTGTCACGGGACAAATCCTTATTTACCTCTTATTTGTCCATAAATCATAGTCCCTTGAACCAACCCATGTTTTTAAGCAAATGACCATTTCTCCGAAAGCCCCCTAAATCTGACAGTATACGTTTTGTAAGTTTTGATAAAAAATGCTGAGCCAAACATGCCCAGATTCCGATAGGTACCAAAAACTGAGTTTAAAAAACATATATTCACCCATACCGTCCCCAAATTCGGTCCGATCGGGCTGAAATGTTTTAATTGCGCCGTTTATGGTATTTAGAAGAAATTTTCAATTTGAATTCGAGTCAGGCACCTCTTTTTGGCTCTTGTTGGTCCTCAAAACTTTTCAGCCTGATGGAGCCAAATTTGGGGAGAGCATGGGTGCAAAAGTTTTTGAGACACGATTTTTGTTACTATTCGGGAACTAGGCATGTGTAGTATCATTTTCCACTAAATTTTGGATGCTGAATCCATTCAGAAGGGTCCTGGAGCGACTGGCGCCCAAATGAAGAGGTTATGGGTCAAAATGGGTGTCTATCGAAATGAGTCCAGGACGCTCCGCACTCACTGTTTTCCTACTATCTTGCTCTAAAGAATAATGAAACTTTGCGGAAGAATTCACTGCATTATTAAATGTTTTATTACTGAGAGTAGTTTTTTTATATGGATTCAAGGTAAAATAAAGTTGGCTAGAGTCAATCGCCCGTTATAGTCGTCATTTTAGGAAGCCAGAAAAAACGCTGAAATGACCTCGAAAGCTTGAGAAAATATTTGTTTCGAAAAAATTAACGCTGTGCCCTGAGTCCACGAATGTCCAGAGACTCGGTGGGAAATTCTCAAACAGAAATCCTATTCAAGCGAGCAGTGATTCCTGGACGCTTCCGTGCTCGTAAATTTTTAGCTACCCCAGTCGGCGTTTTGGATGATGAACTTGTCCGGCTTCTTAAAAAAGAAGTCAACTTGCCATGAGAATAGCCGAAGACGAAAACGGTTTTGAGCTGTAAACTAGTTCGACCATTATCTTTAAAAAGGTTCAATTACAACTAATAGCCAACGGCGGGGCATCGTGGCGAAAGACGTTATGGGAAGCGTTTCTCGGCGACCACCCTCATCCGCAGCGCGAAATAACTTTCTTAGCCAATTTCTTATTTTTTCGTTTCCGTGGACTCGGAACTTTAAAATCTCAGGGAAAAGTGCAATTAGGAAGAAAGTGAGGACATGGTAGTGCTGCATAAAAAATATAACATTTACTTATTCACAAGCACTGGGGAAATATGGGTTTTGAATGATGAGTTTTACCTACCATCCAGTTGCAACTAGAAGTATTATGCAGTGGAAGGGAGCACAACAATATTGAGTTCATCAGACTGTAACCATGTCAGCATTCAGCTGTAAGCCCCCAGGCTTGCTGCCTCCAGAAGGCCAGAAGGGAGAGAGCATGCGCCAAATGCGCGCGCAGCTCCTGCCTGGACGTCTCATTTTGGAGAGAGGCCCAGCGCTCACTCATTGCTGGAGCGCCCAACCTGTTGGAGTCATATATATTTGTGTAACCCTGTCTTAAAAGCGCATTTCACTCAGTCCATCCCGGCTTTGTCCTGTGCTCGCTCTGAAGTGACCTGCCACCGTGCTGAAGTCGACTGAAGCTGTTACATTGTGTTCCCCATGAGATAAAGGACTCAAGTTAATTAAGCCTCGCTGCGTACCTTCGGGACAGCGTGCCCCCTCCAGTTTTCCTTCGACGTCGACGCCGTTTTCGTCAGCCGGTATCGTTGCGCTTGCTCATTAATTGTATTTCATTTATCATGTATTAATTGTATTTTTTATGCTCCACATGTAGTCTAATGTACTTTGTCAATTACTTTGTCCTATATCAATTGTAGACCAGGTTGGTGCATATTATCCTCCTTTGCAACATGTCCTTTTCTTTAATTATAATTCATTTTGTTTCAATGTATTTCATGCTCATCCTTGGTATCCCTAATTAACGCTCAGTCGTAAGTCTTGGACTTACATCCCGTATCCTCTCGCTAGGTCCTTTCCAAATTCTCCGAAGAAACCCGAATTAAATCATAGTAAATTCATAACAGATTTTAATTCGAGAGAGGCTTACACAGCGTTTCCCTTCCTGCCCCTGTTGAGACAATCCAAGTGAGGTCCACCTTGATTTTTGAGTTATCACTATCATTCGTTTCAAAAATGCCCGCTGCTGCTGCGCTTTGTTCAGTATTTTATTTCATGTTGAGTGACCTATCTTCTTTCATTAATGTTGTTTGTTTCTCATTTACAAAGGTTTGTTTACGACAATAACAAGAGGGAGGAAACATCTAGTTGTCTACCGATGTCCCCTAGAGTGCACTATACTGGAAGGCAAGGACTGCTGTTGTGGTTTTTCACATTTATAGTCTCAAATGTAGCTGTTATTTTACATTTTCATGCGAGTTGTGACAGAATAAGAATGCCAAAATGTAGTTGTAGCTTTTTTGAAAAATCCATCATCCACTCTATTTCTGATTTATCTGAGACCTTTTCCTCTTCTTCGTCGTTCCGTAACGACGCACCATTTGAATAAAAAACTGACCATTTTCCGACACATGGGTTCCACCCACCAATTACTGCAGAATAGTCTTCCTGCATTCTATCCTGTACCAGTAAATACTGAGACTGCAGAAAATAATTGTTTGTTCCAAGATCAGTTGTTCCTTGAGTAAACTCAATCACTATTTTTGTCAAAGCAATGAGATCAGATCAACGCAAACAAGAACCTCAAAATAGCTTTCAAACTCTTATTAATGGTCATATTGGGGGATTTTGCTTTTTGTGTGGATACTTGTTGAGGTTTTATGTTGCCATGAGTAGTACTCTAATCCATGCTCAGCAAGGAAGGGGGTTGATTCTGAGAGGAGGGAGGGTGATTGAAGGGGCATCTGCATGATGTAGAACTGTTTTTCTGAAGGGAGGGGATGATTGAAGCCTCAGAAGGCGGTGGGGGTTACAGGTAAGGTGGAGGAGGGGGTGTTTGAAGCACCCTCCACTGGTGCTGGATGTTCGCTGTTGCTCTATCAGTCTTTGCTTAACTTTTTTCCTGCGGTGCCAGGTATGGCCTGAATACCCAAATCATCTTTGACCTATTTGTTCAGATTTCAATACGGCTAGCTTCAAAAACTCCAGTTCACACTGTAATTTTCATTTCTGTTTATGCATTTCTGCATTCATTTCAGCACCCCCTCCTAGGTATCTTCTTTCCTCCATAATTTCTCCTTCGTTCCTTTCTCCTTCTTCGTCTTGTTCCAACATCTTTTCATTCTTTACCCTTCTCTCCTCCTTGATTCTCTCCTTGCACTTTCTTCTTATCTGCATTCAAAGTTTGCCTCCGTCGGGCAATGGCTTTCATCAATTTTTCTCTCTGCTTCTTCCTCTGTTCTCGATCTTTCTCCTTCGCCATCCCTGCCTTCTTAATCTGGCGGTACTTACGATTCTTCAATTTTCTTTCTTCTGCATTTTCGTCCCTAATGTTTTTGCATATCCAGAGTGCCATCTTGTCAATGAGGAAAGCCTGAGCTCTTTCGCTGATTGTACGGGGGTTGTCGTAGTTGAAATTGTCCTGGGTAATTTTGCACAGTTGTGTGTGCATGACGTGCGTCAATGTTTTGTGTCTTTTATTCTCTCTTCCACACGTGGAGGCGTTAGCAATCTGAGCGATCGTCTCTGAAACGGTTTTGCTTATTTTCTTAATTACCGACGGCTGTATCCGAATGAGCTTTCTATCACATATATGAATTTTTTCAGATTTGTTAGCTTGTTTTTGATCGGAAGTAAACTCTTCATCTTCAGTCTCACGTGAGTGGGAGGGTGCTGCCTTTTTTATAATTTCTCCAACTTGAATACAAATGAAGTTTTCCGCTTCAGCCTTGGACAAACCAAATTCTTCGATCATCATATCTCTGATATTATCAATCATTTGCGGTGTCAACAACATCGTCAGGTCGGCCAAAATGTTATAGACGTACGTTTTAGCAGGCCTGGGAATCTCACCGCTGCACGAATACGTCGGTTCTTTCTCTTCTTTCCACACCTGCTTCATAATGTAAGCTACTTCCCATCGATACCCTCGAGGGGTGCAGAGGAGGTTCAAATGCTGCTTTCGCGTCAGCAGGTTTCTGTTGATAGATTGCGTTTTGAAATGCTGATGTGGACATTCTTTGGACATTTCTTGGCCATCTACCTGAAACACCTGTGCTGGCTTTAATTGGCGCTTTCCCATCCCTTCAGTTGAGCTTATGTAGGGGCAACGTGTTCAGCAATGCATGTTATGGAATGTGAGAGGGTGGGCTGAAAACATACTTGATCTTGTCTTGGCTTGAAAAAATTGTTTAGCTCCAAACTGTACTTTGTTTTGGCATCATTCAACCTAGTGATTGCACCCTCTCATTACTTTACCATTCTATTCGAGTTGTACCAAGTTGAAAATTTGTGATTACCTATTCCATGCCGGGTGACGCATATGACACCAGGATGCCTTAGCAAACTAGCAATATTCAAGGTGTCTCACCGGCAACCCCCCCTTCCCCACCTCCATGGGACGCCTTGTATAAGCCATAGGGAACCTCACTGCATTCTGATTTCCCACAAATACTCCTGTTCATGCCCGTTCCATTATTTTCCTGAAATATTTGAAGAGAAATACCCTGATACCAATCACAAACTTGTCAAAGGTTCGCAACAGAAGGTTTCTCGCCACTAAGGACTTGTAGAACAATGGGTCCTTTCCCTCTAGCGGATTAATAAATCCTTTTCGAGACGCCTGGGTGTATCCTCAGGAAGTGACCGATCTTCGTTTAGAAACTTCACGGCACCTCTTCGTTTGACGTTTGAACACAGACGTGACCATCATTCCTCGAGGCATTCGAAGTTTTATCGCACTGGTTTATTGCCGAACGCGCTAAGGTTCCTTTCTGACTTTACATGCGTTCAGGCTTGTATTTTTCCCGTAACGGCTACAGTCAGCCATTTTGAGGCGTTGTTATTGGAGACAAAAAATACACTTTCATCCCTAATAGGCCGAAGACGGTTCAAACTGCTAAACATCAGCTCCAGGAAAGCGGTGAGCTTAATACTCGTATGTACAGCGTTATCGAGACTGGATATAGGAATGAAAAAGACCCGAACGGAAGGGAAGCCGACGGCAGCAGCAACAGGTGTCGTGACGTCTTTGAAAACTCTTTGCCGACGGACAATTGATGCGGATGACCTCGCATGACCACAAAAAGCCGCACGCCCCGCGGCAGATGACTCTTGAAGGTAAAATAGAGCTGTTTTCCACGGGCTGTTCTCTGAGAAATTGAACAAGATGTTCATTGATATTCAAGAAATTCATTGATATTACCCCAATTTTCTTCTTTTCCATTTTCCATTTAGTTGAATTAAAATATTTCAAAGAAAAATATCAGGATCGAGTACTTGAGGGCTAAAAATGTCGCCAAGAAAATCTGAGTTTACGTATCTCCACCTGATTTTGGATTCTCCTTCTCAAGTGTAACAACTCTCTGAAATGTTATTTAGACGGAGGTTGTCCGACTCGTTTCACGTCTAGTTTCAATTGGTGGCCATCAAGAAAGGATCAATAAAAGAAAAGGATCCTCAGTCTTGGGAACGGGCTCACATATCTTCCCCAGCTCAATTGGATTGTTTATGGTGGAGGGGCTCATGAATCATACCGTGATGCGAAATTATTCAATTTGCTCCGTTTCTTTCGGACAATAGGCGATGGGTACGACTTGTAGCTGAGCAGCGTTTTTTTTAGAAGTCCTTTCACTGGCTTCTGTAGTAAGTTCAGATTTGTTGTCTGCTGAATTCAAAACGGGACTCCTGAAAACAACATTTTAATTTTGGTAATTCTCAAAGCTTTCTCCTGGGCTTTCGAGTTCACTCTATCGTACTAGCATAACCAGTTCTACTAAGGTTCACATTCATCCGTACAAGTGCGCTTGTGTTCTCACTGAAAGCGTTCTGAAGGTTCATAACTGTCGCCGTACCAACCCTTCATACAGCTTTTTCACCTTCAGACGACCCACCTTAGGTCGGCTATGTTTTTGTATTCTGTTGTGCGAAATTTCCACACTATTTAACAGTAATCACATTCATCGTTAATCACACCAATTGACTAGTGAACATGTCACAAATGTAATAATTATTATTATCAAGACCACTTAAAAACTCTCGGCACCAGCACTGGCCTCCTTCTTCTCATTCATTGATCCACAATTTGAAGCAAAGAACAAGAAGAATGTCGTATAGGATACAGAACAGAGCTCCTTTAGCAGTCTGGGGCTCTCAGATTGGGTCTTCTCTAAATGGAGGTTTCTGAAATCTTCTAATCGGTTGCTCCTAAAGGTTGGTTCACTTCATAGGTAAAACTACTCCCCTTGTTAGTGATGGTGGACATCTAGCTGCACTTTATCACACTGCAGGGCTACATACAATTCAGCTCTCAGCTTTTGATTGGTCTTGTCTCTAGTATTGATCCAACCTTGTTTTTCAGACTAGTTCAAGACAAACACAATCACAAGTTTTTGTGCTTCAAGTAAACTGATTTGTTCCAAAATCTTGAGCTTTTTAGTTCTTTTCATTTTTCTTTGGCCAATAACGACTCTTGCTGACTGTGTTGTTATCAATCAGAACCAACTATCACATCAGTGTGTCTGGAAGGTACCACATCATCAAATCACTGTCATTATATCAATGTCTGTATGATCTATATATTTGTAATTTTGGTATGGTTTGAGCTTTCATTTTTTCATCTTTGACTTGGTTAGGTACATATACTTTGTTTCTGTTAATTAGGCTCCTTGCCATTTACTCTGTGTTCTTCTTATAACCAATCCAGCAGAACTATCCTAGGACATTGTTACAACCATCCTTGTACATTGTACCTGTCAACATTGGGGATCCCACGTGGAAAAACAAGAAGTCCCAGTGCCTACAAAAACAGATCAGTCAATAGAAAATCGGTACATTAAGACAACTGAAGAATACAGTAGGCGACAGACATTTTGGCCGCGACTTTGGTTGTAGTTAGGATGGACTGGGATCACTGTGAATCAGGGGGAAGTTTTCTATGTTGAGTCAAACAACTGTTTAGGTGTATTCTGTGCGGATGAGTATGAGCTAGGGTTGTTTTACAACTTATTTCGGACTTGCGGTGTCATGGTTTTGAGCATTCTTTGTAGATCTATCGATCACTTTGCAGGAGTTTCAGGCATCCCTTTTATGTTTGGATTTTTTTACTTAATCTACAATTTTCAATTCAAGTTAACCAGTGCAATCCGAGATTGACTAGGACGCCGTCCACCAATTCACACCATCATCAAACTCGGCACACCTTTTTCCCCCGAACGCATAATTTGATTTATTGCCAGAGTGCGAGCAAAAGGTGCGACTCCTTCAGAAAATCCCCCGATTCGTTCCAAACCTTAAGTAAACTCGCTGGGGGAAAGAAGTCAACAAAACGAATAGGGCGCGGAGAGTAAATCATGAGCGCATAATTTGGGTCGATCTAGCGTGACGGCCAAGTTCCGCATCATCTCCTACGATCTGATGAACGGCCGGAGTCTTCCTGCTTCCCATCTCACCAACTCGCGGGTGGCACCACGTGGTTTTTCCTGGTCTAAAAATATTCATATCATTTTTATTTGAAGAGGGTATTCAATATAATTATATCCGTGGATTATTTAGTGACATCTCTCCGCTATGAGTGAGTTCGGTAATGAAATATTTTTAGATCCTATACTAATCCCTCTTACGGTCGGTCGCTAAAAAACCTCGTTCACGGGAGATATCTCGACTATTTTCCTCCCTCGAAAATATTAGTTGAATGTTTTGATGACACCGTCAGTAATTCGGGATCGCCCGCCCTGGTTAGCGCCAGGTTTCTTCCCTCTTGAACGATTATTTCTCCCAATAATTTTTAAAAGTTGAAGTATTTGTAATGAGTCCGATACACTCTAAACTCATTATTTTCTCCATATCTTTCCTCCAACGCATAATTAGCCATAAGAATATCCAGCGTTTTTGAAACTTGATTTTCCGGACTTTTTCGGAACCAGGCATGTGGGGTACCATTTTCGATTAAATTTGAACGCTGAATCCATTCAGATGCGTCCCAGTCCGATCGACGCCCAACAGAGGGTCAAAATGGGTACCTACTACCTATTCCGAAAGTGGGTTCCGAAAGTGGGTCTCAGAAGAGTAATAACCGTATCAGCGACGCTGAAGAGTCAAATTTGGTTCACGATACCGCCAAGATCATTGAAGGATCCCCATTATGGACGAATTTGCAGCGTTTTCTCAAATAAAAGAATAATAAAATTGCTGACAAAATTGTCGTTATAACGCAGTTAGTGATGATGCTCACAGAGATGGTAGCTAAGGTTATGAAACTACAGGGGTACAACTCCTCACTCGCTTTCTCTCAGAGAGATTTCTTCGGTTTTCGTACCATCATTCGTGTGAAAAAGTTAATGTAATTCCCATAAATTACTCGATGTTTCATGCGAGGTGTGAGTGGTGCGTTAATCGGTTTGCATGTACGAACAACAAGAAGAATAAGGCTTATAGCAAAATTTATCGTCAAGGCGTCCAAATTTCCAAAACTGAATAAAATCTAAAATTCGCTAATTTGTAGCCTTTACGGTGGTACATAGTTCGCTGGGACACCTAGTCCCAAATACGTAAAATGAAATTCTTGCCCGCAATGAACGACGATCTATTTATAAATAAAATGTCACCCAAATAGACGTGAACAGCTCCACAATGGGGCGAGAAATCAGGTCATATCGTGACAATGGGAGATAAAAATGAGAAGAAATGAATGGAAGGCCCACAACGAAGGTTTTTGTGCTCCGTTCTCAGACAACGACACAAAGAATCTTCGAAAGTGTTGGTGATGTTGGGATGAATTATTTTCTGGAAGATGATGTGGCTATAGGCGACGACGGGATCATCTAGCTGAAGGCGCGATGCATAGGCTCTCAGAGGAGGTTCTTGTATTGGGGAAGCAGCAGAGCGGAAAGTATGGAAGGCCAAGGTAATCGGTTGGACATACTCGAAAAAAATTTTTTGGTTTGATCCTTTGATCCATGAGCCTGGAGACGATGGTGTCGGGAAAACCAAAGGGTGTTGACTCCTACGTGAGGAACATGCAGAAAGCATCAGCCGTGGGGGAAATTAACTACTGATTTTGTATCCTCTTAAGATGGTAACGAGTTTTTTCAATTTCACTTTTCATATTTCTCATAGTTTTCACGCATGTTTATTAACGTTTCGATATAAAATTTATTAGTGCGATGTCCAAAGCAGCATCATTTACTTGTGTTCCAGATCTTTCATGGCCAGAACGTAGTATTTTTTCGACTCTTTTTGAGAAACATCGTGTAGTAAACGCTTATATATACACATTTTGAACTATTCTTACAATTCCTACACCTTTAGAGACATTCTCTCACGATCAGGATTAATACAATTCCATTTTGTAACACGCAGAAGTAAAAAAGACGGTTTTTCGTTAGGAAAATGACAGATATAGTATTTCCATCCATCATCGATCCCCTCAATCGAGCTAACAGCCTCGCGGAGAAGGGATTTTTCCATTGTTGGGATCCGCCATCCTCTTGCTGCCGGCTTTAGGTCAAATGACATCATCTATATTAAGTCTGTTGCAAGGTCCTTCTCGGCCTTTGTTCCCGAAACCACGCCTTCAATCTCAAACAGACTTGTCTGGATGAGAATGAAGCCAACTGGAGGCAGACAGTGCAGGTCAATTTTCAACCGTCCCTGCAAGGGATAGAGAGTGAAGTCTAGAAGCTACTGCTTAGAATATTTAGTAGCACACAACAAGAAAATTTTCTCGCATTCTTTGTTTCGAGTTAATTATTCACATTGTTCTATCTTTTCCAATTGCTTAAGCACTTGGACCTTCAAAATAATTTTCTATTTTGTCCTGTCATTGCGTACTTTGGATTCATTTAATGCTTTGTTTCATAAAAGCTCGGAATTACCTGTCAACCAACAACCGCCGTCTTGACATTCGGTTAAACGATGACTTCCAAGTTTTCATTATGTCCCCTTTGTTCTGATGTATCTCGCCGAATTGGCAACAATGAACATTTTCTTAGGGGATAGCGTTGGTTTTGGCCACACTTTAGAGTTCCCATAGTTCATTATTCCTCGTTAATTTTTGACAACGATGATCAATACTTTATAGAATAATTAAATAGCCGGAAAGACTATCACTACGGTCTAGGGCCGCTTGTTCCCGTTTCCAACCCTAATTTACGTCAACAGGCTGTTTCCAAATGCTCAAATTAAATTTACCCAAGTTTTATTTTTAACTAAATCTGGGTTCAACACACCCCTTTCAATCCTCTCCAACTTCCACAGATCTTATTATTATGATGCCGAATCGTCAAATACATCGAGCTCCAACCGATTGTACAAAACCCCGTTTTCCAGCCGACTTTTCATGGACTTACAAAATGATACTAACTGACTGCCCAACAACCTGAGTCAACAACTTGACCATCAGCTCCTGGAGTGGAGGCCACATCTTGATGTTATACAGGCTGTCTAGCAGCTTAAGGTTCTCTCAAGTGTTTCTTCGAGAGCCGAAAGCCTCGTGAAAAACAGAGAGAGACAAAAAGTGAAAAAAAAGACCTTCACACCAATCTGCCTCCCATTAAGACCCTCCCTGGGAAAAACGGGTGAGTTTTTCTCTCTCATGAAGCGATGATTATAATGAGGAGCATTAGTTTGAGGATTTCTTATTACGAGAAATTTTGAAGCAACGGTGAAAAAAACGAGAGTTCATGGGGACAAAAAGGGTATTCATTTTATTATTATTATTCTTTTTGAAGTTTGTGGGCCTAAATGTTTAGGTAACTCGTCCAAAAAGAAATATTTAACTCGTTGAATGCTCATGGCGAGCACCTGTGCGTCGACACAACAAAATACTACCCACAATTTACTTTGGTTTGGACTAGATCAGCTTGGGTTTCTACAACCAGCAAGTCAGTTGTTTCCCATTTTGGTTTATTATTCCTTGAGTATTCAACCATGTTTTATTTTATTTTCTATTTTCGTTGTTAAGTTTCATACTTAGATACCCAAACTTAGTGTCCGAACTACTCTGAAAGCTAGAAAAGGTTAAGGAATAGTATTTTTTAACCTGGGCACCTCGTATTGTGTACTACCTATTGTATCAGACGTCGACTAAGGGTCGCCAGAGGTTCGTAAAGCTGTAGTCCCCCCCTGCTGTGACACTTTTTCGAGATGACATCCTCGAGTGGTTGTTAGCCTTATCTGAATGCTATCTCAAACAGGGCCACTTCGAGTCTCTCCTCCTTACTGGGAATGTAGATATGAGATGTGTAGGTACGTTAGGGCAAGATTGATGGGCGAAGAATGACATATCCGGGCGATCGTCGTGTCCGTGAGACCCTTCATTTGTCGTTGAGAACAACGGTTAGAGTTCCAATACTTCCAAAGTACCTACAGTGCCATATTATTTAGCTCCAGAGTCGATGAGGAGTTTACTTGGAGAATAGAACTCAACGTGTTCGGTTGAATGGGGATCCCTAGGAAACTATCTGAATAATGGAATTTTCGTAATTCCACAAGGTTCCATACTTGGACCTATGTTTTTCATTGCATAAATTAATGATCTAGGGTACCTCAATATACCAGGTGAGCTCCTGCTATTCTTCGATGATTCTGTGCTGTATTTTTCCTCAAACACTTGGACTGAGACCTTCAATCGGGCAGTCAGGAATTTGCAGATAGTACAGAGAATACAGAGAATTTTGTGTAGCTTACAGAGAATAAATTGACCTTAAGTATAGCGAAACATGCTTCTTGCCTTTATGTTTCAGCAGGAGATCTGGATTTCCCATTTCATGTTTGTAACTGTGTCATATTATTTAACTATAGGTATGTCTTGTCCCAAAATAATGAGGAAAAGTCAATTTAAATATTTGAGAATTTTTTGTAAATGCAATATGAAATGGTTTAAGCTGATTGAGGTTGTTGAAAAGAGATCCAGCATGTTGATATTCCTCTTCTGACGTTTGAATAAAATATTTACCCCAGCTCTAATGAGAATACAGGACTTTTTGCTGGCCCAATCGATAATCCTGTACAGCTTGGGGTGGGCCTTACTCCACAACAATCCAACCAATATTTATTATTCAAACTATACTTTCGCGAATTATCACGTAATATACGTTCCTACAGTACATGGAGCCTTTTCTCAAAAAGCTTAATATTCTTTGACATCCAGTTCTGATTGAAATAAATAATGTTAAACAAGTTTTGACTGCTATTTCAGCTTTGCTTTTCCATCCTTAAAGTAGTAACGCGTTTTAAAATTCAGAAATCTACGTCTTTGCCACTATTTCATACATCAGCAGCCATGAATTCCAGTTTTTCAGGAGAAATCAGGTCATTTACTGTCCTCCACCGGCACTGCGTCGGAAAATGCTGGATTTCCTCCACTACCCTTTCAGAGAATTTAATTTTGATGTGTGTCTATGTGCTTCAGAAGAATAATGCTTATATATAATTTGCCTTGCATTAGGTACTAAATATTAGGTAATTCCAGTGCCAACTCGTTACGCCTACTAGAGGACTAAATCGTTATAAATTCAATTAGTCATGTTTTGTTGAATGTATATTATATGAAGAATATATTTTATGTAATTTCATTTCCGTTCATTGATTTGTCGGTCTTCCTGAAGGGGGTTGAGGGATCTAGAGACTATCCGGGTGATTATGTGAGAACTCACATAATTTAAGGGTCGTAGTTAGTAGGAATCAGCTGGCAATGATGAAAGCTTGGTTCTTGACGATGGAAACTCAAAATTTAACTCTTCCTTTCTGATTGATTGATTCGTTTATGTGTTTAACCAGGGAGGGTATGGCTATGTAGCCCTCACTTCCACCTTCCCCGGGTACAAGGTTTGACCCGGGAAAAATTTCTCTTTATCTTTCTCAATCGAGCAAAAAATAAATTTAGAAAAAAATAAATTACTGAAGGAACCGTAAAAAAAAAAAATAAAATGAAATGAAATGAAATAGCCAAAAGTAATACCCCGCCGTAGTAAGATCGCCGAAAATATCGAAAATTTTGAAATACACAATTTGACACCTATCCCCTCCCTCAGATATGGTCCGATCGGGCTGAAAAGTTTCGAGGACCAACTAGAGCCGGAAAAATCTAAATTTTTCCTGTCCAAAATTTCACATTTTTAGAGATTTTTCTACGGCGGACGGACATTAGCTTATTTTTACCTAGACACCTTGATACGACCTGAAAAAAATATTGGAGCGAATCGGAGTGGTTTATTTCTCAATTTGCCTCCTTTTTATTTTTCTTCTTCTTCCTCTGACAATGACTCGGGATGATATTTTATCACCGATTGCATGCAAACGAAGAGAAATAATACACGAAGAGAGTCGTCTCGGATACAAGGCCAAGCAAAACGCCTTCTCTCAGGCGGCAAGGACGTATCGGAATCCGTTGAAGCGACTGAAGAAGATCCGCCAAACATGTGCTCCACTGCCCAAGGGGTCTTACGTTTCTTCCCCGCATGTGTCTCATATTTCAAGTGGGCGGCTTTTGGTTGGTCGAGTTTCTTTATTCTTTCGAAATGATTTTTTGTCCAGCTTTCTCCTCCTCTTGGACCACCCTCAGCCCCTTAGGGCCCATGAGAGCCGAATGCTGACGCTTATGATCGGCTAAGAAAAAGTCAATCGCCATTATCTGGCTGTAAAAGCTGAATTACTATCTACAGGACTTTGACGTCGTGTTACGTTTGAGTCAACGATAAAAAAAACCAATAAATCCTAGACACTTTAAGCTTAACTGATCAACTTGTTCATTTGCCAATCACAAAACGAGATAGTTTTCAAACGTGTTGTTCCGCAAACACCAAATGCCAAGCTTTTCCTTTTCAACCTAATCGATTTATTCTGCTCTCGTTCTTATTCAAGTTGTTATTTCTACGCACATAGCGAGCAACCCAGCAGAACCACACAACCAGTCCGCCTACGCTCGACCAATCATTAGCGACGACGCTCGTTTTCGCCCGATAGGGAATCTTATTTGTTCGAAAACTTGAAATTCAACTCGGGGATACTGAAAAGAATCCCGAAGTCCAAACGAAAGGTAAAGCGGGGGGGTGTAGTGATGGATGACCCGTCGTACAGAGAATATTGATGAAACGGCTCTTCATCAGAAGCTCCACGAACGAAAAACAGTCGTCCACTGAAAACCTTTTATCCACCCATCTCATCTGAAGGGTTTGTTCCTTGTAAATACTCAAGTCGGCAGAACGCTTTTTGTTACGTCCCCTTGAAGACAAAAGGAAGGACGAGATCGCTCACTATTACAGAACGTCATTATTCCTTTTACATGTTTACCTTGTTCACCCAATCAAAATGATCAAACGTCTTCGTTTTCTTAGTCGCATTTTTCTGAGATTCCGATTCATGAACGAGACAAAATAATTGAAACTTCAGTAGGCCCTTCGAGGCTATTTGTTCACTAAAATTCTCTCCCAAAACTATCGTATAAACAATTTTTTTCTTATTGCAAAGCTGAGATTCTGGGCCGAGGAAGGAGTCCCCGCAGAAAAGCTTCAGAAAAAACTACAGAAAAGACGTTAATTATTGCGTTAATTATACAATATTTAAGAAATCTTCAAATTTTGAACTTAGGCCATTTTTTCAACAATCAGGACAGAATTTAAAATTAATGGGGTTGGTTATTCCTCGGACCACGCACATGGTGACTCATTCCAATCGAATCAGTGTCCACAATTTAGTGGAAAATGATACCCCACTCGCCTGGGTACTAGAAATCTCGAAAAAACATATTCAAAATGGGTAGATAGATACCCATTTTGACCCATTACCTCTAACGGTGGGCTCCAATCGTTTCGAGACTCGCCGTATTGGATTCAGCATCCGAAATTTAGTCGAAAATGATACCCCACACGCCTAGGTCGCCAAAAATCCCGAAAATCCATTTTTCGAAATACACATTTTGAGCGATTGAATTTTTCATGAAAACATAGGTTGATTATTCAAGGAATAACCAACCAAAATCGAATTTTATATCACAGAGAGAGAGAAAATTTGAAGCTTTTTTCAATGGTATCCTCAACTTTAATTTTGCGTAGTAATTAAAGGGAGTTAGAGCCTTTTTAGGTACTAAGACAAGGTCGAAAACACACACAAAAAATTAAAAGTGAACACAAATAGGATTTTTAGTTGAGATTTTTTTTTTTAAATAAATAAAAACTAAGGGATACTTTTGTTGCGAATTAGCTGTGGAATCAACCCCTTGAGATTCGCCCATAATTTATGAAGACACCCTGTAGATCGGAATAATGTAGAATACGGGATGTGGTAGAGGAGAAAGAGCCCTCCCTTGGCACATCCTGACCAGTCAAATCTACCCATCCGGCTCTACTGGTAGTGAAGATGTTATATTTCAATCCTGAATAGTCCAAGTCCTGTTCCGATTCGAGCTTTCAATAGCGGGGGTGGCTTAGATCTTCCTGTTGACCAACACATTCTGATCCTCTTTTTCCGGTACTTCATCCCTTGAACAAAACCCGACTCAAGTGGGGGTTTTTTTTAAGGGCCCACTGAACATACAGAAGTGATCCCCCTTTCACTACACAATTGCCTAGGTCCAGACATGAGACGGTCTCCCAGGATTATGAGCTCTGAATGAAGGATGGAGCCGTTCAAGGAGAGCGTTTGTCCCATCTCGGGCCTTCATACCTACGGCCTTTCTTCCACGGCATGTCGTACCTCATTGGCACACGTAGGCATTGAGAGATGTTACGTTGTCCAAGCAAAAATACTGACCGATATTTCGCCATCCGTGATTCCTTGAGGTCAGTTTTAAAACTCGTTTGGGGGGAAAACACCAGGGGCGACGCTAACAGCGCGATAACCACAATCTTTGTATTTGGCCCGAGCCAAACCGGCAAACCCACATTTTCTCCTCAAAAACTTCATCCAATTTGTGCACTGCCTGCCCGTGAGGAGGGTCGAACTCATCTTTCAGGTCCTAGGCGGAAAGGGTGTTGCTTGTGCTTCTTAATATCTATGCAAATCAGAACCGGGTCTTCGTGAGGACAAAAACGAGAATATTTTGGTTCGTTAAGCGCGAGACCAAGTGGGTTCGTCTAATCAATATATTTATTTTTTATGTGATGATAACAATCAACTTGAGACTGCGAGTATTAAATATTAAGATTAGGACCCGATGTTGATATATGTAGAAGGCGATTCTCTGAGCAAAGCTAATGCCGGAATTGGACTAACAAACAGAGTTAAAAATTACATCGTACTCAATTCGTACTCGAGATATGCGCTCCAAGCTGAGCATCAATCCCCTAAGTATGATTGAGGAGATAAGAACAAACTATGAATATAACTTCATACTTGTTCCTATCAAATTGTAATGCCGGCGATCATATTTTGGGCCGTGTCGAGGTTTTGTTCTTCTTTCGACCTCAAAAATATTCCGTCTAAATAACTCAGAGAGGTCGTCTGGGTTAAGTACCACATTCCGTCTAGCGGCCCTCACACTGAGTCATTCCCTATTGGCTTTGACATCTTCAGAAGGTGAATGTTCAGTGGCCATTAATTCAATTTCCTAAGAGAAACTGCGTCGTAATTCGAGAGATCAAAATTTTTGTCGGTACTTGAGAGCACTAGTTCATACCTACTACATTGAATAATACGACAATAACAGTACTTGCTGGAAACTGCAATTCATTTAAATAAATTCATTCACGAATATGGAAAACCCGTTGACAATTTCACTTCCTCGGTCTATGTTCATCGTCAAGCTAATATCTTTGCTACGTTACAACTTTAAAATCGCTGCAAATTCTTCCACGTAGTTTTACTATTCCGTGGACCGTGGAGTAAGATTACGGGAGAAAAAGTCAGTGTACGAACTCATTCCTATCGATTAAGCGTACAAAATTTAGTGGAAAATGATACCCCACATGCCTAGGTACCCACCCAAAAATCTCAAAAACCAAAATGTATATTTCAAAAAATGGATTTTCGAGATTTTCGGCGATCTAGGCGGGTGAGGTATAATTTTCGATTAAATTTTGGACGCTGATTTCAAAAAGGCGGGCCCATGAACGATTATCGCCCACCGGAAGAGGTTATGGGTCAAAATGGGTATCATCTATCTACCTATTACGAGTGTGGATTTTTGAGATTTCTGGTACCTATGCGTGTGGGGTATCATTCTCTATTAAATGTTAGACGCTGAATCGATTGGAATGAGTCTCCATGCTGCTGATCAGAGGAATAACCAACCCCTGTGAAAACTTGCATGCTTGTTACGCGATCAGATCAAAGTGACAGGTGACAAAATACGAGTAACACCTCCTTTCAAATTCGCTGTCACCTTGCCATAAATGAAATTCAAGCATCTCCTTTGGCCGATACCGATAACCTCCCTGCGAGATGGTATTCTTATTTTGAAAAAGAAAGCAATGCTCATTTGTATGCACAAATTTTCAAGGATTTCTAGGGTTTTAGTACTCGAACGTACGTACACCATATAAAGATTCCTTTTTTTCACATAAGTGTGAGACGTGAGTTAGGTGACCTATCTTTGGTGTTTACTTGAAGTAATATTACAATGCTCACGTAATAAGCTAGAGAATGCGAATTCAATTTCAAACTTCGATGTAGTAGCAAAGTAATAGTGGCTACGGAAATACGTTGTTTTCTTATACGTACGTACAATTATTTTCTTCTTCCTTCTTAACATATTGGACACCGGCGTTAATCTAGCGAGAAAGAGTCTCTGAATGTCCTTTAAGGAAAGAAAGCACCTAATTTCATCCCATATTTTCAACCCATGAGTGAAATACCTCAAACTGAAGTTGTGGGTTTCTATTAAAACCATCGAGCCGGAAAAAACGCTGATGTCAGTACCGGTATTGTCATCGGCTGAAGAACACGGGAGTCGTATTTCTGCGTGTTAGGCAAATTCAGGAGCTGAGGTACCGGCGTCGACAGCCGTTCATAACGAGATCCTTACTTTGAGATCGCGACTTTTCAAATACAAATCGGTCATTTTATATCAATTTTATAAACAAACAACAGAAGTAAATATTATTTTCAAACTTTTCAATTTACCGTTAGGAGTGAAAATATCCGCGTATATTTGAATCTACGGGCTTGCATTGTTGGGGGATTTCTAAATGATGCGTTGCAATAGAGTCTCGTTTTTGGTTCATATTTGATTTTGATTTAATCACCTCCTGATGGCGATATTTCAAAATTAAATGAAAATTATTCCTCGGCCGATTTCATGAAATGTCAACTTCTTAGCCATTTTTCATATAATGGAATCTCCTGAAAGATGTTGATCCGCTTGAAATATTTCAGCAACGCCCACCCAAATCGGGCTATTGGAATAATTAGGTTCATAAGTAGGTAATTAACCTTTGCTTGCGTGAGGACAAAATTGTGTACCAAAATGTTGAGGTTGATTTTGAGACTGTATTTCCCTCTAGCAGTTCAGCTGTACACATTTAAATGTTGTGATCGGCCAGCCTTGATATTTAGATGCTTACCTCTTTCTTCTCGCGCAGCAGCAGATGTTAATCCCAAAATAACAGCAATAATAACGACTGACAGCTCCATTTTTGCCCGCTTAGGTATTCAATGTTCACAATAAACACATCACGCGATGTCATTCGACATTTTCAGCTTTATAACCGTGTAAATCTACACTGAGTTTATTAAGGGAATTCCGAATCGGTTTAAAAACCCGCACAAGGGCCGCGAATCCGGTCGGACACAATTCGATTTTGAATATACAAAAACGCGGCAAAAAAAAGTGACGTCCACAAAACACAACACAAACGCGACGCGATCAGCGCAGTGTGCAGACACTGAATGAAGAGGGCGCAGGTGGATGGTCTTCGAAGCTCCGTGTCCCCCACTCAGCCAATCTCATTCAAGATGGTCCCTCTAGTCGGTGCCCTCCCAGACTTGGATGTTCCTGAGAGATTTCTCATCCGAATAGCCCAGCATGCGAAAGAAGGATGGTATCCCATTCAAAAGGTCCGCGGGTCCTTGGCACCCTGCCGGTCGTTTATTGCTACGGTGGGCTACGCGTGGGAGGGGGGTATTCAAACTCCTGTGTGCCCAAGAACACCATTGAGCATACTACCACACTCTTCTAAAACTAGGATCTGACGGTATGCTAATCAACAGCTCTGAAATGCTCTCAAAATCAGAAACCAATTTAGCTTGTTTAGCTCAAAAACGTTGTCTAAAAGTTCAAAAGTCACTCACAAACCTCCGAAGACCAACGACCAAAGCCCCCCAAGGGCATCCTTGGTTTTAAAAGGTCATAGTTTCTTCGTTATTTGTACCGTGGTCGACGTTTCGGTGCCACCCAGGGAGCCATCATCAGGACATCGCTGCTGCTATATAGGTCAAATTATAATTCATATTTTCAAAATTTACATTCTCATAAGTTATTTGGTTGACGAATAAAAGATTTAAAACTCAGTCATTGGTCAGTTGTAATTAGTCTGAATAGTTTGTCTGTTACGTGCCCTAAGAACCATTATTTAATTAAATCTGTCGGGTTTACCCATGGGTCTGAAATCGGTCAATTTTTGTTATACGTACAATGATGTCAATAACTACAATAAGTAATGGAAGCATTGTGTCAGATGCATAAAATAGTTTGGGTGATGGATTTTTCAAAAAAGCCTTTTGGCTGTTTAGTGACGTTACAACCTAAGTGAAAATGTGGAATTACAGTCATATTTGAGACAAAAAACGCGAATAAGTACAACAGCAGTCCTTGCCTACTATGGCGCTGCGCTCTGGTAGAAAACTGTGGACGACTGAAAGTTTCCTTCTCTGTTTTGTAAGTATTGTAAACAAATCTGGGACAGCTGCAGGCGTTTTTAAAACCAATGATTGTGATAACTCAAAAATCAAGATGGGCCTCATTTGATTGTCTCAACATGGGTGGAAAGGAAAACGCTGTACGCTGACGTCACAGAATTTTCTTTAATTTTTTTTTAATTAAATATTTTGATTTTAATTTAAGTTAAGTAGAGTATGAAAGGGAGTATATGAATGATGGTTCGAACCATAGAGCAACAGCGTATGTCATGCTTATGGCGCTTTCTGTAGCACCAAATATGTAGTTATTCACAGTAGATTCAATGAAGAGAATGTGACCTGCTTAAAACCCTATAACTTTTATAATGAATATATGGGTGGTTAACCCCAATGAAATGGAATGAATCAATAATTTTTCAATGAAATAAATGCCGCAATGTGTAATTTGTATATTATTCAATTTCCAATCATTTTCCTGACACATAAGGGATGAAATGCAGATGAACAACTTGACAAACTACCTATGTAGCGAAGAGTTGCAGTCAGAATGTCCTAAACAAAGTAAATAATTCTATTTTAAATTGGGTAAATCATTTCTGTGGGCAATGGCGTCATTGGGGTTGGTAGCGGCGGTGGTGGAGATGTGAACGAAATGTTCAATGCTGCAGCGATTCTCTCAGCCATATCAGGTCCGATTCGGTAAAAATTGTCCAAGTTTCTCAGCTGTGGGAAGGACAAATTAAGTATACCGAGTACATAGCCCCGAATGCATCGATCGTATTTGATTGGTAGTTGAGCCAATCGAGGTTTAATTTTGAACTTTCCGAGAGGATGAATGGTCTTAAGGATCAAAAAACTTACTTGAATTATTGAAGGGACGTTGGCTATGGAAGTCGCTATGTTGTTCACAATCGCACTTCTATCTTCATCGGTAATAATTTGGGCCCAGATGATGGCGGCTTCAGCAAAGTTATCATCAGCCGTTGTATTATAACTGGGGACCGAAAACCGAGTTAAGAGGGAGTAGTAACGTTGATGTTCGAACGATTAGGGGAAAACATTTTGAAAAACAAAGACGAGTGTTACCAACCTCTCAACAAGCCCCACAACTGGATATGCCGCCCTTCTATACTGCTGTTGCCCTCCCAGTGGACCTCCGAAGCTGTTGGGAGAATAATTCGGCTCTCCTCCCATGTTAGCGTCAGATCTGCCTTGCCCATCTCGTTGCCGATTGGCGACCTGAACGATTGGCTGGTTCACAGGAAGTAAGTCGTAGTTGACTCCCAAACGGTGCATAACAGCATCAGAATGAGAAAAAAGTCTCCCCTGAGGAAAGAAATATACCAAAGTTAAAAGTACGTGTTATAGAATTCCACAATATACAGCAATACTATGTTGAAAAGAACAAATTATTCTTCGTGTATATTTATCAAATCATTCGTGAACTTGGTTAATTAGCTAGTTATTTGAGTCTAAATGCGCTGCAAATTATCATTATTGGGATAACAAAGAAAGTGTCCAGGACTAATTCATTTAGGTAGGTAGGTTCCATTACCACACCAATCGGTCCGGGACCAAACTATATGAAATCAGCATTCAAAATTTTACTGGAAAATGATAGGTACCACACATGCCTAGTTCTCTAAAAAATCCAGGGAATCGAGTTTCAAAAAACACATTCGGACCGATCGGGCTGAAGAGTCTTGAGGACCAACTAGAGCCGGTATGAGGTCCCTGACCAAAATTTCAAATTTTTAGAAAATTGTCTACCACCGAAAACGGCGGGGACTGCCTAAGACCTACAACCCTATCAGCGCCACAAACTAATTATGGTTTCGGGTTGCGGTCATATGAGAGAATCTCTTGGTAATAACACGACTGCAAAACCTCATAGAGTTTTCAGTTTCATGTTGCTTCCACAAAATATAGACTCCCTCTGGTAAAGATCGCCATAACCCTTTTTGGATTGCATATTCATATCGTTTTCATGTTACTGTTGAATAATAGGTGGATTGATCAACTTGAAGCGCAAATTGCAATATGTTGGGGCAAATCACCAAACATTATTATTCAAGAAATAATAAATCAAACCCACAATGTCCGTCCGCTTAGTTTTTGGTAGTAGGTAATTTTCTGAAAAATCTTTTTTTGGTCAGGGACAATTTTATGGCTTTAGTTGGTCCTTGAAACTTTTCAGCCTCATCAAGCCGAATTTCAAGAGAGTATGAGTTGATTTTTGAGACTTATGGGAACTAGGCATGTAAAGTATCATTTTCCACTAAACTTTGGACCCTGAATCGATCGGAATGAGTCTGGGACAGTCCACTCTCACTGCTTTCCCATAATCTTGCTCCAAGGAATAACCCAACACTGTGTGACAAGTTGCAGAGACAACATAAAACGCAAATTGTCAAATTTAGGGGCCAATCAGAAAAGTCGGTCTTTTGCATAGAAACATGAGTTCATTATTTGAGGAATGTTAAACCAAAATCCTAATAAAAATGTTCATTTCCGAACCTATATTTGCCACACTCGTCATATATTTATTATCAGAGAAATGTACAAGGAAATTGCACTTTGCTGAACACGGGGCTCCTTATTGAACCCAATATCGTGGCATTACTACTCTGATTGCCTCCTTCTTTCAGCGAGTACATAACAACCATGTATGAACGAAAAATCGACGGTTGTACATATACAAACCTGCAATAATTTATCGACGCCAGGCTCGATTCCTGGTATAGTGCTAGCTGGGTTGAAAGCGAGCTGTTCAACTTGAGCGAAGTAGTTGTTCGGGTTCTCATTCAATTCGAGGACTCCTAATGGCATTCGCAATATCAAACGAACTGGCCACTCCTGCCAAACATAAAAATTAAAAGTGTTATGTAGTTTGCCTAAGATAAAAAAAATTTGTCAATTCGAAGGCAGTTAAATTCTATCGAATGTCTCGTGGCTGTCCTAATCCGCCTCTAGAATCCACTATCATTCTAATATAAATAATCAATTCTCAGGCGATAATCTTAAATTCCTCCTCGGTCAAGGGTTCATTCTGTTCTCATCAATCGTTTTCCCACGGTTTGGAAACATACTGATACGGAACTTCTTAGAACTCATTCAATAGGTTAAGGCATCCGTTGCCTTTTCTACTCCATTTCTTGAATTTCCCACGATACTGAGGATTTATGTTATCTTAGGCGCAATATACGAAATTGGGTACTGAAGTTATCCACATACACTCGTATTTAGATGCATATACACTTTAGATATTAGAGTAATTAACTTAATGAAGTAACCAGCAAATTGTGAAAATATAACAGAGGAGCGCCTGGGGAAAAGCTCACTTTAGTGGGGTCGAATGGATTAAATGGAAATGAAGGGAGTTGCTCTTGGGTTAAAATTTGTGCGCTCAAGTTCCAGGTAGGGTAGTTTCCCAGCGCTATGTTGTTGTATAGGTCTCTTGTGTGGAAATCCGGATCAGTGCCAGCGAGTTGGGCTGCTATTGAATCCGGAATATTGATGTTGCCTTGATTTGTCTGCAAATATAATGGTAAAATGTCAATGAAAAGTTTAAACAAAAAATAATGTAGAAGGGGTGAGTAGAAGGGTGAGAGAAGAATGTAGAAGGGGTATGTAGAGGGAGATGCCACCACACACCTTTTTCTCATCAACAGCTTAGCAACATCAATCAATAAGCAATCAATCAATAAAGTCAATAAGCATTTGAAGACGTTGGACTGACCCCAAAGGGCCTGCTGCCAGTAGTGACCTCTTTCCACTCATACATAATATAATTCTTGTGATCAGTCTTCCCATCAGGTTGGCTGACCAGTAACTTGTCGTCAACTTAAATTAATTTTAAAACCTAACAAGCGTGTACGCATTTCTATCGCATAGGTCAGATTTCTCTCGGGTCACTTACGTTCCAAATGAATTTAGCGAAAACGTATGAGCCATTTGGTCGGCTCAAAATGTAAACGTCGGTCGAATACCCATTCATCGTCCTGTAACTCAATGGAATCCCTCGATCGGTGAATACGTTCAAGAGCATGTTAGCAGTTTCGGGTGAATTGCCGATGAAATCCCAAAACATGGTCGGATCCTTTAAATAAATCAAACTACGCGTCAAGTGTGTTGTAACACAGTGGCAGACTGGAGGAGTTTCACTTATACAGGGTGTTAACGTTAAGGTTTTCTCATTTTGACTTCGACCAAGTCTGAAAACATATTACTGGAGAACTATAAATATCTAAACTTACTTCGGAGCTTCAAAAGAGTGTCATAATTGAACACATTTTTTTTCTGAAAAATCTGAAATTTGAGTCAGGGGTCTGTTTCCGGCTCTAGTAGGTCCTTTAAACTTTTCAGCCCGATCAGACCAAATTTAAGTGTAGTAGGGGTCAAAATGTGTGCTTCGAAAATTGGATTTTCGAGATATTTGCCAAACTAGGCGTGTGGGGTATAATTTTCCACTAAATTTTGGACGCTGAATCGATTGGAATGGGTCCAGGACCCGCCACACTCACTGTTTCCCCTATTTTCCCCACGTTGAAGAGATGAGTCTCCATGCGCCTGGTCCGAGGAATAAACGACCCGTGTGAAAGAATTTGCGGTGTTTTTGTCAACAAAAGACATAATTTTTACCCATTATGTCACAAATACAAATATGAATAGACCACCGGAAAGTTGATTTTTCCACGAATGAACGCTGTAATTTTTCTGGGGAGAATGTTTTCCTCACCTGGCTGCATTTTGACGAGGTTTTGCGTTTTCATTTAAGTACTCCCTAATTTTAGGCTGAATTAGTGACTACCAGTACTCAATTATTGAGAAGTTAAGGGGCCTATCAGCACAAAAACCTGACACTTTCCAACGGTGTACTCAGATTTGATATTATTTTGTAAAAAAATGTAAACGAATTTTTTAAGAAGAAATGTCTTGTAGACACTTTTTGTTGCAAATGAGTTTTAAAATCAACCTCTTGAAGGCTGTCATTAACACCCTGTATAACCTTGAAAGATAATTCCGTGTAGCGCCACAGAGTAAAAATATATTAATTTTAATCTTGTAACATTTTTTCGAACTGTTATTATAATGATTTTTTTATAATTATTATTAATAAGTACATTTGTGGAGGAAAAGATTCAACTCACGTAGAGATTGGTGACGGGGTTCCTCATTGATGCGTGCATCAGACTGGTGAATCTGAGAGGGTCTCTCACCCAAAAAGACGGAAAGTTGGATCCAACCATATCCCAGTTGCCTTCATTCGTGTAAAATTTCAAAGAGAACCCTCTCACATCTCTAAAATAAAAACATTAACCCACGCTCAGCCACGTTTATTCTTATAAATTAAGGCTACTCATAGGAGGCTCAATTATGGTGGAAGGCGATGGTTATGGTCGTACCTTATAGTGTCTGGGGACCCAGTTCGTCCACTGAAGCGGCATAATCTTGCAGCTACTCGAGTTTGTTTACCAACTTGCGTGAAAATCGAAGCCTGCGTGTAATTGGAGAAGTCACTCGTACTTGTGAAATAGCCAAAGGCTCCTGCGATTATATTTAAATGATTATACCACATAAGTGATGAAGTAAACTCTTGGTAGGTAGCTCACGATTCTCTATCTTGAATCCTGGATTCAAAGAGCATTATTTCCTAAATTACCGTGACAACTAAGAGCATGTTTCTGAAGTGCCCTTTGTCCCTGAACACAGTTTGACTATTATTGAAAACATTTTCCAGTTGGGGGATTTTTCTAGTTGCTGTTTCAGATGCAATTTGAAATGAAATAAGACGATTTTACCCGCTCCTTTTGCGCACACCACACGCTCGGGTATCCGCTCGCGGTCGAAATGCTGCAATTCATCTACAAATGTGAAATCTTGCACTACCAATGGCCCATTTTCTCCGGCTGTTTCTACGTTCAACGTGTCGAACACAGGTGCACCGTTGCTGCTGGTGTAGTTCGTTGCCTCCTGCAACGTAGAATCATGCAATTATTGCTTGAATAACAAAGATGTTTTCATGCCAGAGATCAACCTCTCCGAGTAGCTCCATTTGAATGTTTTACGTTTCATTATGTCTTATGTCAAAAATGCAGCAAGATGGTTGGACTCATTCCGATCGATTCAGCATCCAACATTTAGTGAAGAATGATACCCCCACACAGGTAGGTACCCGAAGATCTCGAAAACACATTCGAAATAAATATTACGTAGGTGGCCATTATAGACCCACAACCACCTCCTCGGGTTCCAACTCAATGGATTCAGCTTTCAACAATTTGAGGAAAATGGAAACCCAACATTCCCCTCACATTCCCAAGTTCCCAAAAAAAAAAAAAAAAAAACCCTGATAATCGAGTTTCAAAAAACGAATGTTCACACATATACTTATCCTCCTCAAATTCTGGGCAGATTGGGCTGAAAAGTTTCGAAGACCAACTGAAGCCGGAAAAAGGTTCCCGTACACCGCGCAGACCACCCCCGTGGTAGCGAGAGTATGTGTAAACATGTGTTTTTTGAAACTCGATTTTCAGGATTTTTTGGGAGCTAGGCATGTGGGTTATGATTTTCTACTAAATTTCGGACTCTCGAGATGGGTCCCGAAACGATCAGTGCCCACCGGAGATGAGTATGGGTCAAAATGGCTACCTACCTACCTATTTCAAATGTGGGTTTTCGAGAAATTAGGGAACTAGGCCCACTGTTTTACCCATATCGTTGCTTCAAGTAATAATGAATCTAAGTGGAATAATTTGCAGCGGTTTAGATTGTAATGGAAACATTCTGAGCAATTTTCGACGATGTTTTCTCTCACCGTATTGTTTTGCAAGAATTGCTGTAGTTGAAGGGAGGCAGGATTCGCCGATCCGTATCCAGTATTATCTGCAAACGAGCCAAATTTTGCGCATTGACTATATAGCTCCCTATTCATGGAATAAAAGCGAAAACAAAACCTATCAATTCCCACCTGTCACATTAGTGGCAAGTTGTAGGACGAGAAACTGCGCGTCATTCCGCCCGTACAACGTCTGAAACAGGATCCAGAAAGCAAATTTATATTGAAAAGTACTCTCTCCTCGGTGCATATCGTCTGAAAGTTGCAAATTGACTACAATACTAGAGCAATGGAGGTAGTTGAGCGAGGGAGTGGAGGTTGATCAGTAGAAAGTGAAATGGACGCACCGCTTATCTCAAACGCCGAAACTATCTTGACGAAGCCTCGCTCCTGATAGACCAATCTGGAAGAAATATGGGTAGTTGTGTCATGTTGTGATTATTTCTATCTGCGGTTTTTCGTACTTGGACGATTTATTTTAGAAATTGTTTTTTGACGTCATTACTCTCTGGCGATTTCTAAAGGCAAATTATCAAAATTCCCAACCTGTTTCCAGCCAAGACGTTCGAATTGGCAAGAGGATCAGGGGTGTTCCGTACTTCAAAGAAGAACTTTACCACATCTTCCTAGCTCCTCACGAGAAATTTCAATCGTCCATTCACAAAATGTAGATCTGTCCTATCCCAAGTCGAAATAAGTCCTCAAGCATCCGCTTATACTTGAGCTTAACGCAAATAAATTGTCATCGCCTTCAAACCGATGACAGCCATTTCCTGTTTTGGTTGGTTCTTCCTTGAATAATCAACCTATCTAATCATGCCAGAGGTTAGCATCTCCGATTGGCCATGAAATTGTAAAAAATACGTTCCATGACGTCCAGATTAAATCACTGGGGTTGGTTAACCCTCGGATCTGGGGCATGGAGAGATTAGGAGAAAACAGTAATTGTGGAGTGTCCCCAATCCTATTCCACTGAATCGATTGGAATAAGTCTAAGACACTCCACATTCACTGTTATCCCCATAATCTTGCTATGGTTGATATTGTGGAAGAATGTGCGGTGTTTTTCTTAGTCCACATTGTTTCTTGCCTCGTCTTCAATTTTGAATTTTAAAAAAATGCATGTTCCAAAATCAAAATTTTTATTTGCGTGTTTCACATCCACCTAAGCGAAGTTTCTGTCAGAATTTCAGTATAACAGCAATGATATTCACTAGTTCATTTTGATTAGGTTCAAATTTTCAGGACGAGGATCACTTAGCACGATGCTTTATAGTTATTTCATGATAATTAAATTAACAGGTATTTAAATGACGTTGGTACAAGCATTACAGTATTAATCCGATTTCAATACAATTTTCTGAATTCATTTCATTTAGCACTAAATTTATCAATTTAAAGAAAAAATAGGAAGTATTGGGTTGAAATTTCTAGGAATATATTAATGCTAAATAGATTATGATTGCTAGGACAATATACCATTAATCATAGGTATAATATTGTGCTTTCCTTTCTATTGATCTTTATTTCACGCAAGGATTATTTTCATCAACATGCCCGTGATCCTAACGAGAAATCGATTACTTCGAACTTTATTTGGCAAACACCACAAGTAAATACGATTAGTTTTACGTGGTAATGAGAAAAACTGTGGTTTGTACGGTATTCCTATACTTCCCTGAAAGCCAGTTCAGTCATGCTCGTCTTTGGATTCAATTGCACATGTCCGGGGGTAAATCTCTAATTTATTTGTAAGGAGTCAATTGAAACTACGATTTCTATCCTGTTTTAGACAGAAATGAGTGTTGTACGGAGAGAGCTGGGTCCTGTAATGCTGCTGGCACGCAGTTCTGGAATCATCGTTTCCTCTCGACACCCTGCCTTTCGCGTATTCCTCACGGTATGCGGCTACATATCGTCGACAAAACAGAGAAGTTCTTTCTCATACGATTTATTATTGCAACGTAGATAGACATACCGCAAAATATCATGTAAACTCGTTTTTCGTTGCGTTATTAACCTAGGTATACGCTGCAGGATTGATGGTATACATGACTCGTTGCTTTATGATTTCTTACACCAACTGCGAAGATCTTAAAGGGAGTAAGAATTGGACGCCGCATGAACTCGTTCGATACAGGTGGTTGTTTTACTTATGATTCTTGCTATCGTGAGAATAGCTGAAATTATGATTCTAGAATGGAATAAGTACCTCTTCCCACTTATTACTATTTATTGAGATGTCAGCCTTTTAAACATACGCGGCAAATCATTCCACAATGGTTGATTATTCTTTAGAGCAGGATTATGAGGAATACAGTGAGTGAGAAGTGTCCCGGCCACATTCCAATCGATTCATCGTCCAACATTTAGTGGAAAATGATACCCCAAACGCCTAGGTTCTCAAAAATCTCGAAAACTCACATTTGAAATAGGTAGGTAGGTAGCCATTTTGACCCATACCCATCCCGGTGGGCACCAATCGTTCCGTGACCCATCTCAAGCGCCCGAAATTTATTGGAAAATGATACCCCACACGCCTAGTTCCCAAAAATTCTGGAAAATCGATTATTGTCACCCAAAAAAGGATGGAAAGACAACCAGAGAGGTCCCTGACCACGGCCACAAACTTATATCGATTTCGTGTTGCTGTCTTATTATTAAAGTATCTTGTAACACGACTGCAAAATCTCGTCGATTTAAAACGGTTTTGGGCTGTCACAAAATAAAAAAACGCCACAACCCTTTTTAGGTTGCATATGCACAGCTAGAGCGGGAAATAGGTCCCCGACCAAAATTTCAAAATTTTAGAAACTTCGCGTACTAAAATTTGGGTTTTGGTTGGTTATTCCTTGAATAATCAACCTATGTTTTCATGCAAATGGTAAACCTCTCCGATTTGGCTCAAAATTTTTTTCTGGACGTTTCATGGTGTCTAGATCAAAAAAGGTCAATGTTCGTCCGCCGTACGCCGTCCGCCGTCCACGCCGTTTTTGGTAGTAGAAGATTTTCTAAAAATCTGAAATTTGGGTCAGGGGTCTGTTCCCGGTCTAGGACGGTCCTCCAAGTTTTTCAGCCCGATCGGACCAAATTTGGGGGGGGGGGGGGTAGGGGTCAAAATGTGTTTTTTGAAAAATGGATTTTCGAGATTTTGGGCGATCTTGACGAGTGGGGTATCATTTTCTACTAAATTTTGGACGCTGAATCCAATGAAATGGGTCCCAGAACGATCAGCACCCACTGGAAGAAGTCATGGGTCAAATTGGGTATATACTACCCATTTTGAATATGCGTTTTCGAGATTTCTGGTACCTAGGCGTGTGGGGTATCATCTTCCACTAAATCTTGGACGCTGAATCCAATGAAGTGGGTCCCAGAACGATTGGCACCCACTGGAAGAGGTTATGGGTGAAAATGGGTATCAATTGCCCATCTTGAATATGTGTTTTCGAGATTTCCGGTACCTGGGCGTGTGGGGTATCATTTTCCACTAAATTTTGGATCCTGAATCGGTTGGAATGGGTCTGGGACCCGCCGCACCCACTGTTTCCCTATTACCCCCATGTTGAAGAAATGAGTCTCCATGCGCCTGGTCCGAGGAAGAACCAACCCCTGTGTAATTTGCAGCGTTTTTGATTGAGACATCACGAAACGCAAACTGTGAAATTTTGGAGCCAATTGGATGGGACGTTCATTCCATTTTCTTAACTTGAAATCGCAACCGTCACGCTCAAAATCGATTATTTCGTCAAATAGTATTCCCTCAGAAAATTTGTGATCTTTCTTCTGGGCGTTTATGATCGAGTATGGTTGACCATAATCAATTTATTAGATCAACACAAAACCTACATTCTAAAAACTTCGTTTCCCTGCCTCCTGATTTTGAACAAAATTAGATTACTTCGGTAACTTAACGGTGAGCTTACCGTCAAATGAAGTTTTAGCATTTAAAATGAGGGAAAGATATGTTGAGCATTTACAGAGCCACAGAGTCTTTATGCCCAGGAAAGAGTGTTAGATTCGATAGTTTTGTGATGAATACATGAAAATAATATTTTCCAATTTAATCAATCATTGCTACCGCTATCTGCCTACTGTCTTAATCAAGTGATTTTACAGAATTTTTCTATCTACCATCTATCTGAGTTACCTGGCGGTCACACTGAACACATTAAGCAAGTCTTCCAATTTTAAAGAAGTCGTCCATGATCTGATTGAAATCGACGAAACCCTTCGACAACAAGGCTGTCCATTTAAATCGCAAAATGATTTTAACGTGCTCGTTCGAATAGCTGCATTCGCTGGAGTTATTATTGCCTGGTTTGAATTGTTGATTGTCGATCCATCTTGGGTCAAAACCGCCAATTGGAGTGCAATCGTTTTGAACGCTTTTGTCAGCTGTGCGTCGCAATGTCTTTTTTACACCCTGATGAAGATGCTCGCTCATAGGATAAAATTTGTTTCAAGAGAATTGCACGTCACATTCACTAATTTGCCCTACGACGGCAGAGCTTCGAAAATATGCAAACTTATGGAAGCTCACGACGCAATAATGAAAACTGTTGAAAGCCTCGTAAAGGCGTATTCATTTCAACTGTTAGCTCTGTCGACTTGGGTCTTCTTCCTAATGGTGACACATGTATACTACATTTGTACCGTAAACAAGAACGAATTTCCCTGGACAAACGCATATATGAGCGCCTATCACCTTCTGGAGCTCTACGTTCCGATTGCCGCTTGTATAATGATCGAAAAAGAAGTGAGTGGTTTTTGAGGTTGAAAATTGAGATTTTTTCTTCACTTGTATATTTTCTCAATTACCTATATTCTCAAATAAACAGGAAGATGACTATCATTATTGGATGTATATACATTTAATGGATGACAAGGACCGATCCTTAATTTCCAATGTGAGTATAATTATTTCTACTTAGAATCGACTGTGCGCCGATCGTTCCTTCAATTTTCAAAATATTAGCGACAAATTATTTAAATATTTTAACATGAATTGGAAAAAAAAACATTGCAGGTCCCTAACAGCTTACCTTAACAAATTTGCATTACAATGCACATAAGTGTTCCCGCATTGGTCCATTTGTTAAATGAAACTGACTGAAACACTCTTAGAACAGAAGGAACATTAATTTTCTCCTGGCAGAACCACATAAGTATTTTTGAAGTCACATAAGAAGAAAGGTACTTCGTGCAAAATTATGTACTCATAAATTGAATCACAAGGTGTCCTCCCCAACAGCTAATTTCACCTCGATAGTTAGGTTCTATTTATTAATGAAAAAATTGTCAACATTTTTCAGAAACAAATCCAAGTACTTCGAATGTACAGATTGAATGTAGAGTTTACAGCGTGCGGGTTTTGGACGGTGGATTATGCATTGCTTGCGGTGGTGAGAAAAACTTGGAAACCTGTCTGTATAGTTTTGCTAAGGATGGATTTCATATTTTTCGAATTTTCAGGTGTGCGGAGCGGTGATAAGTTCCGTCATCATTCTTCTACAATTCTAATAAATATTTTTGAGGCGCTCCATCATATCAGAACTGGCAGAACAACATTGTCACGAATTATCAGAAATGTAAATTTGTTGGTTTTTGCGAAAATATCGTGATTCGAACAAGAGTAGACATCTGAACAATGTTATTTCGAACAAAAAGTTAAATACTACTTTTATAACGACGTACATCCGTAATTAATCAGGAGCATAATTAAAAATGAATAAGTGAAATTTGGTTAGGAGAATACAGATATTTTGTTCTTATTGATCTTATTTGGCTGAATTTGTGGCTTGAGGTGGTTGTGGTGAGTAACCGCTCATGTTGAGCAAAGCGGCAACTCGATTTCCCCAATCGGACGACACTTGATTGAAATTGTTCAATGCCCTCGCCTGAAAAATGAGAAATGTATAAAATAGAAAAGACGGGAATCAAATTCTGAGTCCTATACACAGTTATGAAATGGAAAATGACGCTTTACCTGAATGAACTGAGGAGTCTGGGACAGAGTTTGGGCGATGTTACTTGATATGTTGTTCTTTTCTCCTTCTGAGAGACCATTCCATATCATTGTAGGTACAGAAAAGTTGTCGTCGCCGGTAGTATTGTAACTGAAATTAACCAGTTATAAGTGAATTTCGTATCGCTGCACATTTAATTACGATCATATGCACAACTCCCAACAAGCTCCTTATGGAAGCCCCTCAAACCCTTCAGGAATTCAAATTTTATCATTTCACAGATATTGGAAAATGCATACTTAATAGAACTAGGCGAGAGTAGGTTTCCCCTTTCTTCTGTCTTTCTATTAGTGATACTTTCCAGTGGGAGCCGTCATTAGGGAGTCCCTTATAAGGTATTGAAAACATTTTATTCAAAAAAATTTAATTCTTACCTCCTCGCTTTAAAAATACCTAATGAAAACGCCAAAACTATAATTTTTGCCCGGTATACTTAGTCCTTACTTTTACCTTAGTTGGAAAAGGCCTGACGAAACACTAGCCAAATTTAGAACACGATTAGATGGAAATAGGGATATGGAATATTTGAGTCAACTGAATCAGAAATTTCCCGGTAAAAAGGCCTTGAGGCTGAAGTCACAGGATTTATTGCCCATCAATTGACAAGAAACTCCCACGTTATAAGAGGAGCATAATCAGAATTTACCTAAATATCCTCGAATCTTCTTTTTGGATGCAAAAACAGCGATTCATTAACATATCTTTGAAATATTACGTAGCAATAGGTGTCATAAATACTTGAGGAGCTTAGCCAATGGAAGCTAATAAATAAAGTACTCTAATCTTCAAACAAGAAACTCTTCAACTCAGGATGGCAACCAATTAGTTGTAGTGGGTGCCGCTAGAGGGCAGAGTGCTAGCCGCTATCCATCAAACGCGTTCTTGGGACTTCCAAATGTACCACAAATGATTACAGGACATGGTGACGTATGTTCCTCAAATTGGCCATAGATAGAAGAATAGTTCGATGGTCCAATTGAACTATTTATTTTCTTGATTTTTTAGAACTTGGCCTCACGCTATATACACTGGCCATACGCCCCATTTAGGCCGGGACAGTCGCATTTTAGATCACTTGTTTGTCCGTTTCGATTTCGATTTCCAAAAAATAGTCGAATATGTCCCTTTTCAATATTTTAATGCTAAAATTAAATATTTTTACGATTCATAATAATATATTATCTGCAGTTTCATCGAATCCAATTGCAATATGGTTTTGAGGAGTATGAGTATTCATAATTTCTGTGCTGCTTTGTGCATATGGTATTTGGTTGCCCACAACCCCTGTGTATACTAATGTCAAAATAGCGTTAAAAGGCTTCAAAACTACTATTTCAGGGCTAGAATTTCAAATATGGGGTATGGAAAACTCCCCAGACCCCCCGGAGTCGCGGCCTGCCCCCATAACATTATACCTAGCCTAACTCCATGGTATGAGGAGAATAAGCTGCTACTTCAATGGAGCGTCTGAGCACTGTTGCACATTTCCATTCTTAATGCAATCGGCTACTTATGTAATATGCTCTAATGAGCTTTCACACCATGTAAATCCACCTGATACCAACTCACCTTTGAACGAAGCCATGAACTGGGTAGGGTGTTGGACGGTACTTGGGGCTCGCTCCTCTAGGGCCGTTGAAGCTGCTGGGGTAATAATTGGGAGCACCGTTACCATTACTGCCAATATTAGCCCGTCCATCGCGCTCTTGGTTGGCCACAGCCACAACTGGCCTGTTGACGGGCAACAGCTCGTGGTTGACGCCCAACCGGTACATGAGGGTGTCGGTGTAAGAAAACAGCCTTGCCTGCAGAATATTTGAGCTGATAACTGAACTTTCAGACATTGCCAAACTCTTCTCTCTTACTTCTCAAGTTTTCAAAGTGCCTACTTGTAACACTTTGTCTACTGATGGTTCTATGCCAGGAACGAGCCGGGCTGGATCGAATGCCAACTGTTCCACGTCTGAGAAGAAATTTGTTGGATTAGTGTTCAGCACGAGCACACCCATCGGAACCGTAGTAGTGAGACTAGGTGGCCAAATCTGAAGAAGAAACAATCGTGTTGACATCGGGTTGAGTGATTCGCTCCAGGAAAATATGACCAACCTTAGGTATTCCATATAGGCAATCAGTTGCGCCAGGGGTTCCTCACTTACTTTTGTAACATCAAATGGGTTCCATGGCATTTTCTTTGCTTGTTGTGGCGTCAATATCTGCGCCGACATGTTCCAGGATGGGAAATTTCCTTGGGCGATATTATTGTAGAGGTCGCGAACATGGAAGTCAGGATCCACACCAGCCAAGATAGCGGCTTGATCCGGGGGCAGGTTCGATATTCCTTGATTAGCCTAGAGCAATATTTAAAATAATTACATTTTTCCGTTCACTGTGTATTTTAGAGAGAGAAGAGAGAGAACGTTCCCACTCACCATCCAATGAAATTTGACGAAATTTGCTTTTCCGTCCGGTCTAGTGAGGGTGTAAACGTTTGTTGAGTGACCGTCCATGGTCCTGTAGCTAGCAGGAATCCCTCTATCAGAGAAAACGTTGAGGATAAACGATAGAGTTTCGGGAAGTAAAGATACAAAATCCCAGAACATCACCGGATCCTGAAAAAAATCAAAGTTTTATAGTATAAATACGAAAAGTAGTCAATGACGCGGGTTATGTATTTAAATGGTGAATATTACGTACGTATAAATTGGTGACGGGATTTCTTCTCGTAGCGTGAATCAAACTGGGAAACCTAAGGCCATCTCTGATCCAAAATACAGGGAGGTTGAGGCCAACGAGGTCCCAGTTTCCTTCATCGGTGTAGAACTTGATAGCAAAACCTCTTCCGTCCCTAAATAACCATTTTGGTGTCTTCAACTACGGTTTTCATGCAAGAGGTCCCGAAAATGTTCCCGATTGACCCCAAAATGTGACAGTATACGTTTCATGACGTCTAGATCAAAAAGCTACAAATTCTTTCACAGGGGTTGGTTATTCCTTCGACCATGAGCATGGAGAAAATGGGGGAAAACAGTGTCCAAATGTGTTCCAATCGATTCAGCGTCCATCATCACAAAATCCCACATTTGGAATAAGTAGATAGGTACCCATTTTGGCCCATAACCTCTTCCGGGTTAACCTGTTCCATTGGATTCAGCGTCCCAAATGTAGTGGAAAATGACACCCCACCACACGCCTAGATTGTCAAAAAACACATTTTGATCTTTCATTTTCCACTAAAATTGGGACGGATCCCAGAACGATTAGCGCCCACCGGAATAGGTTATGGGTCAAAATGGGTGCCTATTTACCAAAATTTCAAAAGTAGGTTTTCGAGATTTTTGGTTACTAGGCCTGTGAAGTGTCATTTTCCACTAAATGTTGGTCGCTGAATCGATTGGAATGAGTCCGAGACACTCTAAACTCTCTGTTTTCCCCAAAATTTCTATTTAAGGAATAATCAACCATTAAGGAAATATTTGCAGCGTTTTGAATACTCACCGTTGCGTGTCAGGTTGACCCATATTGCCTCCTATTCGGGAAAATCGAACTGCAACATTCGTCTGCCTTCCCACATTGGTGAGGACAGATGCTTGAGTGAATTCCGACAGGTCGTTCGTGCAAACAAAATATCCAAATGCCCCTGAAGATTCGGTAGTCAGGAAGGTTATTACTGGGAATTCATTTCAAAATAAAGATTGATAAATAAAAATCATAGCATTGTACCAGCGCCTTTAGCATGAACCACACGCTCGGGAATGCGTTCTCGGTCAAAATGTTGCATTTCATCCAGAAAATTTGCATCTTGAACGACCAAGGGGCCGTAACGACCGGCCGTCATCTCATGGGAGACGTCAAACACTGGCACACCGTCGGATCTCGTCTCATTGGGAGAAATCTATGTAAACGGAATAAATCATAAGTTTGTGTGATAAATACGATCAATGGGTCAAGGAGATACATCGCGTAACAAAGGAAAAAGTAACTCACAGGGTTTTTTTGAGCGTAAATGAGCAGCTGTAAGGATGCAGGATCAGCGGGCCCATAACCTTCTATAGCTGTGAAATGAAATTTTCTCAAATATCACCCGAATGAGCTCAATGGCGACACAAATTATTCGTCTGGTCATCATTATTGTTCATATCATCTTACCAGTGACGTTTTGAGAGCAAGAATAGCCCAATAAGAGAGAAAAGACAATCACTCCAGCACCGATCATAGCAGCACGGTTCAAAGTGAATGGTTTATTTTGCCTAAAACTCCACAGCAGGAACTAGGTAGCTACCCAATCGTCAAATTTCCACTCGTGAATACTTTTGCATAGATAAAAGCGTTATAGACTTCGACAGAATAGAGTTAAAACGGTATTTGAATATTCAGACCAAGGGTCCAAGGATCATGTACGTCACTATTCCAAAGTAGACTAGCGAAATTTAAAAGACTTCTGGTGACTGACAGGCTTCAGCCAGTTTTTGGCAATTTCTCGCTACCAAGACCTTACTTTGGCCTTCATTAGAGCCCAAATTGTCAGCACACGAATTTCAAATAGAGAGGTGTCAATGAAGTTTGTAACAAACTATAAATCAATTACTTTATTAGAAAAATAATTTTCCATGTAGGTATAAATCCTGTTTCTCCTGCTACCGAATTTTCTTGTCCGATTGAGATCAATATCCTTGCGTGGTTTGTAAAGCCGGGTTAGCACGTGTCAGTGGTGAGGCAGAGGTAGTTGAGGGCACGTTCATGTGTAAAGCGGCACTAAGCTTTTGGCAAAAATCAACTCCAATATTGCACAAGGTTTGCCAGCGCTCTGGCCTAGAAAATTAAAACCGGTGTTGTTGAAAAGAGCATAGGTTCCTTTAATGGGTATAGAAATGCGTGCGCGATCCAAAAAATCATTAACTGAAAAGCGCACATCAATCTGAGCCAAGGAATCAGGAACGTCAACAACATTTCAGTTTATTAGTTCTTCACTTCTACTACTAAGAAAAATTCGTGTTACATGCAATTTTGTAACACAATATATTGTATATATATATTGTATTTATGTACAATAGTATTTACAATTTTCAAAGGTGTGGAAGTAAAACGTTCTTTTGGGTTTTAAGACAAGACCTGGTGTTGCCAACGGGCAAAAACGTATCAAAAGGAACTAAAAAACGTATCAAAAGGAACTAAAAAACGTATCAAAAAGAACTAACTCTCTCTGTCGGGCTGAGTAGGAAAGTACGGAAAACCACACTAGGGCTCGCACTCAGCGCAGTCAGAAGAGAAATAAGCTGTCTAAATTATTTACAGTGAAATTGTACTTATTCGGATCTAACAATCATAATTGTATGATAGATGAAGGACAGAGTAATGCCACAGTGACAATACCGTGTTGACAAAACCATGTTGTATACGGTTCTTAAAACAGAGGATTTGGGCAGAGGATTAGGGGTAGGTCAACGCTCTGTTGGACCGATAGGTGGCAAAAAAATTGTATTATAGTCAAGGAAAGGGGTTTTTAATTGTGGAATCCCAAGACGTCTATTACAAAAGGTTACTTCAAATATTATGCTGAATTTATGGTATGATTTCTAGACAATAAATTCCTTATTTTTTTGGTTATCAGAGTAAATTACCACATAGTGGAGATGCTGGGATTTACTCCCGGCAAGGTATTACTAGTGTAGCTTCAAGAGATCAGCACCCTTGTTCTCGCGCTTCTTACATTTAGGTACACTTCCCGCATTATTTATTTTGACGTAAGTTTCATTTTGAAATTTGGTGTGACAGACTAGAATTTCGAGGGTGAAGCAGTGCGAGCAATGGAAATTATCCTTAATGCCAAAACGAACCCCAAACAGCAAATGTCTTCAGCCAAATTTGGCACTTGCCAAGTTTGATTCGCCTTCAGTTACGTGCGCTTTTCAATAAAATGCCCTAAAACAGTCTCCTTTGCGTTTATTTGTGCGCTTTTCGACTTGACGGTACAAACCCTCCTTTTCCCTCTATCTGTGGAGCCTGACGCTCGTTTTCAAACTTCTCAAGTTTTTTCGTTCGTACGCTTTCAAGTTTCTTCTCTTTAGGTAATCATTTTAATGAATAAACGGATAAAATAATCCTTATATTAACAGAATGATAAGCACAGAATAAGTGTAGAATCAAAGTTGTCCCATTTTTCCAGAACTTGGGCCAAGAAAATCTATCTATTCTTGGTGAAAATTGCTGCAATCGTTCAATCGTAATTCGCTTTTAGCTGTACAATGCTTTCTTTTAAAATTAATTTTATTCGTTTGATTAATTAAATCATGAGGAATAGGAGGCGAAAACGGATCCACACCTTCAATCTTTTCTGACTTGTAATTTTGTATAATAATTGAAGGAAGATTCGGCGAAAGATGGGAGATTTATCGTCATAGTTAAAATGCGAATGATCCAGACACGGCAATACCATTTTCCCAATTTTTTTTTCTCAGTTGAACCCATAACAGTTGGAAGAAATCTGAATGCCTGAGCTATACATTATATTTAGGCTCACCAGACCAATCGGGAAAAATTGGGGGTTGAAAATGTGAAAATAGCATCATTTTTCACGGTTTTTACCTTTTAAAAAGAAATTTTATCTCTCAGCTTAATTCTGACAGGTCTAGACTCCCATTTAATCGATTCCGCGTCCACAGATGGCACCACCATCGAACACAAAGGCTACCATCATTAGTTGTCAGCTGATGGTAAATTTGTGGGGAGATTAAATGGATCTGTACCGTCAAGTTGCTTTATGTACACCTTCCAACAGGTTAATGCAATTGTGCTCAAATCAATCGCAGCCAAGAATGAATGTGAATAATTTCTTTTCTGTTTACAATAAACTGGATTGGGGAAAGATAAATTAGCTTACTTGGATGAAGGGGTATGCAGTGCTGATGCTCGCAGCGAGATTTTCTATCGTTCTGTTTTGGTGGTCTGGGGACAGCGTTTCGTAAAAAGCGATTCCTTGGCTGAAGTTATCGTCGTTTTGCGTGCTGAACCTAAAGAATATTCATTGGTTTAGGAGATGTGGCACTCAATAGACATAGTTAGGATTAAGACCAGCAGGGATAAACAAGGTCAAGCAGCATTCATAGCGGCAATCATTGAATGACCCACAGGGGCTTTGGCTATGCCCAAACTCACCTTCCAGCCACTCCAGAGACTCGGTAAGGAGCTAATTTATCCTCAGGGAAAGGAACAGGGCCGTTGAAACTATTTGGATAGTAGTTCACAGCTCCTCCCTGATTAGTACCATAATCACCAGGACCGTCGCGCAAGTAGTTGCTCACTCTGTTTTCTGGAGTGTTACGTAGCAGCGAATAGCCATTGACACCTAACCTGTACGTTTGAGCGTCTCCATACGAAAACATGCGACCCTGCAACGCAAATGCACTTGTAAGAACAGTTTCAAAATACTGATTGCTTGGTAACTTCATGCTCCTTCTTCATGTAACTACAAGTAACGAACTTGTAGTAAACGGTCCACGGTAGGCTGTATCCCTGGAACCAACCGTCCAGGGTCGAATCCAACATTTTCTACTTCCACAAAGTAGTTTTTAGGGTTTTGGTTTAATGTCAGGATGCCAACGGGAATCTCTGGGAAAAGTGTGGTGTTCCAGTCCTGAAAATGAGTCGAGATGTTTCTGTATTGCTTCTTAAGGACTCAGAAAATGCAAGTCCGAGTTCTTCGACTTCACCTCAAGAACAATATTTAGTTGAACGCTCACCTTGGTGGCGTCAAAAGGGTAAAATGGGAATTCCTCTAACTGTTCTGGCGTAACTATTTGAGCTGTTAGATTCCACGTGGGATAGTCACCAGACCCTATGGCGTTGTATAGGTCTTGTATAAAGAAATCGGGATTTGTTGACGCGAGAAGATTGGCTTGGTTACTCGACATAAATTTTACTCCTTGGTTCGACTGAAATCAAATTGGCTGTCATAACTCTGTAATGGGCTTCATGAAGTAGGAGTTGCGTTTTTGCGCATAGGATAAAATAATTACCCGCCAGCGGAATTTCCCGTAAGACACGTTTCCTGCAGAGTTGACGAGAGTGAAGGCGTGTATGGAGAAACCGTCCATGTAGCGATAACTCAGTGGCAGGCCGTAATCGGAAAATTGGATGAGTAACTGCGGGACAACTTGTGGAACCCTTGAGAAGAAGTCCCACTGTGCGTTTGGATCCTAAAACACATTTGATTGGTCGTTAACAGATCATTTTTCCTATTGTGAAATGAGAAATTGAGATTTTCAAAGATTACATAGCCATTATTTGGGGTAAACTCGTATACCTTGGGACAGTGAAGACAACAATATGAAGGAAAGAATAAAAAATCTAGTAAGGTCACCAGAAGCAGACCAGTAAGACTCTCCTCTATAAGGTTCTCGCTAGTGTGGTGTACCCAATGCTTCCAAAAACGAAATTGAGTGTGAAAAGGGGTGCTCTGGACAGTATGAACCTACATCACTTTAACTTGAAATCTAGTTAAAACTTAAAAAATTAAAGAAAATTCCGTGACGTCAGCGTTTAGCGTTTTCTATCCCGCCCCTGTAGAGACATCCAAAGCCAGTTCCACCTTGATTTTTGAGTTATCACTATCATAGTATGTATCATCAAAGCCATTATTTCACTTTTTTCACACAGGTTGTGACGTCACCATTCAGTGGGTAGCTTTTTTGAATGGAAAACAAACATTGACCAATTTCGAACCCATGGGTACACCCCATTCACCATATGAAGCTAATTACAGTTCTTAAGACTCTGGTACAAAAAAAAAAATCGCTGCTAATCTAATCGATCCAATGTGACACTGTTTGTGGGGAAGGTACCTAAGTCGATTATTTCTTGACTTTTGGATGCATTACTGCTTAGAGGTTAGTTTTTCAAGTTCCTATCGTTTGCAAAAGTCTCAGCCTTTTAGTCAACCCGATTTTCCTAAAAAGTAGCCATTCCGTTACTTGTACCTTGTGGTGAATAATCAGATAATCCTCCTCCAATTGATATGTTTTGAGTTTTGTGACAAATCTGAAATAAATCCGGGGGCTTGGCCGTTTGACTAGGATACAAGAAAAACATCCAGCGTTCCCAATTCTCCTTTCAAAACTTCACAGGAAGCTCAAACCCAAAACTGGCTTACCCTAACCAAGGTGCTCACGCTTACAAAAGCTGGGGTGGCAGTGAAGTGCAGCACATAAATTCCGTTTAGGTCCTAGTTGTGCATAACTGATATCTACCATTACCCCCTTTACTAAGGCAAAACATGGGAAATTATAGATATTTTGAACATATTTTTTCTTGATTTCTGGTGACCTAGGCATGTGGGGCATTTTTTCCCCACTAAATACTGGAAGTTGAATCATTGAGAGAGATAGCTGCCTACAATAATGATCCGTTCTGGCACGATTTTTAGCGTTTTTATAGCATTATAAAATTATAAGCTCAAATATTCCATCACAAGAACCATAGAATTTCTACTACAACTCCTATTTTCTAGTTATTAGAAGGGGAAAAACATAATTCTTACGTATAAGTGTGTGGCAGGGTTCCTCATAATCGCGTGGACTAAAATGTTGAACATAGTCGGATCTCGAATGAAAAAAATCGGCGAATTGTTGCTGACGAGATCCCAAATACCCCTATTTGTGTAGATCTTAGTCGCAAATCCTCTTGTATCCCTGAATCAAGAGAGAGCAAAAAAATCATCTTTTGGACTCGGTTTTAGAGCGAATTTTGAGGTCAATAACCATTTATTGACCAGAAATTGTGACGAACCTCCTTGTGTCTTGTGATCCGAGTTCTCCACTGATTCTTGAAAATCGAGTTGTGACGTTCCAGACGGTACCGGGTTGAAAAACAGTGGCTGACGAATACCTGGTGATATCGCCGGTAATCGCCAGATTGCCAATGGCTCCTAACCAAAGAGCGTAGAAGCGATAAATTCCAAGTAAATGAGCGCAAGTTCAGAATTTAGTGTTACGAAATCATCTCACCAGCTCCTTTAGCGTGAACGATCCTCTCTGGGATTTGTTCTCTATTTATTGACCGCGTGGCATCGACGAATGTGAAGTCTTGGAGGAGAATTGGCCCTCTGGGTCCTGCTGTTAAGGAATCTAGTAAGTTGTCGACGGGTACGCCATAACTGCTCGTTGCCACTGGTGGGTTCTAGAAGCAAGCATTCCGATTTAAGTAAGTTAATGATTACCCCAATGAAATGTTTTCTTTCACAAAAATACACGAGAAACACTGTACACCATCGAAACTACTGTAACATTTATACGAATGACCTAGATTGTAGTAGGTATCTTTCGTGTAACGATGTTCTTCATCTCAAAATTTAGACCTTAATTTGCTATAATAATTATAATAAGATAAATATAATAATAATCAGCTGTTTTCCTATTGGTATCATCTCATCATATTCGACTAAGTGGGTAAGGAAGACTCGGTTTGTGGGGGGGAATCCCCGAAATGACCCACCTGGAAGGAGAATCCCCGGTATTTGTCATAAGCGGATAGAAAACTCCTGAATTTACACTCCCAGGAATCTCATATCTCTGTTTGGGGATCTCGCTTTGCAATGACTATCTTATCCTGCAATGAATATTTTGATGTATTTACAATGAGGGTCAATGAGAGTTCCTCCCGGTCTACCACCTGGCTGTCACTGCTGGAAAAATGTGGATCCTGAGCTCTATCACCAGATTTTCTCAGAAGAAATATCGATTAGTTTAGAAGTTCATAGTTTCCACTTGAAAAAGCTGCAAATGCTCTTATAGGGGTTGGTTAGTCCTCGTACAAGGCGCATGGAAACTCATTTCAATCGATTCAGCGTCCATAACCTCTTTCGGTGGGCGCTAATCATTCCGGGACACGTCTCATTGAATTCAGCGTCCAACATTTAGTGGAGAATGATACCTCACACGCCTAGGTAACAGAAATCTCGAAAACACATATTCAAAATGGATAACATGAGGCGTTTGCTATCAAAACCAGCTCATTCCATATTTTTCTGAAATTCACTTTTTTGCATATTTTGAAGGTTTAGAGGGTCCTTCATAACCTGATGAAGGGATATAGCTCAAATCCACCTCATTCCAACCCAAAACTATATGAAAAGGTTTGGCCTCTGGATCAAAACCAGCTCATTCCAAGCTTTTGCCACCTCCCACCAGGAGCGCTTACTTCATAGCGCTATTTCATCAATTACAATATCATTCAATTTTATTTACAATGTTATTTTTCTTTGATAAATATTAATAAAAAACATTCTGTTCCATTTGGCGTTGCAATTTATGACCTTTTTCACATTGTACCAAAGTTTATGTCTCAACTGTGAAATTTCAGATCATTTGAAAAATTTAAGTGGGTGTCATTTTATTTAAAACTCGTAAAGACACAAATATTAACTGGTAAACTGGAAAAAACCAATTTCACACAACTTAATTTAACAAAAAAATTGAAAAAAGCATGAAAAATCGTGTTTTTGCATCAAAATCAGCTCATTCCAACCTAATTAGTGTAATTACGCCCAAGGTAATTAACCTGTAATGAAAATGAAAAACTAATCAAATTCTAGGCGGTTATACCTACAATTAAAAATTAAAAAAAAAAATTTAGCTTTAGAACTCTGGACGTGAGAAGTTTTTTGTGTCTCCTGTAAAATTTCCAAAAATGGAATGAGCTGGTTTTGATAGCAAACGCCTCACATATACCCAATTTGACCCATAATCTCTTCCAGTGGGCGCCAACCGTCCTGGGACCCATTTCATTGGATTCAGCGACCAAAATTTAGTGAAAAGTAATACCCCACACGCCTTACTCGCCAAAAATCTCGAAAATCCATTTTTCGAAATACCCATTTTGACCCCTATCCCGACCAAAGGAACGCCAAGAACGGCCTGACACAAAGTTCAGATATTTAGAATATTTTCTACTACCAAAGTCGGCATGGACGGCGGACGGACATTTGACTTTTTTGATCTAGACACCTTGAAACGTCAAAAAAAAATTGTGGGCCGGACTATTCATTAACCCACCAAAATGGATAGCTGTTGCGTGCATTGCTCCTTTCTTAGTCAATCATTTAGTTCACATGATTACGAACAGAAACAATATATTATAAAGTTGGGCCGTTCAACTGCCCCTCTACCAAACCTCTTGGCAATTTTGAGAGAACAGAACCATGAGTACACTTTAGTACCTATCTATTGAGAAATTTTCGGGTTGCAAGTGTAGTAATCTTCTCCATAATTTAACCTGTAATGACCTCGTAATTGATAAGTTTCTTGCGAAAAGTCAGCAAATGTATCTCATTTATAAATAATCATTTCTCGTCACCTTATGCAATACACATATAATTTATGGTGCTCCTTATGCCGTGAAAAGAAATGGCAGAAAATGTCCGAAGACCGAGATGTTTTGCTACTCAGCGACAACAGTGCAGACTCCAACCTCTGCAGTAGGTACATATCTACCTGCTTAAGGAGTAAACTGGTTCACTCATTATTGACGGTGTTATTGAGTTGCTGCATTTTATTAAAATCTGTATTCATATTTTAATTACACTATAATTTTAAATTATTTTCATAATTCATCATCAAGTCTACTCTACTTGATACATTATCTCCTAACCATTATTTTAAATAATTTTCTTATAACCCATTCACGCACTCCACACGCTCGTACGGGCCTTGTTATTTTGCATTCTCAAACACGTGGTAATATTACCACGCCCGTGGTGCCTTGAACGTAGTTGTATAACCGGTACAAAAATGTGTTCATTGCAGGTTTGCATAACTAGTTCATACTCCCACACGGACACGGTAATATTACCACGTTAATTAAAATGAATCATGAAAAATCAAATGGGGGCTGGGAATAAGTTATTTACGTACCTATCATCACCCTCGAAAATACTCATTTCACAAAAGAAATTAATTGAGCTTTTATAATCAAGAAATTCCAACTATTTGGACGCTCAAGACTAGTGAATTGCAGCCAGTGCCGATGCCGATAAGTCCAATCCGTAAACAATTTTCACAGGAATCACAGTGAATTCATACTGTACTCGATTCTACCTTACGAGATCCTTCCTTGGAACCTTTCTCTTCTGACGACCGTAACCAAACCTACGGCTGAGATTCACCAGATGGTAATAGTACCACCTCCGTAAGAGGGACCAAGCAGCCGAAGGTAATACTACTATCTCCACACGGGATGGGTTAAATCTAACCTACTGATCATCATGTCCGTGAACATCATTAAGTCCTACCCTACTTTTTTCCCACATGAAAAACACAAGGGATTTTTCACAGGGGGGTCTCATTGTGGATTTTTTCCCCTAGATTCGGGAGACTCGTATCGACCAGAATCCCCACAAATGACATGAGTGTTTCTTGCAAGGATTTAACATATAACTGGCAACATGCTTTACTTACTCGGACAGATTTGGCGTACTCCAGCAACTGATTATTGGCCAGATTAGGATGCCCCATCGAGGTGGGTTGAGCTTCGAGAGTCGTGTTGTAACTCGTCGTATCATCTGAAAGCAATGCTCATCAAATAAAAACTCAAAATCGCATGTATAAATAATTAGTCAACGAAAATTGATCGTTTAAGTTTTCTCACATTGCCCAGACCCTACCCTGACGTGTATCAAAGACACCAGCAGGACCCACTCGAAGCTGCCCATTCTCCCAAGTAACCAAAGTTGTGGCGATTCGAGGGGGGAAAAGTCGTTATCGCTTCCACCAATGCGACACTTTGAAAGTTGGCGATAATGTCCCTCATCATTCTGTCCAGGGCTATCTGAGTTATAAGTCCGTCTTCGCTTTCCTATCGAAAAGTAAATTGGAAAGGCTGTGAGGGATTTATCGAGTCAAAACATTTCGAAAGTTAATCATTACGTTGACTGATGAGTTTCTTGCACTTGAGGGGTTTTCTGCAAATGACTCAGTTCTCAATTTTCAAAAAAAAAAAAAAAAAAACCTAACTTATTTTAAATGCTAAAATATATTTTAAAAAACTTATCATGAATCCTCCAGAGGCTTTTTTAGCCGACACAGAGTAGTTAGGAGTACTTTCATTTCAAACTAAACTGATCACTATCCGATTCTACTATAATTCTGCCACGAACAGGAAAAGGGTCACGTTAACTCTTGCCAGCTACATTATACCTATAGGGTCCACAGTTATTTTGTATACCTTTCAAGATGCTCATGTGATTGGCATTGCCTATCATCTCTGGTGCTTTAACGTGTAGCTGCAGTTTCGTGCCCCTAAAACGCTTGTGGATTCGCCACAAAGCAAAAGGTGGGGAAAACAGTGGGTGTGGCGTGTTCCGGACCCATTCCAATCGATTCAGGGTCCAAAATTTAGTGGAGAATGATACCCCACACGCCTAGGTACCAGAAATCTTGAAAACACATTCGAAATAAGTAGATAGGTAATATTTTGACCCATAACCTCTTTCGGTGGGCGCCAATCATCCCGGGACCCGTCACATTGAATTCAGCGTCCAAAATTTAGTGATACCTCACACGCCTAGGTACCAGAAATCTCGAAAACACATGATATGTGTTTAACATGAATATTATTCAAAATGGGTAGATAGATGGATACTCATTTTGACCCATAACCTCATCCGGTGGGCGCCAACCGTTCTGGGACCCCTTTCATTGGATTCGGCGTCCAAAATTTAGTGGAAAATGGATTTTTGCAATCTAGGTGTGTGGGTTATCATTTTCCACAAAATTCTGGACGTTGAATCCAATGAAAAGGGTCCCAGAACAATTGGCTCCCACTGGAAGAGGTTATGGGTCAAATTGTTATCTATTACCCATTTTGAATATGTGTCTTCAAGATTTCTGGCACCTAGGCATGTGGGTTATCATTTTTAACTAAATTTTGGATCGTGAATCGATTGGAATGGGTCCGGGACCCGCCACACCCACTGTTTCCCTCATTTTCCCCAAGTTGAAGAAATGAATCTCTCCCTGCACCTGGTTCGAGGAATAACCAATCCGTGGGTAAGAATTTGAAGTTTTTTGATCTAGACACCTTCCAAACGTCCAGAAAATAATTTTGAGCCTCTTCCAGTGCGCGCCGTCTCATTGGATTAACCGACCAAAATTATACACCCCACGCGTAGATCGCCGAAGATCCATTTTATAAAACACAGATTTTGACCCCTAACCACCCCCCCCCCCCTCTCTATTTGACCCGATCGGGCTGAAATGTTTGCACCAACTAGAGCCGGAATTCCAGATTTTCTATTGGTAGTAGTTCCAGTAATATTACCTTCATCCTCCATAAAGTAGATCGAGCTGAAAAGTATTGAGTATCTTGTATATGTTAACCTTTATTTAAGCCAAGAGTCAACCCCGATTGACCCCAAAATTTGACAGTTAGCGTCTCAAGATGTCTAGATTTAAAAAATCGAATGATTGAGCATCTAAATTCTAAAAGGTCCAAAAGATAACAGCTTATTCAAGGAACAATAAACCAAAATGGTACTTCTGTATGGTAGGAACCTATTTTCTAGCTTTTTTCCTTCTTATATTTCTTTGAATAAACGTAGCGTGTAACAACCGAAGAATTTAATTCAACGGCATTGAATGTACGCCGACCTCTTTAACAGTTGAGGGCGAACTTGAGGATTCAATCAACAACCCCTACACAATAATATTATTATTGTTATTATTAATATTATTATTGTGTAATATTATTATTAATATTCTCCCTTCTGTGAAATGCCCATGATAAGGGCGTTCAATAGTTTTTCAGAGGCGTTCGGATCTGTTTTTGCAGCGATGCAGAGGAGATCGACTTGCCTAGTACGGTCTGAACAATGACCGAGCTTAATAATTATACTTCGGTATATCGGAACGAGGTTAATACTGACCGGAAAATTTTCTAAAAATATGAAATTAGCCCCTTATTCAGGGATCCGTTGGTTATTCAAGGAATAACCAACCTGTAATAATGCAGGTCAATCTCTCGAGATTTACGGTGAGTTTCAAGGTGTCAAGAGATCAAAATGAGCATATGCCCGTCCACCGTATTTAGTAGTAAAAATTTTTCTAAAAATCTGAAATTTTGGTCTGGTACTAGTTTCAGGCTCTAATTGGTCCTCGAAATCTTTCAGCCCGATCGAACCAAACTAGGAGGGTGCCATTTACAACCAAATTTTAGAAGCTTAATCCAATGAAACGGGTCCTAGAACGATTGGCACCCACTGGAAAGAAGAGATAATGGGTCAAAATGGGTGCCTATCTACCCATTTCGAACGTGGATCTTCGATATTTCTGGTACCTAGGCGCGTGGAGTATCATTTCCACTAAATTTTGGAAGCTGAATCGAGTCTGGTACACTCCACACTCACTGTTTTCCCCCATTTTCTCCAAGCTACTGTGGTCCGAGGAATAACCAACCCCTTTGACTTCAAATTAGTTTGAAGAGGGCTAGGCGAATAAGGCAAACTTCTTCGTGCACCTGAGATGTTTTTGATAGGACTACTACCTGTAACATACCGATAGAAAGCCCTCCTCCAATAGAATGGGATATCTCCATGAGTGAGTGAATAATAGGACACAACCCTCAGGGGCGATGAGATGTTACGTGACCGAGGATTTCAGCTAAGCAAAAGGTCTTTATAGTAAAGAAATAAATAGGATCATCACTATCCTTTATTAACGGAAACACATCAGTTTACAGGCAGTTAACGAAATAATTACACGGCACTGTAACAGTGCGGATTTGTAAATTTATTTCTTCCACTTCTCACTTCTTCACTCCATCTCTTCAAGTCTGGAAATGACAAAACAACATTTCGGTTTACAATAGGATGTAAATTAATTTCATGCAATAACACTCGAAGTATTTATGAAGTTTCACTCAGTTAGGGCAAGTCTGGAGTTGTATGGTTAATTTCATCGTTAGTTCATTCAACTCAACATAGCGTATATGCATAGCTCATCATCAGAAACTTCATCACATGGTCAACAAAAAGAATCAGTATGTAGCATGCGAATGCAGATTCTTTAATACACACTCAATAAAACTGGTCAAACAATAATTTCTTCAAGATGCTTAAAAAATAATGCGAATTACATTTAAAATACAGTGGAAAACGGATGACTTACCTACGGAAAAATGTCGATCATTGGGCGAATGGAACGTTTCTTCTCGTCATGCTCGCCTCCACCGGGTGTCTACAATGAGGCAAAGAATTTTTTTTTGGATGAATGGACGTATATAACACAATTTCCAAGATAGAACTCAAAATGAACAAAATGCAGACAGAAGTTTCACTCAGTTAGGGCAAGTCTGGAGTTGTATGGTTAATTTCATCGTTAGTTAAAAACAACTCAACATAGCGTATATGCATGGCTCATCATCAGAAACTTCATCTCACTGACTACGAGGGAGAAAATCCATGCTAATGTGAATTTTAGTCAACACACAAGAAAAAACTCGTTGTAGGGGAAGATATTTCGATTTCAAGATGCTCAAAGGTTGAAATTCGCTTCACAAAGCGATGACTTACCTTAAGAACAAGTCAGTTTCTGGTGTTGACTGTGACCACGATTAAACGACAGTCTTTTCTTCGCTAAGGCGCCTGTAATATGAAAAAAAAAAAAAAAAAAAAAAAAAAACGATGAATTAGTCATCAATCAAGTAACGAGGGTGTGCATTAGTATGCCCTCTCCTCAGAATCTTCAAGGCGCATGCGTTGATCGCCAGAATTTTGCCTCTCTAGTAAGATTTCCCTCAGGTCTACAAGCTTTTGTCTTCAGGATGAAAGACGTCCAAGACAAATAGGTCTGAATGAACCCTACTTCCTCGTTAACTATTCCAGCTGGTTTTTCGTGAAATTTGACTATTTTTTACACATCACCAACAAATTGCCAAAATTTTGGAGCTCATCAGAGTGGTTGACTTTTCAAGGAATAATAAACCAAAATGTGGTTTATTTTTTCTACTGCGTGGAGCCAATCGACAAAACACAAAACAACTCTATCAAAAATGCATAAAGTAGAAAACACTGTTGTTGCACTTACACGAATTATCATTATGCAGTTGGGTGTGACTGTGCGCTCCTCGGCTGAAACCAAAAAAACCTCGTCAACTAACATACCCAGAAAAAAAAATCTCATAAAACACTATTCAAGATGTGGCTCTTCAGAATCCTTTTGGCTTAATGGATTAATGGGTAATCACTGGATTTCATACTAGGATTTTCATCATTTAGAGCACATTACGATCTGTGAGCAGAGGTAAGAGATAAAAATCACCTTACCGATTAGAAAACGTGAGGTCGTACAGATGTAAGGGAGCTGAAACAGGAGAATATAATGTGAATGTTGGATGGTTTCACATGAAAGTAGATTACTATACCTATGTCGATACAAATCAGAATCCTTTTGGCTTATATTTGATGTGTAATCAAAAGATTGTCATAAATTTAGGATCATCATTATAATGCACTTTTTGACGGCCGATTCGCTCAGCCAACATTTGAAAATCAAGTTTCGGGTTTGTATGAAGAAGAATCAAGAACGACCCCCTTTCAACCCCATTCAGGTTCATAGTAGTCCAAAAAATCTCAAGTTTTGTATCTGTCTTCCTTTGGTGTACACCGATATGACTAAAAACAAATGTTTTGACCCGGCTGACACAGTTTTTTATACTTTTATAAGAGCTTGGACGCAGGAAGGGCATTTTGGATTAGGAAAATTTGGAATTGTTGAAAATTACTGTCTTTGCTTTTCCGCTTATATGCTTCGGAAGCGAAGAAACAATAATACACCACAGTAAATCACTGTTACAATTTGGCAGTATTTAAAATAAATGGTGATTTACGGAAAGACAACATCTTAACATTGACCACTTTGAGGCCAAGCTAACTGACGTAGGCTAGGCGAGTAACGTTGCAATATTTCAGATTTTCACCGATATCGGTATTTTCTTTCGATATTTGTATCGATACCAGCCTTCTGACACGATGAGTATCAGAACAAAAATAGTTATATCGGTATTGTAAAAATCCAACACTTCGGACGGTTTTTTTCATCAATTCAAATGACCAATGAGAAAAATGCTTCACGATCGGAGATAGCAAATAAGTCGAAAAATGTATTGTTGACTAAGATATTGAATGGATGATAGGTCGTCAGCAACGAAGGAGAAGAAGAAACATACAGATCGAGCAGTCGTGGCAACTGCGCAATCAAATTTTGTTTCTTCAATTCATGGGGATTTACAGAATTTTTGCACAGATAAGATGCATTCCAGGCTAAAAACAGCATTTCTTTGCGACAACTTCTACTGCTGCTGCTGACGAAGGTTTGTTGCTGAGTTGAAAAAAAAGTTGGTATTAAATGATTTGATGCTTGTAGTATCAATAATTTCCTTTTACATTTGGACTAATATCACCATTTTTATTCGATAAGTATCGATACCGAAATATTGGATCGAATCGTGTATTGCAACGTCACTAGTCTAGCTTGTTCTTGTCTGAATGCATAACGTGTGAATCAGAATCCTTTTGGCTTGTAATCTGATGTGTAATCATCGGATTGTCATTTACATTGAGGATCATCATTTTCAAATATCGAGGCCCACCAATATTGGTTAAGAAAACAACTTTGCCTCCACCTAGGATGGTAGGGAGACTGGTTCAAGGTAAGAAAATGAAAATCAACCTAAATCAGGAGGAGGAAAGAAATGTAATGTTTGTTATTGAGGAGAATTATGCCCTTCCCCGTCTACTAATGATTGTGCTGAGCACATTCCTCAAACTCAGTCCATTAAAACTGGTTTTACGACTTGGCTCAGGTTTTAATTTTGCATATTATTATAGCAGCAAGCTATTCATTATAAGCGTTACTACTGATCAAGATATGCGTCGTTCAAACAACGTAGTTTTCTGGAGAAGTGTAGGACTAAGATAAATAAAAATAATAATTACCATCCATATCATCAATTATTACAGCATATTCGCCACGAGTCCTTTCAGATTCTGAAGCAGTTTTAGAATCACTGGGATTCATATGAGGTGTCAGAAAAAATAAGCAAATTCATCATTGGACTCAGCCCTAAAAGGCAAAATAGCATTCAGATTTTGGTTAGCTGACTTTACAGGCTCATTTCAACATTTGGAGGTCCTGGATCATGAATGTCCTCAACTCCCAAGTTCAATAAGTCTACAACCTAGAATTAATCATCTTTTTTTTCTTTCAGGCGTATCAATGATATGGATGGAGTATTCAGTAACGAATGATTGCCGGGGCTGTGATCCTAAGCCCAAAACTACAACTAATTTCTCCATTTCATTGCAGAATATTCACCGCTCGAGTTGTTTCAGATTGTGCAGCATTTTTGAATCACTGGGATTCATATGAGGTGTCAGAAAAATAAGCTAATTCATCATTGAACTCGGCCATAAATAATCTCAAATCCACATTTATATTCAGCACTTTCAATCAGAATATGGTTCAGGCTAAGTAAGAGTTTCATTCAGATTCATGAATAAAATCAATCAAATTCATCCATATGCTTGTCTACATAAAAAAAATCATCACAATGAAACTCGTATGCATCGATTATGGATTTCATATCAGGTTAGAGCAGAGTGACTTACCCAGGGCGAAATGCGCACTTTGAGGCGTCAATAACCTCCACGAGTCTTCACCTGCAAGAAAACAAGTACAAATTATAATCAGATTCATCATAGCAATCATGAAATTGTATTAGTGTTTGGAAAAAAAATTGTTAAGAGCATTGATCAGGTCGTTTTAAGTTACCATTTTGTCATTTTTGACATCACCGATTTCAGGCAGGGATAACAATCATCACTTCAATGCTTCAACATGATATACTTCATTGTGAATTTTTTAGATATTCAAGTATAACTCTTACCATGACGAGCTGAGCAGTGTTTAAGGCGAACTGGAACAGAGAAGGATGCATGTTAATGCATGATGTGGATGGACATTCCTAACAGAAATAACAATAAAGGAATAGTAAGTCAACTATCAGCAGTTATAAGCAGCCAAAGGAGGTTGTTTCACTATTCGTCAAATGGTAATTCCACTAGTTTCATCATATTAATTGACTTACACCCAGTTGGAACAAATGAGAATGTTCATTTAGAAGAGACTGACCTCTAGAAGGAAATCCAAAAGTTGATAGATCTTCGTAATAGCCAGATCTGTAAAAAGGAAATCTCTATTATAATAAAGCCTCACTTACACTGGCAATTTTTGCTCAAATGGGAGTTTTGGCTGTAAGTAAAAAATTACCGAGCAACTATTTCCCATCAATAAGGTACTTGATGACAATGGAGCAATATTGTCAAGAATTGACGAGAAGCCGGCAATTATTTATTGGTAATTTTTGGAACCCACCCCTGTTTTTCTGGAGAAGACAGCAGGAAGGGGTGAGATGCAAGGACTCGAGGCCATTATTTTCAACAACATTAGATGAAACGAAAAATGACTCGAGTTCTATTCTTATTGTTTCTTGTTATCTCTTGGGTCCGACCATGCCCACATGAAGCTCAAAATCCGATTTGGACATTTTGGCAAAGTTCAAGAACAGCCAGCTGTCTTGGAGAAGCTTGGATGTCACTGCTCTGGATAAATGTCGCTGAGTGAACAAGTCTCTCTGTCACTCTTCTTTTTCCCCGATGTTGCAGCAAGAACAACTACAGCAGCAGCAAGTTCTTGTTCTTCTCCCCACATCGGCCAGCCGGTCACAAACTCACAAGAACAACGATGGTGGATTTACTTGGAGTTGCTACACTCCAAGCTACAATTTCCGAGCAACAAAATGCAATGAATTACTGGTTTTAAAAAAGAAGAAAAGGAAATTTTTTTCCGAATCGCTAAAAGCTGTTGGCAAATATAATTGACGATAATTGCTCAGTCAGAAATTTTAGTTGTCCGTTAATTTACCTCATGCCAATTACTGAGCCATGAAAAAATGGATCAATCAGATTTAATAAGCAGCCAAAGGTTTGTGGTTTCATTAATTATTTCAAATGGTAATTCCATTCGTATCATCACTTCGATCCAATCGTAGACATATAGTTAGAACACGATCCAAAAGGCCGTCAATAATGACGACAGAAACATACATATCTTACGTAAATACATTTATCACATACCTGGAACATTGGAGAGAAGCTCGTTATTTGGTCCATTTCTTCAGCTCCCAGGCCTGGAACAAGATCATTTTGTTCAAAACACGCAAATAATACGAAATCGGTCTAAAAGACTAAATGAACACGTCAGAATTCAATTCGCATCAAGATTTTTCAGCGACTCTAGTCTGTTAATGGTTGTTATCATCATGTTTATTGTGAGGATCTTATTCGATTGTACTTAAGTGGGGAATATATCAAATGACTTCTTACATGCGAGATGAAGGCCCGGCAAAAGACATTCCATTATTATTTCTCATCACATTCCATTGGGGAGGAACGACAGTTAATAACCACGAACATTTCTGAAATGGAGAGAAAATGTGTTACATTGGTTATTTACTAAACTACAAATGGGGCAAAATGGTTGAATGTTTCAGAAGACATTTCACATCACAGAATTCAGAGACTCTAGTCCGTTATGGTTGTGATCATCATGATAAGCGGCGAAATTATTAAGTCATGAGTTGCAAGTAACGTACAGATGGATCAGCTGAGTTGCAGGAAGAACCAGAGAAATGTCGAACCTGCGGAAGAAACTGATTGTTTGAAACAAGAAATGGAATCAAGTACGAAGGTAAGATAGTCGAATGGCATTGTCAGTAGGTTGAATTCATCCTCATAGATGTAGGTTTTCAAATGCCTTTCAACAATCATCATGCAAGCCTGTTGTGGAAATATGATAGCTTACAGATGCTTCAGTTTCAAGCAGATACGCACCTTCAAGCGAGAACATTTCCACAGCAGCAAATCGCGGCAAAAATCTGGAAGCAAATAGGACACATGAGATAACATCGTCAGGGCACATCATAAATTGATAATAATAGCGCGTTTATCAGTTATGAACGTGAATCGTCATTGAAGGGAATCAGCCCGCCCGTTCAACTTATCATCATTATTGAGTGCCAATTATCAAGATAATTGTTCAATTAACATGAAATTAAGAGAGATTTACCTGTTAGCAGGAACAACGACAGCACGTCTCAGGAGCTTTCCAAGACTGAAAATATTGAGTCAATGTTAATAAAATTGTTATCTTCTTCAATAAGTCAAAAGGAACTGAGATGCAAGTCAGAGTAGGTAAGGGAACGGTAATTTCTAATCACCAGATTCATATGGAAAAAAAACACTCATCATATAATTCAAGATAGATTAATGGACAGATGGACGCAGTACAACATACAAGACATGGCGAGGTGACTCGACAATCGGTTACTCATTACTAATCCGCTTGGAGAGCTGTCAGAGGAGAGTTCCATAGAGGATGTTCGTTGTGATACAACAGGCCCATGCACAGGGTCCAAAGGAAGAGTCAGACCAACAACCCAACGGGATATGGTGGTCCTACTTTGGACCAAGTGAGATTACCAGATACGATAGTCAACAAGATACTCCTATCACAAAGCCCACCACGCCGGAAAGGAGCAAATTTGTTACTGGTGGCTCAATAACTTCGAGGAATAGCATGAAGACAGTAGCAACTTACTTTGCAGCCCAATTTGCTGGAGGGTAGAGCATCTTCCTGAGATATAGCGAAAATATTATCACGTTCACTTCTAATGGCCGTTTTCGCCATCGTTAAGATCCTGAAACAAAATACATCAGTGTAAAACCAATTGACGACGCAATGGAAAATAATTTCACAGTTGTTTCATTTCAGAAAATAACCACTCGTCAAACGCGATCAGTCTGGGGCGGTAAAAATCATCACAATGTAACAATGCATTATATTGACCATTAAAATAATGTAACCTTACCATAAAGAGGAATAATTCGATGTTCTGCATGTTGTTTGTGTTCCACTTACTGAAAGAAAAACAACCTCGTTAGTGTTTTTGCAAGTTGACAATTAGTGATAAATGCAATTAAGTAGGCACATCAGAAAACACAATCATCAAACACGCGAAGTAGCTAGTACATCGCGATTTATGCGTGGTGCATGTACGTATCATCATAGTTAGACATGGGTGCTCCAATCAAAGATGGGCATACTCATATTCAAGAAATACAGGATGGAGCAGGGGAAACGCAGGTTTTTCAATATAGGCTTTTAAATGCAGTTTCTGAAAATACACACTATATTTAGGTTCGGAATATGTCTTAGAGATGACGTTGTTCTTCTAAAAATCACGAACAACTCTCTTCCCCTCCCTCATCCGACCCTGTCGATATGTGACTTCTTATCGAGGGAATATTTGGAATCAAAAAGGTACATCAATGAGCTTCGCACATTCAATCACCTCAAGAATTCCATTCAGTCAAGTGAATAAAGCAATGCTGAACGAAATGTTTGGAGAAAGCCCTCCGTAATTTTTAGAGGATCCAAACATGTATCCAACAAGAAGGACGTTATCTCAAAGACATTACTTTTCAAACCTAAAAATAGTATGAAATTTCACCAAAAAAAAAACCTATCATGTAATATTCGCTTTCAATATTTTCAACTCATTGTGTCCCAGTAATTCAATATTTAAATGAACATACGATTCCTCTGGACCACCCTGTACAATGAAAATGTAACATAAATAACAATTTGTTTCAACACATTCTTCCAAAATGTTATAAATTATTAGCCAAACGTGGGACCCATGTACTGAAATGAGGATTCTGTTGACTTCTTTTTAAAAGCTGAGATTTTCAGTTTACAAATTTTGATAATTATTGTGAAAATTTTCAAGTGTGTTGTCTTCACAACTTCCTATCTTCTAGAGCCTTCCCCAATGTACACCTTTGAGAATGTATGAGAGGAGAGATATGGGAAGAAAAATACTATAAAAAAGCGTTACTCACCAGTAAAGTTGCCCAAAACGAAACAGGCGGGAAATAGGAACGACCTGAAATATAAAACGATTTGTTTCAAAAACTAAAATTCAATTTTAAATGAGCCACATAAGCACGCAGGTATTGCTTTTCAGATGAGACCGTTCCTCAAAAACATCAGCCTGGGGCGGTAAGAATCATCACAATAATCTAGTAATTGCGACATATGGCCTATGTTGGACATTTGTTCGTCAAACATGGGAAACTTTACATCAATATTTTTCACATAATACATTCCTAGGAAATATAGTTTAACAAATGGTAGAAGTTCGACTTACGGCGTCAGGAGAGTCGAGAGACAGCCAGGCAGGGAGATTACCATAAAAAAGCCTTCACGCCTATAAAGTCAAATTTAGATTAATCCAAAATTGGAGTAAATTATTCAATACGCAATACCAACAGGACTTTTCAGAATAGCCATTCAACAAAATTACAAGTTCAAAACTAGCAATTATTATGCGTGGTGCATAGACACTTTCATCACTAAGAGCGTCCAATAACAATTAAACAAGTTAAGACGAGTAAGGTTTAAACTCACCGCTTTTTATCAATTTTCGAAGTACGCAGTCGTGAGCGACGTCTGAAATTATAAAAAGATACTTTGAAGTGCATGAAGGGATGGAACGTGGAGATGGAATGAAATTTAGAAAACGTTCAGAGTAGGTAAAGGAACGGAGTTTTCTAATCAGGATGAAACTCATCTGGAAAAAATATTCATCACCAAAGTTGGTATTGGTATCTATTGGCCGACATTGTGGTTTTTAATTCTGAGTCGAAGAAGAGGAAGAATAACGGGAGCAAGAAGGTTGCCAATAAAGGATCACATTTGTGGTTGATGTTAGCATTGTGGAAATGAATAGAATATTATTCAAATTCAATGTATGATAGGAATTCAATATGCAAGGGGGCAACATGAAGGCTCAAGTCTGACTAAGGCGCAACGACTGGGGGCTTTCAAGGCAACCTTGTCCATTTTTACGAACAAATCAAATTAATAGATTACATTGTCAGGCCGCAAGATTTGTTTTGACACCTCCAAAGAAGTTAAATTCAATTAACATACCGAAAGCTGAACTGCGTAAGAGAGGATGATTACGGATCTGTCGCAAATAGCAGTAACAGCTTCTCTGAAGCTTCAGGAAAGGAAGAAGGAATGGCCAAGTGTCCATTTGGAATCCCCGGAAAGACAGATTCAGACAAGAGACATCACCAATTGACTGCAATAGAAAAAATTCTCTCGTTATCGATACTGAAAAACACCATATAATCGATCAGCAACTGAAATTGTGCACCTTCAGTCCTGTTGAGCTTGATATTTACACTCACAAATTATTCGTGAAATTAATATTATCATCATTGATGCACAGAAGCTCTAATTTCTGAAGAAGCGCGTAATTGAGAATAGAATTAGCGATTTTACCTATTTACTCGGTGATCCCTCATCCTTCAACCGACCCTGGTCACAGTACTCTCCTGGGAACAGAAGAACAATCATCAATCAGGGTCATCTATCCCAAGTTGTATTACCTCGATGATCAAGAAAGAAAAAATTTCCAGTAAAGGGAAACAGCGATATTAGCGAGTTCACTTCAGTGGGCAACAATAGATCACATCAAGCCACTTCAGCGATCTTGGTGGTTGAAACATCATCATTGTGAACCAATAAACGGGTGTAATAGGTTATTCAGGTTAGGGGTGAGAAACGTACCTGCATTTGGATGATCGGAGTAGAGAACTGGAATACGCAAGATGGAACCCTCTGCTGCAACTGAGATAGACACAAAGGTTAGAAAGAGTCCTCAGAAGCATGCCTTCAGTATTTCACAAATACGTACCTGCAAAGCGTGTTAAACTCAATAGCTTCAATGCTGGCCTCTTGCATTCCCCTCAAATTACACTCTTTTAAAATTAGAGGACTGAGGTTCAAACAATAAACCACAACAGGAAATAGCGAAAAATAACGAAAAATTAAAAGTTAGTTTTATTCGATCGAAGAAGATACAACTCAATCTGATTTCTTTGGTCGAGATTTTTTCACTTTGAGCGTCCTCTTCTGAGAGTTGAGGATAGCGCTGGCCCTCCTCAAAGCGGCCTGAAATTAGGAAAGAAAGTGAAACTCCAAAAATAACGACCATAACCAGGGGACGCCTACGGAACACTGGAGCTTACCTTGGTGAGGTCTTTACGGTATTTGTTGCACCTGATAAGACGCCTGAGCCGGAAAAGGGCAACGCGCGGCCCGGACTTGATGGTTCTGCTCACGAACGTGGCGCCAGGTTTGTGCTGAAAACCATCGAAAGGTTAACGATAAATAAAAGTGAATAATACAAACACCAGAGTGAGTAAAGAGGCGATAATTGGGAGCTTCATTCAGATACTGTTATGAGAATCATTGTTGAATCATACATATGCTTGTCTACTAGGATAATCATCATAGTGAAGCTCGTGGAACTGGGTCGAGGAATATGACTGGGCAAGTGAGCAATGAAAGGATGTTGAAATCGCAATGACCAAGGGCAAAAGTGAGCAATGTTGTTGGGCAAATTATCTTCAGCGCGATGAGGCAAATTGGATTGTGCTTGCGATCAATAAATGTAAGTATTCACAATTCCGCTCGATGGCAGACATAACGTTTCGCAGTACCGAAAAAAAGAAAAAAAGTGAGAAGCCAAGGTAGTGACTGATAGCAGTGTGTCGCGAGTGCTGTCGGCAGCAAACGATCATTCTCACGAACCTGAAGCTGACGAGGATCTTGAACGCGAAGAGGTTTGTGAAATTGAGAGACGGGTAAATATGCACAGTCGGGGGCCCCTATCATGGCGCCCTAATATATCGATATGTCCTGTCAAGCGAGATAATCGATAGTTTTCCCCAAACTTGCTCTCATCTATCTCAACAATCACGCCAGGTCCACCCAAACGCTCATTTGTTCCCAAACACTCCTCCAAACATACTTCTCTGATATCTATGCCAATCACACACCGTTTGGGAAGGCACTCATATCACGCAGAATATAATCAACAAATGCGTCAGTAGCAGGATGTCAATTCCTCGAAGTAAGATCCCGAACGAACACTCCTTTTCACTCGATGGGAAGGAGCAGCTTTCGTCCTGCAGACCCACTCAAACCTATCTTGCTTTGAAGGACATGGTCTGAGAGACATATTCTTCCCACATTCAGGACACACAATCAATCCCAGATCCATACGAATCTCAATCACTCTTCCAGTTGCTCATGCCTCAAACACCCCAAAGAAAACAAATTAAACACTTCCATTCCAACAAAAAGGAAACTTGTCTAATTTGGAAGCAACGACACAAAGAATTATACAAAACGATGAACTAGGCCTAGGCGCCTAAAAAATTAACGGTTTTTGTTTTCCCACTCTATAGGACAATGCCGCAATGAGTAAATATGTCACCGCCAAATAAATGTAACGGACATCGATACAGTGATCTCGAAGTCGAAATCGATGTTTAGATACTTTATCAAGCGTGTTATCAAGGGGGCCCCGAGTGCATGCCCCACGAGTTCATTTCAACCGGGAGACGTATACTAAAATAAATATGGAAAATAGAATTAGTATGTACACGTAGGTTAGGTGTATTTACCAATCTCTCCTTTTCTTTTAGATTCGAAGTCGAGTGAAGCGGAAAGCTGAGGAGTTGTTTATCAAACCAAATAAGCTGATCTGGAATGAGCTAGCAAACACTTAAGTGAATACCGAACGCGATGACTTCGAAAGGTGGAGGGAGAGTATTTATAATTCATTTGCCCAAACCCACTGCATTTTTTGCCCAAAACCAATGAATTTTTGGAAGGTTTGCCCAAACTCAAATCCCCTATTGGGTCCTACCCCTCTTAGGCCGGGTACACACGTTGAGAATTTCCGGAGAGGAAAACCTCAGAGGCGGCCGAAGCCGGACAGATCATCCACACGACACGGGAGGCCTTTTGAGGAAACTGTGTAGTTGTAGTGGCCGGAACCCCGGCCTCAGGCGGCCTTTCCAAAAATTGGAAAGGCCTGGCGGCCTGTACAGTCCGCCTCAACTAAAGGCCTCGACCCGTCCACACGGTCCGGTCGGCCGGAGAGGTTGGCCTCAACGGGGAATCCTCTCCGGAATCCTCAACGAGTGTACCCGGCCTAACACCTAAAAGTACGGTCCATGTGACTCAAGCTTCTGCTTGGCGTAATGCAAGATGAGCACGTGAATATCTCAATCCAAATGACGCTTCCTCGATACCACGGATGAAAATAATGGAATATCTAACACGTGCATGTTGGAGGAGGGCACCCTTGATGCCAGCTTTCAGAAAGTAACCCCGAAGCCATGTGCCTCCCTTCGATCGTGCCCAACTAACATCCCACGTGGGTTGAAATCATACGAATTTCCAATATCTGTGGATAAACGATAAAGTACTCACGGCTGCCTTCGCTCTCTTCCACGTCACTTTGAAACCCTTGTCGACGGGCGAGATGTCGATGCTCTTCTTGTGCACGAGCCCATTGTAACGGAATGAAGCGATGTTCAACAGATTGTGAGGTTCCTAAAGAAGTAAAGTTGAGGGCATGAAGAGACATTGTAATAATCTACAACTGAGATGTTGGTATATGAGAGAAAACAGTGCTGCATGCTGACGGCACAACGCGTGGGTCGGGAGATATTTACCGTGCTGAAGTGTTTCTTGATGCTTCGTTTCTTCACCAAGTAGGAATTATTGTTCCTTATGATCATCCACGATAAATGAGCCGACATGATACCCTAGCAAATAAACAAGAACTTAGAATTGAGTTCTGCAAGCATCGAACAGTACCACGTTGAACCTAACCCCAAAACTCATCAGTTGGCGTCCACGTGAGCACCAAAGTCAACTTCACGAGAAATTCATGAAAATAAGAACGATTGAGAATCACGATTACGCTGTAAGAAATTAATGAAATATTGAAGAGACTCACGGATTTCTAGAGGAAATTCCAACGAGAAACAGCCCCGTTTCAACCACGAGGCAACAGAAGTATGAAGGAGAAGGACAACTGAACCAAGATGGCTGTGCGGAGCGAAGACTTCAGTGCTGCCATCATGACGGCCGGAAAAGAAATGAGGACGAATGTTGGTAGCTGCCGCAGAACATCACTTCTCTCCCCACCACTTTTTTCGTCTGGTGGTTCCAAAAATAAGTATTCTTGAAAATTTGGAAGTACCGCCTGAAAAATAGCAGATTTATTCAATGCTAAGAAATTATCCTTCCTCCGTTTCCCTGAGGTGCCAAGTTTGGAATTTAGGTTTTTACTAGGAATGGTGACCTGTACAGCAACAGTTAAAAAATCATAATATGACCGTTATATTATAACGGTTTTACGTGATCCATGGAAATTTTCGGTAGGTATCCCCCCATGGAAAAAATACCATTCAAACCTCTGATGTTGAATAACCTCTAAATTTAATTTTTTTTATCCTCATTGTTGCTAGAGAATACCCTAACTTGTAAATGGCTTTAAATTTCTGTCTAACGGTCTAATATAGTCAAGACGGTTAAAATTAAATGTATAAAGAAGAAGAATAACTTTCATTTCCCGCGATTTGTTCAGACTATTTTGTTGTTACCCCTGCTGACCTGGGCCCTGCAACAAAACGTACGTTACAACGAAAACAAGTTTCGTTGTTTACTTAAGTTTAGTTCAATGTTTTATGTATTATTCTTTTCGCAAGTAATGTTTGCTTCTGCGTACGCTGGCAGTTTAACTTTTGTGCGTAAAAAATGTGTTGGGTTCTTTGATTTATCTACTTGAGTCATTAAGCAAGAAATCATTGCTTTCGCCTGTCTGGAGGACTTATCTGTCACAATGGACGGGAAAACTAAACTCAAGTATGAAAAAGCAAAATATACTGTGAAGAAATGGGAAAAAGAATTCAAATTGACGACTTCATCGACCCCTACGAAGGTGAGAACTATATTTTTCTCTGAAATAGTACACACTCGCATTTTAGATCTGAATATAGAAATCTAGACCGGATCTCTAGATTTACATGATTGAACCAGATATCTAAGGGACCAAAAACGTAGTCCAACCACTAATCTAGTGTTGAATATGCTACATTAGAACTAGTTCTACTGGTCCACGGAGTTCTTAGCTGAAACTTCGCTAATAATCGAATTGGACCAAGTAAAAGCCATTTCCAAGGGGAGCCAAACAACTTTCTTCATGGTTGGCCCAAGTTATTTTGAAAATTGAGAAATATTTCAGGTTATGTTTTAGATTTCTTGTGGGTAAATGATGGACTGCTTCATAATTATCTTTCTTTTTTAAATTACAGCTTGACATAAAGAATGCGCCTTCAAAAATTAAAGAGGCTTATCGGACCTATTGGAAATTGAAAACGTCGGTTTTAGAGACAACTCTTTCCGATATTCTCATCGACGAAAATGCCAAAGACTGCTTCAACTCATCAAACGAAACGGCCGATTGTAGTATCTCCAAACCTCTGGATGCAGAAGACAGCGTTTGTTTTCAGCCACTGTGTGAGACCACTTTGACGCAGAACTTTACCGGAAACACTCATAGCCAGAGCGTACCGTCTGATAGTTTGACCAAAGAGAATAAATTCGACGAGCCACTGAATTTCAAAAATCTTCTCGGTCAAAGTGAAACTGCTTGTGAAGTCAAAAAGAAGAGTTCGCTTCAAGAAAATGAAAAGTTGGCTGTGAAGACGAAGAAAACTTCTGAAGTTTGGGGTGAACATCTCAACAAAGACAAACTCCCTCCAGCTCCCTCCGTTAAAAAATTTGAAACTAAATCTCTTTCTATGCAGTACGCCCAAAAACTGTTCAACTCCGCAAAGTTCAAAAACTTCAACAAGAAAAACCCGCGGAAACCCAGAGTGTTTCAAAAGTCCAAAACAATTGCTAACATACCATCAGACGACAAACCCAAGTTTGATATTCCAAAATTTGAGTTTTTTGGAGGCAAACCAGTTTCACCTGTAAAACTCACCTCCGAACCTATGCCTGAGTCGATGCCAATTGCAGAGAGTTTCAATGATGAAAACCACTTATCATCAACTGGAAAATTAAAAATAGTATCTAAATGTGGTTCATTGACAGGTGTGAGTGCTGTGAGTTTGCTTCAGAAGACATTTGATGGCGAAGCTTCTAAAAGTCTCTCCAGAGAAGTTGATGCCGCATGGTTGGATCGTGTTCAGCACGTGGAAGATGCCAAAAAAATGGACGCAATGTCACAAGATTCAGGCCTAGAACTGAGCCAGGGGTTGTCAGCTTCTCAACCCGACTTTGGAAGTGATTCGGAAGATTTGATTTATGATAGTGATTCAGAAAGTCAACCTCCGGTGAATTGCTCGTTAAGCCTGATAAAAGCCAATGCAAGTTTTGGCGCTGTTAATCTAAATTGGAGTCAGTCATCGAGCTGTAGTCTTCCTTTAATGAACGTTAGACCTGATTCTAGCAAGATTGGTTCAGATTCTGGTAGTAAATCATCAAAAACTAGTTCACACTTGGTTGAGGTTCAAAGCAAAGTTAGTGAAACTCTTGAAGTACGAGAACAGACCTGGTGAAACTGTTAAAAGGTTAGGTGAATCCCTGGCGCTACCTCCAGCGAAAAGAGCCAAGTGTGATCCTAATGAGGAAGCTGCTCCTTCAGGCACTCTTCCAGAAATAGCAGCTGCCTCCAAAAAGCGTCTCACTAAAAAGAAACCCACCAAAGTTGATCCTGACGACGACAAGAAATTAGCTCTCCTCGAAAAAAAACTTAGCAGTGGCAAAGCAAATGAAAACTTTGTGGCAATCAACATTCAAAAGAAGGTGTTTGTTCGTGGTAAAAAAGGTACGACATTCTCCAAGTACAAGAAGCAAAAGTGGAAGCAGCTTAAACAAGAAAATGGAAGTTACAACGGCCCTAGAGGTGTTCTCAAGTGCTTCAAATGCGGTGATGTTGGCCACTTCTCCAAGGCCTGCCCCTCTGGTATTATAACAACTTCTCTCTTTTAACAAAATGTACTGAAAAATGGGAAGAATTTTTTACTTTTTTGTTCTTGATTTTCCAGATAAGGGATTGTTACCTTTGGAAGATTATGTTTCTGATGATGAAAGCGCATTCCCCACATTGGAAGAGGCGGCTGAGGCTGCTCAAGAGGCTGGTGAAGCTGCTCACAACGGCAAGAGGAAATTCACTAGATCTCAAGTAAGGAGATATTGTGTTACGCGTCTGAATTACTCTGCGTCTGCTCACTCATATAGAATGTTTTTTCTTGTATAGACTGTGGCTGTGGAACAACCTCCATCAATGGAAGTCGACCAAATTGGTCAGTTGGGTTGCACTATTCAACCTCCCTATGAACTGAATGACGACGGTTCCGTGATGGGTAAGCTGCATGTTACACTATCCGAGTTTGGTGCTTTCAACCTTCCAGAACAACCCAGTTCGGTTAAATAGATATTTAGCAACTATTGTTCATCTTATAATAGCATAGATACTCTGGTAGCCCTATATCACCTACATATTCTTTGTTTCAATTCCTCAAATCCAACATTTCTTGAATCTGAAGAGTGTTGATGTGAACATATTGAGCAGGTTGTCCTTTGCAGCAACTTATCTAATTTTGATCTCTTTTCTTTATAGACACTCCGCAAGAAGTATTTGACTGCCTAAGCCGTGATTTTGGCCATAAACAATTTTTAGAAGGGCAAGAGTCCGCAGTAATGAGAATACTGTCCGGCAAATCGACGCTAGTCACACTAAGCACAGGTTCGGGGAAATCATTGTGCTATCAGCTACCCGCTGCCATATACTCGGCGTATAATCCTGGTTGTATCACGTTGGTTATTTCGCCCCTGGTATCATTGATGGAAGATCAGGTACGCATCTGTCTTAGTTATTGAGGCTTGTATTTACATCCCTCTCCTAGGTAATCTTGACGTTTTGGTAATTTTTTTCTGGACGTTTCATGATGTCTAGAACAAGAAGTAAGGTACCATGTATGTACGATGTTCACGCCCTTCTTGGTAGTCGAAAATTTTCTAAAAATCTGAAATTCATTCAGGGACCCGTTTCCACTAAATTTTGGACGTTGAATACATTGAGATTCGTCCGAAACTAATCGGCACCCACCAGAAGTGGGTATGGGTCCAAGTAGGTATCTATCCACCTATGTGGAAAGTGGGCTTTCGAGATTTTTGGTACCTAGGCGCGTGGTGTATCATTTTCCACTAAATTGTGGACGCTGAATCGATTGGAATAAGTCCGGGACTCTCAACATTCACAGTTTCCTCCCAAACTCCTGGTCCGAGGAATAAGCGACCCCTGTGAGACAATTTTCAGCGTTTTTGTTTTCATTTCAGGTGGACGGAGCTGGTGGTTGGGATAGATCTGCTTGTTATCATACCTACATGACTCAAAAGCGAAGAGATAAAATTTTGGAGCAGCTCAAAGCTCGTGAGTTATCAGTTCTTCTCATATCCCCCGAGACGTTAGTCTCTCTCGAAGCTGGAGCCGGAAAACAGCTGTTGTCAGTTCTCCCACCGATAGCGTTCGCCTGCGTTGACGAAGCTCATTGCCTCCACCAGTGGTGCCATAATTTTCGGCCATCATATCTGACAGTAACACAGGTCAGCCCCGATGTGAACCAAGTTCCGTGTCATACGTTAGATCTATCACAAAACCCTCCTTTCCTGAACAACCCTAACATTTTCAGGTCTTGCGTGAGAGATTCGGAATTCGTACTTTGCTGGGTCTCACAGCAACTGCCAGCAGTGGCACCATCGAATCCCTCATGGGCCACCTTGGTGAGTTAATATCATCAGCAAAACTGACCAAGTTGCTTCTATTTCGTTCACACTCATGTTTTATCTCTTTGCCCGTAGGAATCGATCCACAAGACAAGCTGTCGTTGATTAAAGACACGCCACTTCCTGAAAATCTCACATTGTCTGTCTCAGTCACAAATAATGACCAAGAGAAACAAAGCGCACTTTTGCGGTTACTCACGACCGGTTGTTTTGCCGAATGTTCTAGCATAATTATTTACTGCACGAGGCGTGAAACCTGTGATAGAGTTGCCGGTTTCCTCCGAACATCCTTACAGGTATGCTATCTGCTGGTGTATTGAAAATTGAAATGATTGCTTATTCGTCTCTATAGAAAGACACATCTTCGTATTTACCTTTATACTGGCGTCCAAAGTAGAAAAGCCGTAGAAAAATGAGAATGAAGAAATCCTTGTTTTGAGAAAACGGCTGTCAACTTTTTTCACCATAAAACGCTAATTTCTTTACCTTTTCGCGTGTTTTTACATTTATTTTATTCAAAATTTAGTTCTGCTTTTTAAGAATATGGTACAGTTTTATTTTAGCAACTGTTTTTCTCCGTTGTAATGGCTGCAATATATTTTGGATTGTTTAACGGTTCTTTCCGTTATGCTCTTCTCCGTTGTAACATAGGGCCGAAGAGATCCGACGATGGCACTCGTTACGAAATAGATGAACGGTACGGTATTTTGAGTTTAAAAATATTCAGGGCCATGTCAAAGGTCCATCTGAGACATGACGTTGAAAAAACCAATTCCAACTATCAGAAGCCGTACGTCTTTGAGCTACGGATTTTCTCTGTTGAAGGAGTAAATACGGCATTTCACCGTTAGAAAACCTTCAAAAAGTCATAAAACCTTATATGTTTTTCCACAGTTTTATTTTAGGGGGAACTCCTTTAGTTTTTCCTCCCTAGATTGAAAAATTACGGATCAAACAATTTCAAAATTTCTAAAGTGATATAATTGATGGAAATCGAGTTCTACGGCTTTTCTTCATTGGACGGCAGTACAACAAAACAATTATTTTTGTCTTCCTATACTTTTGCCTCCACGTTCTAAATGTATGAGTTGAAAACTGGAAATGCCCGTCTGCCGACCGAGCTAAAAAAAAAGGGGTTTAAAATGCGCTTAAAATCCTCAAATTATTCACGCAAACTCAACTTTGGTTTTAGTTGTGCCCGATTTATTTTCTGCTGATTGTCCAAAAAACGGGGGCTTGGTGTGAGTAAAAATGGGTACATTAATAAGGAGTCTTCACGATTTTTGGTTACCTACGATTGTGGGGTATTATTTTTCAGTACACTTTAGGCACTAAATCGATTCGGATCCAGGTGATCAGAGTGCGTACAAGTTAAAATCCTCGATCCTCATTTTCTGAATTGTAATCCACACACTTGGGCACGTAAAAAGTAAAAGTATGGGGGGTAAAATTTGTTTTCATGGTCAGTACAACTGTGTGCTATTCCATTTAGAACCAAAAATGTAAATGGCGCAACTGTCTTGCCCAGTTGCCGAAACTGAAACGACCATGTTTGCTAACCTTGTTGCTGAAATCAGCAGCCTTTCTACCATTTGAAGCCGTGGGTAGTTCGAATGTAGCTTGAGTTCGAATTAGATTTACAGGTTTTAAACTTGAATGTTATAAATTATTTCATTTATCTTTCTTCGATTCAGAAAGAAGACGGGGACAACAAAAAAGGCCGACTCTCAGTCCACTCCGAGGTCTATCATGCGGGTCTGACAGCTGGAAGGAGAAACCAAGTGCAGAAAGCCTTCATGTCAGGTAAAACATTTTCACATGAGTAATAATTCGAGCCCGTGTCATATACAGAAACTTAAACGTTTAAGATTGGCAGCTTTGAAGGGGGTCGATTCTACAACTCATTTTCAACAAAAAGGGTCTTCAGGACTTATTTTAAGAGGCATCGTTTCCCAGTTTTAAGATTTTTTTCCATGTTGCCGACCTGACGTCACTAAAACGACTATAATTTCCCTAATTTACAAGATCACATAAAATCTGAGTACACCGTTGGAAAGAGCGTCAAATTTCCCTTCTGATGGGCCCCTCAACGTCTCCAATAATATTGTACTGTTATTCACTAATTCAGCCCAAAGTTAAAGAATTCTCTAATTAATGAATACTCGAAACCTTGTCTACATTCAGCCGGGTAAAGGAAACATTTTCCCCAAAAAAATCCACGCATTCTTTCCTGAAATATCAGTTTTCCAACGGTATATTTAAATTAATTTTTGTAACACAATTTAAGGATGAAAATGACGTTATAAGTGAAAAATGAAGAAAAATTACCAAAATCATGGTTTTTATGAAAGTACGAAATTCCGCAAGTGCCCACTATTGAACTATATTTCAAGCTGAATTGAATTATGACACCCTCTCGAGGCTAGGAATTAGTTTCGACATTTCTAGTTCTCTTATAATATATTTTTAGACTCGGTGGACGAAAACAGGAATATTTTCCACAACGAGAGCCGAGAGTTCATATTAGTACCTTACCTCCTCATTTTCAAACAAGTGGGGATACTTGAGAGTGCCACAATTCAATTTAGTTTGAAGAATAGTTCAATAGTCGGCATCTACCTTTCATGTTCACGGATATTTTGGTACTTTCACGAGAAAACCGCTATTTTGGTTAACATTTCTTATTTTGTCCACATAAAACGTCATTTATACCCTTAAATTATGTCACAAATCCATCAGAAGGGAAATTTGACGCGCTTTTGAACGGTGTTCTCTGATTCTAGATTGAACTTGTGAACTAAGGGAGTTATAGGCGTTTTAGTGACGTCAGGTCGAAAACACGAGAAAATTCTTGAATCGTGAACATCTCGGAAAAGATGTCTCTAAAGATAAAGAGAAGCCATGGAGACAGTTTTCATTGCAAATAAGTTGTAGAATAGACCGACCCCCTTCAATGCTACTAACCTCGAACGTGACACCCTGTATATGATTATTTGGGTGTCAAAGTTAATCAACCAGAGAAATATGTATCTTTTGCTGATCGACAGTCTAAATTGGTATCTTATTTACAGTGTAGTAGCCTGATTTCGCTTTTCCTGTATTATTTTGCCGCTATATTTTTACAGGGAGATTACGCATCGTTGTTGCCACCGTGGCGTTTGGAATGGGCATAAATAAACCGGACATTCGAGGAGTGATCCATTACAGTTTACCCTCAACGTTTGAAAATTACGTTCAAGAGGTCGGCCGTGCTGGGAGAGACCGTCAACCCGCAAGGTGCCATCTTTTCTTGGATTCAAGGGTGAGTCATTACGTCTCATAGTCATGACGTCATAACAAAATAATTAGCGAGAACCTTCTAAATTAATTTCGACCTGGCTAACATGAAATTATCAAATTAGAACGAAGACTTGGGCGAATTGAGGCGTCATATTTACTGCGACACCATCGACCGGTTCACGATAAGGAAATTGCTGCAATTCGTGTTCATTCGGTGCGGCTGCCCCGAGGGTGGATCCTGTCCGAAACACGAAGTTGCCTTCCCTATCGACACGACAGTTGCAGCTTTGGATCTACCGCAGGAGAACATTTCCACTCTTCTCGCATATTTGGAATTGAACGATAGAAAATGGATCAAAACTCTACCGTTGGCTTACACTAAGTGCAAAGTGTCATCTTACAAAGGGCCTAACCATCTCAAGTCTGTTTGTAAATCGGTGAGTAATCTGAATTTTGGCGTTTGTAATGCGATGAGTCAAGATTTTAATTTAAAAAAAGAACAAATCCAAATTATTGGAGGCAGAAATTAATAGTGCCATCGGATCGCAACGAAATGGCCTTCACAGTAAATTTAAACATGAAAGACTTGAAACTAAGATATTGAAAATGAACATATAATTGGAAAAATATATTATTTAAAATGTAGCTTAATTGAAAAATATTTAAAAAATAACTTTACACGGGAGCATGAAAGCTGATATTGATTTTGAAGTCTTTTAGCATTGTAGATTGTAGAGAAAAAATTGTAGAAGAACAAGTTCCGTTAAAAATGTAATATTAGAGTTTACGGGTCGAATTGAAAGTTGTATTATTTATTGTAATGTTATATACTAAACCTACAACGTGGCGGGTGTAGAATCCCCATTATACCTTCTGAATGGCTTAAGCATTATTTAATTAATTTCTTCTTCAAATCGTTCTCAAGTTTTAAAAATGATAAATTTCCCTTTCAGTGTCCACCTTTAGCGACGGTCTTGGCTAATCAGCACGAAGGTACGAAAAAACCCGTCACTTCGTTGGAATTTGACATATTCGAGCTCGCTAGGAAGATCAACTGGGATAGCGGAGTTTTGAAGAAAACTTTGAAGAATACGGAATGGACGACAGGTCTGTGTTGATTAATTCATATCGTTGACTTTTTTTTTTTTTTTTTCATATTTTTGTGTGCGGCAGTTATGGTTGCATGGTAGTTTCCCGTTTATAACCAAAGTGGTACACGTGTTTCCCTTATTGTTTAAATAATTCCACTTAGAATCAATATTTTGATAATTCATTAGATTAAAAACAAAATTTCTGACAATTTTCAGAACTAGTTGATACAGGTTGTGGCCTGTGACGTGGATTACACCATGATTTATACGATTTTTCGGCTTTTTAAATAGTTTTAGTGCACAGGGTCAACCTCTGCGATATGCCCCAAAAATTTTTTCTGTGCGCTTCAAGGTGTCTAGATCAAAATAAGCTGATGTCCGTCAGATATCCACACCGTTTCTGTTAGTAGAATAGAAATGGTACTACAATTTTCCAAAAATCTGAAATCCTGGTCAGGGACCGGTTTTTTGGTCTAGTCGGCCCTCGATGTTTTAAGCACGATCGAACCAAATTTGGGTTTTTTGTCTTCAAAATGTCTTTTTCGAAAAATGGATTTTCAAGAATTTTGCCAATCCAGGCGTGTGGGGTTATTTTGCATGTTGAATTCAATAGAACGGGTTTCAGAACGATTGGCGCGTATCGGAAGAGGTTATGGGTAAAAATGGTTATCTATCTACCTATTTCAAAAATGGGTTTTTGAGATTTCTAGTACCTAGGCGTGTGGAGTATCATTTTTCACGAAATCTTGGATGCTGAATCTAAAATTGCTATTTTTCATAGGACTACCCCCTATTTCCATGCGTTTTGAAGAGGTCACATAATCCTGAATTTTTTCTCCACATAAAAAGATGTCCAGACATCAGAAAAAACGTGTCAGAATTTATCAGTGATCTTGAATTTATAAAGTATATTTATGAGCCTTTCTACCTTGTTCCAGAAAACGGCAAACCGGCAAAGTCTGGGATCATAGTGGAATTCACATCTTTAGGATTTCGAATTCTGGCGCCTGGTTAGTAATTGGCAATTGCAAAAACGTCAAAGTTTTCATTTAAACGAGAACGTTTGGATCAATTTCTATTTTCATTTCAGGGAACTTGCCTGATGAAGAGTTGGATTACGCTCTTGATATTCTGAACAATACGGTTCAAGATCACGAAAAAGCCCGTTTGAAGGGCCTTCAAGGATTTTACGACGCTCTTTCCGAGTAAGACATCTCATAGTTTGACCTAGTTGCATCCTCCGTGTGATGTAGGGGCTGTAAGGAATTTGTTGTTTGTTATAGCGTGGCGTACGAAAGGATTGAAGACTGCAATGATGAAGATGAGATGTCTCGTAGAAGCTCGAGCCTCAAAGAAGGCATCAGGAAGTATTTCACGGATCAAAAATCAGTCGACGCTCTCGAACTGAAAACGGTAAGAAATCAAGTTGTGTACGTTGCTTACCTTTTTATGATGTCTGGATCAAGGAACCCAATTGTCCGTACGCCATCCGCTCCGTTTTTGGTTGTAAACATTTGCTAAATATTTGAAATTGGGGTCAGGGACCCGTGCCCGGCTCAAGTTGATCCTCAGAACATTTCAGCCCGATCGGCCGCAATATTGAGAAAGTATGGGCAAAAATAAACCTGATTGAACCTCGATGTTTAACACTTTTGAAAAACAAGGCATGCGAAGTACCATTCTCCACTAAATTTTAGACGCTGAATCTATTGAGATGGGTCCCAGACAAATTGGCGGCCCCCGGAGGTAGATATTGGTTAAATTGGACACCACCTACTTAATTTGGAAGTGGGATTTCGTTGTTTTTCTACTTAACGCTAGACGCTGAATCGATAGGAATGAGTCCCTGACACACAACATTCGCCGATTTCCCCAAACTTTTGGGGAGTATGATTACTTCAAGCTTGACCTGAATCGGTCTGCACCCATTAATTAGGGTTCTGGCGTTCACACTTAGTTGTGGAAAATGAATAGTTTACCCTCACGCATAGGCGCCTAAAATCTCGAAAATCAATTTTTTCGAAAACACATTTTTTAGCCGAATTGTATCCCCGTTGTCAAAATGTGTTTTTAAAAAAGGATTTTCGAGATTTTCGCGGATGGGGTATCATTGTCCACTAAATTTTGGACGCTGCACGCATTGAAATGGGCCTCGGAACGATTGTGGGTGCTGGAAGAAGAGGGTATTGGATAAAGTGGGTTTCTGTCTATTTCAAAAGTGGGGTTTTGAGATTACTGGTAGATAGGCTTGTGGGGTATCATTTTCCACTAAATTTTGGACGCTGAATCAATCTGAATGAGTCCGGTACACTCCACACTCAGTTTTTTCCCGTGCTGCTGCTGATCCGATGAATAACCAACCCCTGTGAATGAATTTGCTGCGTTCTATACTCTTGGAAGTGCTTCCCCGAACAACTTGAACGTTGTCCATTTACCATGATTGATTCTCTCAATTATCGGTTAATTTTTCTTTTCAGCGGGAAATCGACAACGAAGGTTCAGTCACCGATGACGTCAGACAGCTCATAGCCTCTTCCAAAGGAGACCACGTGCTCACCGGTAGGACCGTCGCTCGCATCCTCCACGGGATCGGCTCCCCGAACTTTCCGCCACTCGTTTGGGCCCGCACCCGATTTTGGCGCCTCCACATGAACCAAGACTTCAACGCTCTCTGTAAACTCGCGACTAAACAACTCCTATTGTTTAGGTGATAGCTTGATCGAAGACCAGCAACATAACGTACCTACTTACCGACATTTTCGGTTTTCCGTTAATGTCGCCTAGTCTCTTTGGCTTTCCAATAATTCGGACAATATTATATTCCCATATGTTGTAATAGGACTTCAACATCGGGTAAACTAACATTAAACTGAATTTGGGTGGCTCACTTATAATACGACTCATTCTCCCAGCCGAAGTATCGAGGATTATTATGTGGAATGTGGATTGGATCTTCAGGGTTACATGTAGAGGTGAATGCCAGAACACGATCAGAATTCAAATGGACTCTACATGGCCTTCATATGTATCGCTCCCATTCAGAGCGATCGAACTAAATTATTCACGTTAAGTAATGACGTTTCCAATCGGTCTATGCTTTACTTACCTCATCGCGGAAATTGATTACCGATTGAGAAAGGCGATTATATTTTTGTGAAATAACTGTTGATAATTTTATTTAGAATTTTGTTAATCATGGGAAATACACTTTAATTTGGCACATATTTTTAATTTTTTCAAAACCCACTATCTTGGGCGTCAAGTTGACGCTTGGCCAAATGCATTTGCAAAGCCCCCACACGGGCAGGCCGGAGTCCTTTGGAAAACCGCAGTGCGTCTGATGATCTCATAGAAATTTGGTGCTGAACAAAGAAGTTCCTCTTCAACATGGTCTGATTCCTAACCGTTTCCCAGACATTTAGATTTTAAAGGTTTTTAAAGAAATTCAGTACTTACTGACGAAAACCCCCATAAATTCCTGAAAAATTGATTCTACCCCAAATGTGAGGGCACTATTCGGATCGGGGGTTCATAAAATAAGCAGTCTATCCATCGCAGATGCCAGATGAGAGTACAATGAGTCTCCGCATCCATGCGGCTGCCGACAAACTACGCAAGCGCTTGACCTACCATGTCGTGACGAATTTGCGTAAAATAGGTGAGGAAGGTGAGTGAAATTTGAAAACAAAATAAAATGAATAAACAAGTGATGTAAAATAAAAAATACCTAGCGAAAATGTATTTAGTAGGGCCTATGAAGGATTGCTCGTAGCCCCATCCTACTTTTCTGCTCTTCGTTCACATTCTTCGTACAATTTCTCTACTTTTCAGCGGAGCAAATAGTGAAATGATGGTACCGTTGTAACGCTTATTTAAAGGAACAGTTTTCAAGAAATGTCCCGGTGCCTACATAAAGAATCCTGTTTATGATGCAACATAGTAAATCTTGAATTTGTTGATGATAGCGCTTTGGCACGAGTTTTATTGTGGTATCGACCTAGGTTGTATTTAGCAGCAAATTTCACGCACATTCAACTGATGCGCTCACATTTGGGGCAGAATTAATTTTTCAGGGATTTATGGGAGATTTTTCTGTCAGTAAGTACTGAATTTATTGAAAACCCTTAAAAATTAGAATATCTGGAAAACGGATAGGACTTGTCCCATGTTGAAGAGGACCTTTTTTGTTCATCATCAAATTTACTTTAGTATCTCGAAGTTTTTAAACGCCAGTCAACCTGTATACACAGAATAATAACCAGGTTGCTGAAGAAACTCTGCAACACCCACGCTCTCGATGGCACAAAGAGCAATGAATCCTAAGGGCGATAATGTTGGCGTAACAGTGCTACGAAGTCTTCCACGACGCGTTGATTGTAGACTCATAATATTCTTGTTTTTATTCTTAAAAATGATTCTCCTAGTGTTTGAGTCAAGAAAGTCGCCCAAAATATGCGTTTTTGAGCAGAGTATTTCTGTTCTGAGATCCGTTGTCCTCTTGCAGCCACTCAGACTCAACTTTTGGTGGTTTTCCTCTCCATTGTTACCAACGCAACAACTTAACATGCATCAATCCGATTCCGGAATGTATTACAAAACGGTCCTTTATATTTAAAATCAATTACAAGTGACGGACTTAACGTTTCCATGCTCCAAGATCTCTCATATAGTTGAGCGCCGAACCGGATTTGAACCATTCGATTTGAGGCTGGTTCATTGAGTGTTTGAGCATAATCGTTTCACTTGATCCATCCATGTGCTTGAGAATACACTTGACTAGCTGAAAAACAAGTTTTTGTTAATTCACCCGTTCCCAGTGGGAAAATACTGTCCATATGTGTTTTAGTTTGCAGAATAAATAAAATAGACGATCAATTCTGATATTCTATCACCATACCACTTTATTTACAAAAGTAACATAGCAAATACTTGGTAAGACACTGTCTCCTAAAACGAATCAGTACAACTTTTTGAGTACACTAATTGTATGGATGTTTCAAATTGCTCACAGAGAGGGAGGGATGAGCGTAATAACAGATTTAAAATATTAAAAATACTGAAGGATGTGAACAGTGATCGAGCGGTTATGAAATTTCATCATCCAGACTGGGCCTTAATTCTTATTTACAATTACATTAACGAAGAAATAAAATGGGTCCTAGGGAAGCCTTATTTAGCCAATTCTTTCATCCTGTTGAGGGCGGATCCTGCTTTGAACCAAGCGATTTGCTGTTCGTTACACGAATGGTTGAGCAGGATCGTGTCGGTTTTACCGTTGCTGTGCTTGAGGACGCATTTGACTTGCTGAAAAGAAAGAATAATAATGATGGGCATGAGAAAAATTTGAATGAGTGTTTCAACATAAAATATAGGATAATATTCAAACTGTGAATAAATTTCATTTTCAATCCGCACATTGCAATCGGGCATCCAAAATTGCACCTCAGAATTGAGGAAGTTCGTGGAAATAGGGTTGTTATGGAAAGTGAGTAATTTTTTTAATTATTTGAGGCTTTTCGGAGGTATGATTAATAATGGCAACTTGATTTTCAATATCATAAGTTTATGCAAACTATCAAGTAATAGAATTGAGGCACTGAGTTTCGAAACTCGTTTTTTTCCTCCCATTTTTGTCAAAATTGCGATGGCAGTGGTCTCTAAAAGGGTTTTTCCGCTCTTTTCATTGGTTAATAGGTTCGGAAACCACGATTAATTGCAAAATTAGTTGTTTACCTATTCCAATAGGTGAATCACAAAACTCCTTTACCCAAGAAGGTTCTGGTGGTCGCAGAATGGTTTCTTTACTCCCCATAACCTGCTCAAAATCTGAGGCACTTCCAACTTTGGGTATAGGATTAGGGTTAATGTTCTTTTTCTACTATTTGCCTATTATCTATCTCGTTTGAGAGTAAAATATTCAAGCAGTAGAAAGGGGGGACTTTTTTGCTTGTTGGGATACTTAATAAATACCACGGTAACAATGTGGTTCCCTTTTACATAAACTCATTCAACTCTTCTTGTCATTTTGAAAATTGGTCACTATTTCATTAAAATTGTGTTCTGAACGTTTTCAGGTTCATCGTTTCCGTCTAGGAGGGTCACTTGTTGTCAGGTGATGAGTGCCAAAACTAGTTCTTTCTTAACTTGTATCTTACTGCACTTTTCTACGAGGAGAAGTATTTTATTTCTCAATTTGTACGCCTTCAGCGAAGCCAACCACACGAAATAAGCAGAATTGCTTAATTTGGAAAGAGTGGTTTTGGAACTCATCGCTTAAATTGATACAAATGTAAGTAAAATTTCATTTGGGGTAGCTACAGGCATTCTGGTTTTTATTGGCCTTGAAATAGGATAGGGAGCTTAAGCTTTTGCCAATTAAGCCGCCACTCCCCCTCTTAATACAAAGCATTTTCCGCACTCAACTTCTTACCAAGTGGTTTCTGATAGTTCACCGTCACGAGGATGGTTTGGGTTCAGGATGGGATTGGAAAGTTTCATTTTCTCAAGTTCGGAGGCTTCTTTTTTCTTGACTGGAGGATAAACAGACCTCTCGACTAGGAGGGATAGGGTGAGGCAAGGCAGATTTGAACGACGGATCGTGATAATATAATTGAAGATATGACACCCTCCGAGTCAACACTCACCTTTCCTGGAGCGAGAGATTTCAATTCGACAAGAGACACTTTGTCGTCGGGTTGAACTTTGTCGTAGTCGGCGGGATTGGCGAAAGTGAGGGGAAGCAAACCTTGTTTCTTCAAGTTGGTTTCGTGGATCCTAGCAAAGGATTTGACGATGATGGCACGTCCTCCCAGATGGCGCGGCTCCAGAGCTGCGTGCTCCCTTGAACTGCCTAAATATAAAACAAGTACGAATTTTTATCCAAAAATCGACCAAATCAATATTTGTTTCTCGAAGATTCGATTCATAAAATTTGTATCCACGTACCTTCACCGTAGTTTTCGTCACCGAAGACAACCCATTGAACTCCGCTCTTCTTGTAGGCTCGGGCAGTGTCGGGTACTGCTCCCCACTCGCCACTCAGTCTGTTTTTGACCTTATTCAACTCACCATTCTCGGCGTTGGTTGCCCTGTCGAAATTAATGGCCAACTCGTTACGATAAAGCGGGTTTTTATGGGAAAATCGAAAGAAAATTATACACGTACGTGAGGAAAAGGTTGTTGGAGATGTTATCCAGATGGCCACGGTATTTCAGCCAAGGACCGGCAGCGGAGATGTGATCGGTAGTGCACTTGCCTTTGACCTGCCGAACACGTCATGTTCAAAGTATATTAACATTTCACGAAGGAATTTGGGTGTTCATGACACTGCAGTTTTGGCGCCCTTGGCTTAACAGTGCTCAAGGGGCAATGATTGGCTACTGATTGTTGGCCGTACCTTGATGAGGATGAGAAGATCTTCCAAGTCTTTGCCGTCCCATTTGCTGAAAGGATCAAGGAGCTGGAGACGATTGGATTTAGGGTCGACAGAAACTTTGACGTCACTGCCGCTGGCGGGAGGAGCTTGGTAGGTGTCGACACCGGGGTCAAATCCCTTGGCGGGCAATTCATCACCGAAGGGGTCGGACAGCTTGAATTCCTTACCTAAAAAGAATATAAGATTTGTATACGTTAAAATAATATGTTTATAAAACAATTCGTCTGATATTTCAAATGTTTAGATAATATACGGAGCCTCTAGACCCTCAAAAAATGCAAAGAAGTTGATCTGCACTGGCACAAATACTAGTCTCGAGATAACTCCCAGTTGGAGAGGCTTTCAATGGTTAATGGGAGGGTTGGGTTGGTGAGGTCTCAGGCAAACAGCGACGCTAGCTCACCAGAAAACCTCAGTTATAAAATGTTAGGTGGGGAAGGGGTCTGTGGAGCCAGCATCACGCAGAACGTACAGGAAGCTGGAAGCTTGTGGATGCAGAAGCTAACTCCTGCCACTCTGTGCAGTGTCCAGACCCTGCTCCTGTACGCAGCTTACGAAAAATGCGTTGCCATGTTCCTGTGAAACAAAGCTCCGCATTGGATGTTTCCAGTCTCCAAGGACCCTACTGGGCCATAAAGATCCTCTTAACTATAATTCGAGCTGAGCCTCTTAATTTTCTAGGTGGAAGTTGATGGCTGGTTACTTGATCCTGGCCTTTGGCAATCCACAAAAAATAAACTTACCATCTAGAATACCTATTCAAGCTAAAGACTCAATGTTGGTAAAATTGGCATTTTCATTTCTGAAGATGAAACAATTCTGAAATTCAGACTTTATAAAGGGTAAAAATATATCCTAATTCATATAGGACAACGCATCACTAGTATATTTGAATACCCCATTTGTCTCTCAACCAGTCCCAAAATTATTGGATTCCATCCAATGAGGTCAATTCACAACAGTTGGACAAGATCACGCCCTACACTGGTTCCCCAAATGCATACTCACCATCTTTTCCCTTCAAAGTGTCTTTTCGGGGATCAAAGTCCAACGAGCCTTTGATTGATAGAGCGGTAACAAGTTCAGGCGAAGTGACAAACGCGTGGGTCGCGGGATTGGCGTCGTTACGACCGGTGAAATTTCTGTTGTAGGAGTTGACAATAGTGTTTTTCTCTCCTTTCTTCACGTCTTTGCGGTCCCACTGGCCGATGCAGGGGCCACAGGCGTTGGCAAGGACGGTGCCACCAAACTCACGAAGAGTTTGAGCCTGAAAAGTAATAGAACTATAATCTTTCTATAGCTGAGAGCCTAGCATAGCGACGTTTCAAGGCCTCTGGACGTTTTCGCTAACATAACACGATTATCAACACTCACAATGCCGTCTCTCTCAATGGTAGCGCGGACTTGCTCGGATCCAGGAGTCACGTTGAAGGGGATTTTCGATTTGATTCCGTGTTTCATGGCTTCTTTGGCAATAGAAGCGCATCGAGCCATATCCTCGTACGAAGAGTTGGTGCAAGAACCGATGAGTCCTGCCACAAAGAAGATCATCAGTATTTTCCTTAAATTGTTTCAAATTCGTTTGAACAAACAACATTATGAAAAACGTACCAACTTTGATGTCCAAGGGCCAACCAGCTTTTTTGGCGTTCTCACCGAGTTTGTCGATGGGGTGGGCAAGATCCGGGGTGAAAGGACCATTGACGTGAGGCTCAAGTTTTGAAAGGTCAATTTCGATGACCTGAAGAAGCAGCGAATTAGGTCAATTTTTGACGTGAAAGGCTTTGAGGTGTAAACAAATCATAAACAGATGCATACCACGTTTAAATGAATATGAATATTTACTGAATATTCAGCGAACCTTGTCATAGGGAGCTCCATCGTCAGGAGTGAGAAGATCCTTGTTCTTTTCGGCTTCCTTGGCAATACCTTCACGAAGCGTGGCGTTGAGGTAGCTAGCCATCCTGTGGTTGAACGGGAAAACGGAAGTGGTGGCACCGATTTCGGCACCCATGTTGCAAATAGTGCCCATACCTGAAGAACAACGAATAAGTGACGATACTTACTTGAAAGCAAAGGGGGTTTAAATTGTACTTGACTCGACAGCTGCTTACCTGTGCAAGAGATGTTGTCAACGCCAGGTCCGTGGTACTCAATGATGGCGCCAGTACCACCTTTGACGGTGAGGATGTCGGCCACCTTGAGGATGATATCTTTGGGCGAAGTCCAACCAGTCATTTTACCGGTCAATTTGACTCCGATAACCTGGAAATCCGAATAAATAGTTATAACAGAAACACATTGTCCCTACACCTCTCATGGGGTGTAGCTTAACAGAAAATCCATTGGAAAATTAATATTTAGTGAATAAAATACCTACTCATATGTCACCCTGAAAATATGTAGGTATGTGGTATTGGTGACATGAACCCGTATGAATTAATCTACATGTCTACAAACGAACGCTTCGTAGCAGTTCTAGATAAATTTCATGATATATATTTTTCAAACACTTTACAAACAAATACGCACCTGAGGGCATTTGAGTTCCCACGGAATGTTGGCCATAACGTCGACAGCGTCGGCGCCACCAACACCAATGCAGAGACCGCCCAGGCCTCCACCATTAGGGGTGTGAGAGTCCGTGCCGATCATCAGGAGACCTGGATACGCGTAGTTTTCCAAGATGATCTACATAAGGAATGAATTATTAGTGGGCGAGAACGGCTGAAGTATTTCTTAGGTAAAATTGGAGATTTGGAGGAAAATCAGGCACCTGATGGATAATTCCAGAGCCTGGATGCCAGAAACCCAAGCCGTACTTGGCGCCAGCGGTTTTCAAGAAGTTGTACACTTCTTCATTTTGAGACTTCGCTCTTTTCAAATCTTGCTCACCGCCGACTTGGGCTTCGATCAAGTGGTCGCAGTGGATGGTGGAAGGGACCGCCACTTTTGGAAGGCCGGACGAGATGAACTGGAGCATCGCCATTTGAGCGGTGGCATCTTGCATAGCAACTCGGTCGGGTCGGAGACGAAGGTACGAAACGCCTACAGAAAAATAAAGGATCGGGTTAACAATTTTGAGAAGGAAATGTAAATTTCTTTAGACATCGACCAAGCAGAGGACTCATAAATCAGAGGAATCATAAATTTCACTATAAGCCACAATTTGTACTACCATTGTTGCTACTTAGATTAAACCTCAAGATAACCTGTTCACCTGTACATAATTCAAGTCATTCAGGTCAACATTTATCCGAGGCTTTTTTTTCGCCCAAAATTTCTGGTAGTTTTTGTCTTTATTTTCATCTCCCAAAATTGAAATACATTGTCTCGCAATAAAAACCGAAAGATGAATAAAAATACCTTTTTTAAAAAATTAAATTATACGCAAAATGTGAAAGAAGCCACATGGAGATGTGAACGGTAATGGAAAGTAGGAAAATCCGAAATGAATTCACAATATTTATGCTGTACGTTTTGGATTAACTTACGAAATAAATGTACATTTTTGAAAATTGAACGGCAAAAATGTAGGTTTTACTGAAATTCTTATAAATTATGTGAGTTTTATTGCATTAATTTAATTACATTCATATTTTCAGAATTCTATTCTGTGTTCATACTTATAAATAACAAAACGCCCATCACTTGCAAAAATACCAAAATAATATGACGGGGTTCTACTATTATCAAAATAATTTTGCTCATGGGTCAATATTTTGGTTTATATTCACCAGAGGAAAAACATCATGAGACTTGATGAGCACAGGAATGGTGTTTTTAGATCAGTGAAAGCATCACCAAGGTTTTTCCTTGAAATAGTTGTTACTGGTGAATAGCGACGGGGATGCGACATTAGATCAGTTTTTGCTCCAATTATAAGCGTAGACAATCGAAGGATTTTATCTCGTCCACGAGTCAATTAATATCACAATTATTACATTTGTCTTATCTTCGACCTCTTGTCATTCACGGCTAGGTGCTTATCTCTAGTCGAAATGGGATACACGTTTATCGTGATTAGAACATTGAGGACAAAGGGGCAATTTACTGATATAGTATGTAAACTAACGCGGAATACGTTTTCAGAATGGAATTTGAGTCTGGAATATTTGTTTCAAGGTCGATAATATCGTGGTTGTCAGTTACATTTACACGTTGCTAGTAATGCATAAGAGCTAAACAATAATAGAATTGCTATTCAGATCTATTGAAAGGTGCCATTGATTTTATTGGGCTGACCAAGTACTTGGCACTTGAAGTAAATTCAACCAGCAGTCGGATTAACCTCATTCGAACGTGAACGGGGCCAAGTCTGGTCGAGCCTCTTGGCCCGCAATCAACAAAGCTGAGCAGCTGCCAAAATTAATCACTCCAAAAAGAGAAAAAAAAGGTTATCTCTCCTCACACAGTATTTTTGGTGTGATAGCAATTTTCACCAGTAACGGAATACTTTACAGTAAACGTTTGTCTTCCCCTTACCTCGTTCAATGTCTTGTTTTTCAGGTTCATCAAGATGGGAATAGAGAATTTTCTCTGAAAGAGTTAAAGGTCGGTTCAACCTGAGGAAGAAAAGAAAATTCAATAATATCAGCTTACTCTTAGATGGTTAATTAGTACACTCTTCGTAATAAAATGAATATTTCAATAGATTAATAATTTTTCTCCACTTATTTTAATAATCAGAAGACGAAAAGAACAAAACTATCACGAAAGATCTGCCTGAGGAACGATGTAAATGTGTATTAACATTGCACATGAACATGATAATAGGGATAAAACAGGACAGTTCATTGTTCTGGTTTGATGTTGATCGCGTTTGAAATGCACGACAAAGTATACAAAGCTATTTAGTACTATTTAGGAAAAATAATTTTTACCTCTTTCGGATGACTTTCAAGTTTTTCTGAAGTTTATCGTAGGGGAGAGGCTCTTTATCAAACTTGCTGCAAGCCACGGCAGCAGTGGCTGGGCTCGTGTGCAGGCATTTTCGAATGCCTACTACGACATTCCCCTGCAAATAAGAGGAGAAAAGTTATTCACTAAATTTACAATACTACCACACTGTTGCGGAAGTTGCTTATTGATTGAGTTTTAGCATTTTCACCGTCCGACTGGAAGTTTTCTATTACTAATTGGATTTAACAGGAACCTTAAAAAATAGCATTTGGAAGGGACGGATGGAATGTCTTCGTCATGTTGTTTTGCACAGAGTAGGTATTTCCTGAATCCGCGCGGGCTGTGGAGTTAGAAACAAAAAGTGAAAACCCCATTTCCGTCAATCTTCAACATGTAAGACCTCCAATTTGACGAGAAAATTCTGAAATTACAGAGAAACAGAAATTCCAGCATAAAGACCCCTTGTTGGGAGCATTGCCGTTGTGTTAAGCTGACATTCAAAACCCACATGGAAAGTGGGTTTCCATTTTCGAAAATTCTGTCAGACGAATATCCAAGAGTATGAAAGTGGCACTTATTTTCAACTTTTGGTTCATTATCCCTAGAACAATCAAAATGTTTCCATGCCAGAAAAAAACCACTCCGACTGGCCTGAAAATTTGACAGTTTGCGTATCATGATGCCTAGAACACGGCATATTATTCCACAATGGTTGAATATCTCGCAATTATATATTTATTAGCAATAGTATCGAGGAAATAGTGTCCCGGACTCATCTCAATCGATACAGCGTTCAACGTTTGATGGAAAATGATTCCTCACACGCTCTCAGGTATCCAAAAATCTCAAAAAAGTAGGTATCATCTGACCCATACCCACTTCCGACGGGCGCCAATCGGTCGTGGACCCATCTCAATGTATTCAGTGTCCAAAATTGAGGACTCAAGATGATACCCAAATGCCTAGTTGGAACTTATCGTGTTTCAAAAAACACATCTTATCCCATAACCTCCCCAAATTTGGGATGGTCTGGCAGACAGGTTTCGAGGAACAACTAAAAGCGGGTAGAAGTCCAAGATCATGACAGCCGATTTTCTGAAAACCTGAAATTTTGAAAATGCTGTGGGTATGGGTAAAAATATAATTTTTTTGGATACTCGATTTTTGGACGTATAGGGAACTAGGCATGTGGGGTATCATTTTCTACAAACTGTAGACGCTGAATCGATTGAGATGGGCTCGAAGGTGGGTATGGACCACGATCGGCACCTTCTTTTTCCAATAAATTTTGGACACTGAATCCATTGAGATGGAGGACTCTGGCTCTAAGGAATAATAAACAATTGTGGAATCTTTCCGCGTTTTTCATTTCTATTGTCTCTGTGCCGTCTTTATGTTCTATGGGAAGGTAGCAGGCTAATTTATCCAAATTCTTCATACATGGGTACCTAGCAGGTAGCCTGTCGTAACGCTTAGCACCAACGGGCAAAATGGTCTTACGGAAATAATGCTACGAACGATTGTGACGTTCGAATGAGCACAGTCATTGTGGCTGTAATATTAATTTTCACGCTGCAAAAGCCAACTTACAAAGTGGGTGTAACCCACCAACTTTCAAGAGGGATGTTGGATATACGCACCGGCACTTAGGCGATTTTGTATATTATTGAACCCAGCTCATTCATGAGAGTCTTGGTGGTCCAATATTAAACGTGATATCTAAAAATACAAGTGCCTAGAGGAAATAAGATGGACTACAGACCTAAACCAAGGACAAAGAACTAATCAAATTACTCTGAGTAATTGAAATGTTCTCATCTCACTTCATTTTAGGTGCAAAGAAGCAAGTCTACAGGTCTCGTTAACGATCCTATTGTTTGTCTGACAGTGCAAAAAATACCGTTTTCTTATCTGAATGAAAAGGTTGAGGGCGGAGTAAAATAGTTTAGAGGTCACCGGGTTCATTTCAATGTGAGTACGAGTAGCCTTGATGAGTGATGAGTTTCACACAACCGAGGAAACGGAAAAAAATTCTTCTTATACGAAACAGAGGACATTGTTAGCGGAAAAACGTAGTAAATGGTGGGAAAGCTCACCTGTTTCGGAATTAGCTTTAGCACATAAGCCATCTGGAACTTGATGTACAAAATGAACGTTTGTTGGAACCTTCAGCCCGCAAATTTGACCCAGATAAAATTTGGTTCTGAACAGATAAACAGGCGAAAAACTACCGCAGCGCAGCTCCACGGCAACTCAAATACAACTAACAGCTGACAACTACGAGCCTTGGTTGAGATACAACAACACGGCGTTTCCTGTGGAATGACGTCATAGAATGTACATAAAGAGATGATCCGCTGCCTGAGAAGTTGCAGGTTGCCAAATACACATATTAAATTAATGCGAAGTTCTTTGTTTTTGTATGCCATTAAATGACCTTATTCTTTATATTCAGGATGGTTGCTTTGTTATTTTATTTTATACGCCACCTCTGTCGTAAGTTATACGACCAAGTAAAATGAATGAATGTGGTAAATCAAAATGCTGCAAATTCATACACACGGGATGGTTATTCCTCGGACCAGGCGCATGGAGACTCACTTCTTCAACATGGGGGAAAACGTGGGTGTGGCGGGTCCCGGACCCATTCCAATCGATTCAGGGTCCAAAATTTAGTGGAAAATGATACCCCACACGCCAAGATCCCAGAAATTTCGAAAACACATTCGAAATGAGTAGATAGGCACCCATTTTGACTCATAACCTCTTCCAGTGGGTGCCAATCGTTCTGGGACCCTTTTCATTGGATTCAGCGTCCAGAATTTTATTGGAAAATGATACCCCACTTTTTTGCAAAAAATCTCAAAAATCCATTTTTCAAAATACACATTTTGACCCCTACCCCAAATTTTATCCGATCGGTTTGAAAAGTTTCGAGGACCAACTAGAGCCGGAAACGGATCCCTGAGTAAAATTTCAGATTTTTAGAAAATTTTCTACTACCAATCACCAAAGTCGCCATGGACGGCAAACGGACATTTGCTTATTTCGATCTAGACACCTTGAAACGTCCAGAAAAAAGTTTTGGGCCGAATCGGAGAGGTTGGCTTTTTGCATGAAAACATGGGATGATTATTCAAGGAATAACCAACCAAAAGAGAGTTTATTTGGGAATCAGATCCAGATAACCATAGCCTGCTGCCATGTCACCTTCGGAGTCGCATGAGAAAGCACTATACTTGAAACAAATACTGAGCGTTAACATCGCTAGGCCACACCTTCACCATATTTGTTCGTATAGTGCATATTTTACTTGTATTTGTATCAGTACTGAACTACTGGCACCATCTAGAGAGTAATTCAGTAAACCTAGAATTTAATCAACAATCGTGTTGATTAGTATACTTTAAAGGATTTTTATCCACGATCCAGAAAAATGTTTCTAAAATTATGAGTAGCAAGTGTACTCAAACAGAGAGTGTACGTCCAACATTTTTTTGGGAGAAAAATATAACCAACACAACTACAGCTAAACAATTCGAAAACCCTCTCTCAAAATAGGTAGGCGGGTAGGATTTGGGCTATACCCACCTCCGGTGGGCACCAATTGTCCGGAATCCATGTATCAATGGATTAAGTATCCAAAATATAGTGGAGAATGATACCTTACTTGCCTAGTTATCAAAAAAGCCTGAAAATCGAGTTTCGAAAAACACATAGGTCTCTTTGCTAAATTCGGGCTGATAAGTTTCGAAGACCAACTAGTGCCAGAAAGAGGTTCCCGACCAAACAGATTTTTAGAAAATTGTCTACTTGGTTATTTTGATCTATACATCATGATTCTCAAATTTTAGGCAAATCGGATTGATTAACCCCTGGCAAGGAAAACATTTATTATTCAAGGAATAATTAACAAAAATATGCAACGTTGGTAAATAGCACGGTTTATTTACATAAATTCTGCGTTTGAAACGGCAATTCACAACTAGGTTGATAAAAACGGGGACGAAGATAAGTCGACAACCGAACCAATCAGACTATTAATGTAATTATTAGGTTGTAAATGGTTGGGTTGGTCACAGCTACCCAAATAAAAATCTTTTAGCTTGGCTCTTCACGAACAGTGAGAACTATTTTTCCGTTAGCGGGGCTTTCAACCATTTTACGATGTGCTTCGGTAGCTTGTGCCAGATGGAATTTTTGGCCAATGTGTGGCCTCAGCCAGCCCTCTTCGACCCCATTTGAGATGAAATTGGAGCATTCTTCGAATTCGTCCTGTTGAAAATTGGAAACAAATTAATAATGTGTACCTAATATGTGGATAAAGAATTCAAACTGGTGTGATATGTATTGCTTGTTGAGGTAATTGCAATAATAGGGGACAATTGGAAAACAAATTACCGGAGTGACTCCGATTAACTTGACCCCGTGAATACAGCCTTCCGTGAACATCAGCGATCGAGGATCGATGATCGTAGGAGGTACTGGCTCGTGCTTTTTCTTTGAGCTTCTTTTAGTGCCCACGACCTGTGAACGTGTGAGGGAAGGAGTTTGTCAACTGAAATCGTTCAATTACTGATTCAGCAGAAAAATTACACTTACCGCTATGCGACCAAGGGGTGCGAGCATCATAAGGTCGTTCCCTAAATTTGAGTCAGCGCAATTTTCTACTATGGCGTGGAAGCCTTTAGACGCAGTTGTCGCGTAAGCCTTGACTAGATAGTCTTGTTCACTGAAACATGAAAAGGAATGCATTAACAACACTTTCCAAGCTGCCTGGGCCTGGATGAGTACTACGTTTTAATACCAATATAGCTTACGACTAGTTCATTGAAAAAATATTGCCATTACCTATGGTCTAATGCCACATCTGCCCCAGCCTTGAGGATAGCTTCAAGTCCGGCAGTGCTCCGAGCGGTACCAACAACGTGCAACCCTGTAATTTTACTGTTATTTAGATTCTTTCGACAGTATAACTTAGCTTCCACTCCAAGAAGCACAAAAGCCACAAGGTAGACAACAGAAAATGCGTCACGCACGTACTTATAATGTGTCATGTACGATATAATGTCAGCCCAATCGGACCGAATTTAGGGGTGGGGGGGGGGGGGGGCAAAATCTATTTTTTGAAAAATCGATTTTAGAGATTTCTTGCGATCTAGGTATGTGAGGTATTGTTTTCTACTAAATTTTGGCTTAGTCCTGGTTGCAGAAGCCTTTCAAACCCAGCATGCACTCTGCAACCCCACACCTAGGTACTAGAAATCTCAAAAAACACTTTCGATAGATACCCATTTTGACCATACCATACCCACTTTTAATGGGCGCCATCTCAGTCTGGGACCCATCTCAATGGATTCTGCGTCTAAAAATGTAGTAAAAAAAGATACCTTTCAGCCCATTGGACCACATGTGGGAAGAGTAGGAGTCAAAATATGTATTTTCGAGATTTGTGGTAATCTAGGAGTGTGGGGTATCATTTTCCACAAAATTTTGGACGCTGAATCCAATTAAATGGGCCTCTGAACGATTGGCGCTCACTGAAAGAGGTTATGGGTCAAAATGGGTATCTATCTATCCATTTTAAATATGTGTTAGCAAGATTTCTAGTACCTAGGGGTGTAGGGTATCGTTTTCCACTAAATTTTGGACGCTGAATCCAATGATACGGGTCCCGGAACGATTGGCACCTACTGGAAGAGGTTATGGACGCTGAATCGATTGAAATGAGTCTCCATGCGCGTGGTCCGAGGAATAACCAACCCCTGTGATTTATAAAGGTCATCGCTTCATCTCAAATGAAGGCTCACTTAGGATAACGAAATTTACATAAAATTAACAATGGCTCCATATAAAGGTCGTCACAGGGAAATTTATACTATTCAGGAACTAGCACATAGTAAAACTTGAAAAATTGTTATTATCGCTATCCGGTTATAGGATAATCCCGTTTATATTGAGCTATTGTTGAGTTCATATTAATTTGATTTAACTTATTAAAGATCGAATGAGAGCCATAAGAAACGTTTTTATAAACAAAGTTTCGTACCTCCAATGGGCAAAAAGTAGCTGGAAGAAGTCGAAATGTACCTATCTACGAGTAAAATGTTGGTTGCTTGCCCTGATTATGCCGGTTTAGGCGCCAGAGAAACGCCGAAATTGTAATATGAAGAAAAAGTGACGACCTCCTCACACAAAATTCACAATGGAAGGTCAATCCAAATCAACTAACGTAGTGTTGCGAGCTCGCACCTGCGCTGGTCAAATGGGCTGCCAGCGTCGCAAGGTCAATGACCTGTGGAGGGCTAAGGGACCGTTCTCGAACATTCGCGCGTCGTATCGAATTGGCCGGAACCTTCCCTTTCGCTCAAGACAACACGTCGAGTTCCCAGAACCGGGGAACGTTCTGGAAGGTACTTGACTGAGAGGCAGCAGATATAAAAGGGACCCAGGAAGTTCAGTTTGGAGTCTGATTATCGACACTTTGTGTTATAAATCGTGCCGTGTTATAAATAGTGGGTACTAATGTATTATACCGACCACACCTAAGTATCGACATTAAAGTATTTATGTATTATACCGACTACACCAAAGTATCAATATTAAAGTATCGATTTCTGTTCACTCCCAACATAACCTTATCCAGTGAGTGCTTGCTAGTGAAAGTGCAACGTGCTTTGTTTATAAATTGTCTCGTTTCGTTTCGTTTAAAATTCGTTTATTTTGGAATTCGTGTTGTGCTTTGACTGTAATAAATTAGTGATGAGTGATGTTATGAGAATTTGGGATTTGCCCAGAAGTGAGGGGGATGCAATTCGTTTTTTACAAGGTCATGACTTGTTGCCTAAATTAAAAATATGCTTGAATGGGCATGACATGACAAATAATCCTTGTAGTTCTGTAAGAGTTGTTTTTCATGATATAATGTTCGTTTCTATAGAGTTCCTTATTGGGTGTGGTCGGTATAATACATAAGTACTTTAATGTCGATACTTTGGTGTGGTCGGTATAATACATAAGTACCAAATAGTGCGACAACCGCAGTACAACCGCGACTTGTGATTCTGTCATTGTGTAAGTGCGCGAATGTGAACAGTGTATTCAAGTGAACGATTGTTAATAAATTAATTACGAAGAATATAAATCGTTACAGTACCTATAGATTTGGCGATTTGAATAGAGGAAATACCAACTCCACCGCTAGCTCCATGCACGAACAAACGCTCCCCCTTTTTAATTTTGCACCTGAAAGCATCACAGATCATTCTTATTGAACCGACAAGAATATGAGCGTATCACAACATATTAGGCGCACAGTTGATGAACCAACTTTGTAATTAACGCTCGGTAGCCAACGAAGTATGATACATATAACGTCGAACCTTGGGCGAACGTTAGTTTGGGCGATAATGGTAACACGAATTTCTCATCGCAGACGGCGTATTCGCTGTAGCCTCCATCCCGAGGGAGACAACATGTGACCCGATCCCCTTCCTGGAAAGAAAAAAATAAATAATGCACCAATAAAATTGAATTGATTCTGCATTTGCCCTCCTAAAAACGGGCAATTTGTTGGTACCAAAAAGAGTACAAATTATTGATAAAGGTATAGTTTTAGGCAAGTCAAATTTTCTTGATTGTTCTAATTGGGTGCACCCACTGTTTCCTAAAAAAAAAAAAAAAAAAAAAAAAAAAAAAAAAAAAAAAAAAAAAAAAAAAAAAAAAAAAAAAAAATTGCATGCAAAAAGGTGAGCTCTCTTTAAAAAAATTGAAGAAAATTCTGTGACGACAACATTCAGCGCTTCCTAGCCTATTTTGAGACAACCCAAGTGAGATCCATCTTGATTTCTGAGTTATCACTATCATTGGTTTCAACAATTTGGAAATTCATTACATATTATGTTATCTGAAGTAGGTAACCTATCTGCATTGAAGTTTTTCCAAGGTTTTCTGAGTTAGGGATTGTGTTATTTTAATTAAGAAAGAGTTGTGATTTGTGTCTAGACGAGACTACCAAAATTGTTCGTCGTTGTTATTAACAATGGGCCATTGAGTAGACCCGAGATTTCTTTAATGTACCAGTTCCAACGCTCCCGGGTGCTAACATCAAAATTACAATAAAACTAGAAAAAACATTGTTGTCTACAGTTTCCGCTAGAGTGCGCACCCAGGAAGGCAAGGACTGCTATTGTAGATATTTGCATTTTTTTGTCTTGAATGTAACCATCATTTCACTTTTTCACATGGGTTGTGACGTCACTGTTCAGCGGGTAGCTTATTATTAACATTATTCTTGATGTATCTGACATTTTTTCCTCTTTTTCAAACTTTTGAACATCATTGGAGAACAAAAATTGACCAATTTCACACCTATGGGTACACCTCATTGTGATCAACATTCTGGTGCCACCTAGGGCGCCATCATAAGGACATTTAAACACAATAATAATGTAGCTATGTACATATATAGAAACTCCATTCCTACGAGTAGTCTAAACAGGTGAGTCATTGTACAATAAATTACATATATTACAACTAATGATGAAACTATAGCTGGCTTATGATTCAGTCTAACTTTCACAGCCAACAAACCCGCTGTCGCCATATCTGCATGGGCACAGACAAATTTTCGGTCACTGTGTACGTAAATTTTAATGTTATATGCAGATCCCTTATAGTCAGTTGTAGTTATTAGCCGGTAACGTTGTCTGTTGCTGTCCCTGTCAACTATTATTTATTTAAATTTGACGTGAGACCAATGTAATTGATGAATCTGCGCGTGCCTGTGATAATTAGTCGACCTACCAAGCAGTTACAATTATATGTAAGTATAAGATTCATTATAAACCAAAATGAGAAAACAAATGTTCAACCTTATATAAGTGATTGTTAATGTAAGCAGTGACCAAAAATATGCGTTTCTTCCTTCGCTGATCTTATATCGACAACAAGCAGCATCAGGTTTGTAGGCTGTGCAAGTTAATGCCTAAATCATAAGCAGGCTATAGTTACTAAATTAGTTACATGTAATTACTGTACGACGACTCAACTTTTTGGACGACTCGTCCACATTCGAAATGGGTAGATAGGTACCCATAACCGCATCCAGAGGGCGCCAATCGTTCCCGGACCCATTTCATTGGATTAAAGGAATAACCATCCAAAATGGACCAAATAAGGTAATCAGTTATCTGAAGTATACTTCAAGTGGGTACCTTCACATTTTTTACGTCACTTCCAACGCGAGAAACGATTCCAGCGACTTCCTTTCCAAGTATTAACGGAAGAGGAGGTAAAGACATGAAGGCTCCTTCCCTTATAAATAGATCCACTGGGTTCACAGCGGCGGCATAAACTTTGACTAAAACCTTAAATCAAATAAATCAGAAAAATCAATAAGTCTGAAACATTTCCACCAGATTTAGCCGAAGGATTCAACAGTACTGACAGTAAACTACATATTTACCCATTTTTCGTACTTCGGATTTTTTCGGAGCAGGCTTGGCCACTTCGGCGAGTATTAGTTGTTCTGGACCTCCGTGCTTGTTGATTATGACAGCTTTCATCAAGCCACTTGCATCACTATAAACAGGGGAAAAGTTATTAGACTCAAATAAAATTGAATAGGGAGAGTAAGTAGTTCTGGGTTATATTCTAAGGCTTAGAACTCAGTCGAATGTCCTATTGTCGTTCTCTCTAGAGGATCCGACAACGTAGAACCATTCCAGAGACGCTGGCAGTACTTTTGGCCAAGATTATACTTTAGCGATTTGTACTTTCTTTTAGCTCTTCCCAAATATTGTTGCTTCCTGTCTCCCACATGGCGCACCCAAAGAAAGTATGGTCGGCACAGTGGAGCACTACCAACTCAGAGGTAACAATGCTATGCCCATTCTGTTTAGATATTGACTAAGAGCCAACGACCAGAGAGGGTTTGGTCAAGTAGAAGTTGAATCAAGCCTTGCGGGGATAGTAGGGATAAAGCGTTCAGCTCATCCGTGACTGTGCTGTTACCCATCTTTACCGCTTTCTCAAGTTCCTCTTGGGCGATCCTGCTCCTTGATTCATCAGATCCTCTCTTGCACCACGATTTACTTCCTGCAGTCAGCAGATGGGTAGGAATAACCTTTACCCGTAAGTGTTGATGTCACCAATACACTTAAGATTCCCACCAGCGCCTGGACTGGCAGGTTCCAACAGTCGAGGAAGTTGCAGGAAACAAGCAGCAGTCCATCAAGAGAGGCTCAGAGGTCATGCCGATGACGAGGCAGCCCAGCTACTCATTTCAGTATCTCAAAGCTGGTTTTTGTTGGCGACTCTACACCTGGCACAATCTGTACTTGATAGCAGCAGCCAAAAACAGGCTGCGCACCTCCATCCACGCTCCCACAGGTCTCATAATGTGCTTATCTTCTTCTGCTTAGTTGTTCTTGCTAGGATTACAGCCGCAACAAATCAAGTTGAAAAATTCCATGTACTTCCCAAAACTCTCCCCTGAGTTGCTCCTGCAGAAATTTCTTTAAATTCTAAGTATGCTCCAGAGCCAAGTCATAGACTAGAGGTCCGTTAGCCAGGTAGGTAGCCTTCAGTATTCTGAGCAGACAAAAAAGGCACAAGGTTCTACAGGGTTAACAAGTAGATGTACTGCCGTCATGCTCCTCAAGCTTCCAAAATTGACCGTTTGTACTCACCTAAACATTCTGCAGAACCGCGAAGAGCCCTCATTCTCCAAAAATTTGAAGCTCCGCGTTGGAAAAGTCCGACAAATTAAACCGAACATCTCACGAGCGGTAAGTATAACCTACTTATGTATCGACGTCAGGTACTTTCGACATAGGATTTTAGAAAGAAACTTAAATTTAATACGAATAATACAAGAATCATTTTGGGGGAATCGCGAGTGCACACAAAATTATTACAAAAATGAATTCATTCACAGGAACCGTGAACCGTGCGGCGGTCGTGAAAACGTTAACGACTGAAGGTTACTTTGGTGGCAAGGTTATCGCGTTGTGGTGGTTATTGAGAAATATTAGGTACAACAGCATAGGTACTTTTGGTTGGTCATTCCTTGAATCAACCTATTTTCATGAAAAAAGTCAATCTCTCCGATTCCGCCCACAATTTTTTTTTCTGGGCGTTTCAAGGTATCTAGATAAAAAATTTCAAATGTCTGTCCATCGTCCGCGCCGTTTTTGGTAATAGAAAATTTGCTAAAAATCTGGAATTTTGGTCAGAGACCCGTTTCCGGCTCTAGTTGGTCCTTGAAACTTTTCAACCCGATCGGACCAAATTTGGGAGGGTAGCGGTCAAAATGTATTTTTTGAACAATTAATTTTTGAGAATTTTGGTGATCTAGGCGAGTGGGGTATTGTTTTCCACTAAATTTTGGACGCTGAATCCAATGAAATGGGTTCCGGGGCGGGTGGCGCTCTCTAGATAAGGTTGTGGGTACCTATCTACCATTTCGAATGTGTGTTTTTGAGATTTCTGGTATTTTTTTTGTACAGGGTTCTGTCCTTCTTGATTTCGGAGTAATGACTATTTTACAGTCAAAATGAAACGTTTCCACCGCTTCGGGAAGATTTTTCTTGCTAGAAAACATGTTATGTGCAATTTTTTACGTGGTTTGGAATGGTGACACTCTTAAAATCTGTCAAAAAATAGTTACTTCCCGATGATAATATTGACTAAATTAAAACAGAAGAATATTGTTAAAGCCTGAACTCTATGGCCAACTTTTGAATTAACAGCACATATCACGTTCTATAGGGCCAATTAAAATAACTAGAAATTTTCGTGATTGACAAAATGTTTGACCCGTTCCAAATTTGGAAAAAAGTAGTTTGGCACCAGGGAAATAGGTTATTTAACGCTCTCTCTAATTGCATTTTCATATTTGAGAATTTAAAGTGGGATGGCCGAAGTTATGAAACAAATTTTGAGAATTCCGAATAAGTAATTTGGGAACAAGGAATCTGAAATGACAATGTAGGTACCTATAGAAGGATGGATTCAGGCATTGTTCCCCACAAATTACTTGAAATATTCCCTGCAGAGGGGATGTACGTTCGACCCTTATTTAGGACCGTAGAGAACAGATATACTTACATACGTCACAGCAAAACAGTTGAGAAAATATTCCAGGAGCATGAAAATTGAATAAAGCAGTTGTTATAATAAATGTATTTAAATTTCCATATAATTAAGCTTCCATAAACATACATTATAAAATATTACGTAAATAGGTAATTTTATAACTTGAACAGAAGATGAAATTGTACATAAGAACAATTTATTACAAAAGCGTTAGATCCTAAAAATATGAACTTCCACTAATTAAAATCTTATTTTTTTTGTAACAAAATAATAACTTTCAGTTCTCACAATACTAATAAGTTGCCGTCCGAGAAGAATAACCGACCGACAGAGAAGAATAATATCAATCAGTAAGACGAGGTCCCATAGTAAACCGCTCACTCAACTATTGGGCAGTTTGAGTTAATTTTATAAATGTTTACACGGATTCGTGCACAACTTTGGAGATAATAATTATGCGTTTTTGTGGTTATTTGGTTTCTAGATGACACGAGAAAAATTGATAGTTGTTTTATATTTGATTTTTAAACTTGTTTTATTGACTTTTCCAACGGTTTGGTGGATTATTTTTTACACATATTTTCTGATGAATGATTTAGGTAAAAGATATCTGTTTGGAACTGATTTTCAAATGATGTCTTCATTGTAACATTTTAGGCATGAACCGAGCAGCTGGCAATAAGAAAATATAAGATTACACAACATCCCTGCCAAGTTGTTGATGAATAATTCGCCGCTAATGTAATCAGATGTAATAGACTTGCTTCTGAAATTTTGATATAAATTGACATTTCAACTTTGTATTTAGTAGACCTTTCCCTAACGTCATATAAAATGCTGTTTGAATTAGATCTGTTTCAGGGAAATCAATATTATTATAATGGATATAACGATAGGTAATTACACCAATAATACCATGGCTTCGAGATTCTTGGAGACCTTTGCCGTCCAATATTCTACCAGCTTGGATTTTCGTGTTTAACAATTGAGCTGGGTAGATAGAAGAGACCAAATTTGCCCTTAAGGCACAAAATTCAAAAACAAGTTTTGATTTTGGAGCTTTTTTTTTCAAGGGAAGAGAATGGTTTTGATTAGAGCCCGAAGCGAAATACATCAATTAGGACAGTTTTTATCAGAATGTAATGAGCCTGCCCTTAATACCCTGTATATAATAGGCTTTCAGGGAACATATTTTACCTGCCTATTTACATTTTGAAGCAGGAGAATTAGCATCTTGTCCACTTGAGACTACGACACAAATGTTTTTGATGACAATGAGCAAAATATGGTTAATGAAGCGGAAGGGAATCATGATGAGGGCGATAAAACGTATTTAGCGAGAATATGAAGAAATGAGAAAGATGAAGAGGGTTCGAAGGAAAACGGTAGGAGGCGGTCACTATTTCTTCTGTTTGAGCTCTGAATAGGAATGGAGTTCGTTAGGCGACGTGACTTGGAGTTTGGGCACCGTGAGCGGCCGAATGAGGGACTTGACGACCGGCGGCACTTTGGCTTGGGCGGGAAACGCCGGCGACGAGGCGCAAAAAGCCGCCGACGTAATGTGCGTCACGAGGTTGTAACTTTGAGTTTTCGGCCGAAGGACGCGCTTGAGTTTGGACGCCAGGCCGCCGCCTGATGACGTCGGGGGAGCGGAGGGCGGCGGTATCAGTATTCCGCCAATTACCTGATAACAGTCAACGTTTACGTTCGCATTATAGTTCAAGCAGTGGATATTGATTAAAATAAAGTATCATGGAGGACTTAATTGTACTAATAGAACAACACTAAAACACAATAAACAAGTAAAATTCACAAAAAAGCTAAAATTATACACCCAAATTTTATTTGTAGCCATACATGTTCATTTATTATTTCGCGCTCATAAGGTATTTTGACATTTGATTTACCCATTATTTCTTGCATAATCAAGCTGTGTAATCATGCTCTCCGATTGGCGCCAACATTTCGCGTTTCTTGTCTAGATCAAAAACGCAGCAAAATTTACCCCCAATGGTTGGTCCTTGGAGCAAGAGTGTGGTGAAAATAGTGAGTGTAGCGTGTCTTGGACTCATTCTAATCGATTCAGTGCCCAAAATTTAGTGGAAAATGATACCCCACACGCCTAGGCACCAAATAACTCAAAAACCCACTGTTGATATAGAGAGGTACCTAACCATTTTGACCCATATCCCAGAGAGCCCCAATCGGTATGGGACTCATCTCAATGGATTACCTTTCCTAAATTTAGTTAAAAATGATACTCTACACGCCTAGTTTCCAAAAAGTCCCAAAAATTTTGTTAAAAAAAAAAATAAATAAATAAATAAAATAAATGCTTTTACCTTTACCCTCGCCAAAATTTGAGCCGATTGGGCAAAATAGTTTTGAGAACCGACTAGAGCCGGAAGGAAATTCCTGACCAAAACGTCATATTTTTAGGATTTTCTTGGACGGCCGTCACTCCACCTCACACCGTGATGGAAAATTGTTGGACGGATTGGACCATTGGAATATAATCGTAAATTGATCATAAATATTGTACTTGGAGTTTTATATAAGAGAAAAGAAACATATTCCCGCAGTTAGTATTCAGAATGATGAGATTCTGGTACACATTTCGCTGCAAGATGAAGTTCAAGTCACTCTAACGTAAACTCTACAATAAACGCTTTGGTCATTTTTCCGAAATTTTTGTTAAATCGATAAAAATTGCATATTTAAGCATGAAACGTAAGTATCATTTCCCCGCTACAAAATTTACAACAAATGTAAATTTTGGAAAAAAAAAAGTTGGTGAGTTTGGTATAATGAACTTTTTCATCTCAAGATTGGACTTGAGGTCAAGCCGATCAGTGATTACCCTTCCAAGAAATCTGCACATTATTTGGACTCGTCTCACCTGTGGTCCTAACGAAGGGTCACTACCCCACCGTCCACTGCCAGAACCCTTCTCCATGAGTTTGTTTCTGCTGTGTCTTTCTATCATTTCTGAACATCCGTACCGGCCGCAGAATCGCGCCCATTCTTCGGCTCGCAGTCCTCGACCGTGGTCTCTCACTGTAGGGGAAGCACCTGAAAAATTCAAAAAACAATTTATTCAATGGGCTTGAAAAAAGAGGAGGTTTGCTCGGAAAAGGAAGGGAAATCGCGTCAACTTTTTACTCTATCATCTGATGTGTGGGGTTGTTGGATAGGGAAGGTCTTCATCTGAAACGACTCATAAAGCATGCCCCCAAGAAAACATTAAAATAGCCAGAAATCCATCAATAGATACTCTCTATCAAATATTTTTCATCTTTGACAGTGTCCCCTCTGCATTGCCTTGCTCATTCAAACATCCGAATACGGATGTTCAAGCATCAAGGATGATCAAATCCCTGTAATTTCGCCCTTTCGTTCCTCTTATTCATGATTTTAACTGTGTACTTCTTTAGATTATAATGTTTTTAGTATCTTTACCTAACTACTTCCAATATCTTGAAATTCCCGGTTGCAGTATACAAATTGTATTTGGCCCAACAAGGGCGCTAGGTATTCTATGCTCCTAATAAAATGATAGATAGGTATTATCATGAGATTTGGATGTGAATTTTTCGTTTCAGGTAAATTGTTTTATTTATTCCACCACTTCCTAATCATGTTTATTGATGTATAACCCCCCTCCTCTACAATGGAATGATGCATGCAATGAATGCAATACTGTGTTCGTCAGGAAAATTCTCATACTTTACAATGCACTTTTGGTCAACCTATGTAGTCATGCCCCTCCGATTGGCCCCCAAATGAGACAGTTTTCCGTCCAATCCGTTCTTGTGGAAGAAAATATTCTAAAAATCTCAAATCTTGGTGAGGGACCTCTTCCTGACTCCAGTTGGTCCTTTATACCTTTCAGCCCGATCGGCCCGAATATGAGGAGGGTATGGGTGAAACATTTTTTTTGGTTAATTATTCCTTGTTTGAAAAGTGCATTTTCAAGATATTCGGCGAGCTAATCAAGGGGTGTATCATTATCCACTAAATTGTGGACGCTGAATCCACTGGAAGAATTTGCAGCGTTTTAAAGTGCGTATTCAAAATGCGAAATATCCTGTTGCTGTGAGTTTTCCCCCGTCATTGCCGAAAATGGGTCTAGAATGCTTCAAAAAATACTACATTTTGCATATAGGCGGCACGGATTTGGAAAAATGAAAAAAATCATGTTAAAAAACAACAATATTGCAAATCTATGATGATCCTACGAAATACGATTGATTGATTGATAACGACTTTCTAGCGAGGTCTTCCACGGCTTCTACATCAGGTTTATTACATCAATGAGTTGAAACTTGAATAACTAAATTCGCCAAAAGTCGGAAATTCGACGGTCAAAAATATTTCTTTGATGAATATTTTTGAAACTACTCGTATTTCTCGTTGGGAACAATTCTAATCGGAATATCGTGGAAACCTTATATCCCACCGTAACAATTAGATTTCACGTTTGTAATTGGACATTGTCGGAACGAACGAATATATACGAGGAACGGAAGGCGATATTTAGAGATAAAATCAATGCACTTCGGAGTTACAAGTGGAAGAGACAACAGGTGGCCTTGCGAGGTGGATCGTATTATGTCATTATTGCTCCCTTGCTCCCAGACAACCTCGGGAAACTGTTCTTCATCACGCACGTGTTGATCGCGAAAAATTGAATGTCGGTTATACGACACTGGTTTGGATTTTTCGGGCTCTGCCAAGAGTGACTTACCCGCAAATAATAAAATTTTGGCACATTTCGTTCGCCCTTGAATGGCTGCTTTCATAAGCGGAGTGAATCCAAGGTTGTTTCGGTAGTCTACCTCCAATTCGTTGGCTCTAGTGACCAGAAGGCTGACGACTTCAACCTGACCTGAAATTGAAAGAACGTTTTTAATAAAATCACTGTTTAAATTTATGCGCAATGGTGGTTGAATGTTTTAAAAATCATTCTACGAACCGGCTTGAGCGGCGAAATGAAGGGGCGTGTTACCCTCATTATCGGGTAAGTTGATGTCCAGGTCGGAAACATCCAGCAGTGATTCGAGCAACTCGAGGCAACCATTTCCGGCAAAATAGCTGGCAGCTGTCTGCAACATATCATATTTAGAATATTAACTTTCGTGAACGACCAACATTAATAACTAAACGAATTCTCTCAGTCTATCTTGCTGGAAAGCTCATGTAACTTCTATGATGGTTAGTTAATTCAGGTTGGAATAATGAGGGTTGATTGAGAATAATATGGTGCAGCACTGTATCCACGTTCAGCGAATTCTGAGGGCACTGAACACGGAGTTTCTCCACATAACGTCCAATTGGCTAATTTAGCACGAAATTTCGTGCTCTTGTTCAAGTTTGCTCTAGAGCGAGGTGACCGTTTCAATACCAAAATACTAACGCAGAAGGATGAAAATGACTATGGTTTCCTCTCTTCATTAAAATTTCGTTCATGCTCATTTCAGTATACACTAAAGGCCCCTCAAACTGAGTGCTAAAGAACTCGTGATGTCCATATGAGAGGCGAGAATCATCAGTTGGTTATAGTTTATCGTGCAGCGAATCCCCTACACATGGATTTAATCGATTGGAACAGGTTGATGTGCAAGTTGTGTGATTCTGGAGATGTGTAAAGGTCGACGGTTCAACCTCTGAATACATCCCTGAGAGCGGTTTTATTGGATTGGGCCTATGTAGCTCGAAAGCCACTCTTCGACGGGATGTCTGCTCCTGACAGGAAGGACCGCGTGTCCATAATTCATCCTTGAAAACCCACTTCGAAACGCTTTACCGATCGTCGTTACTCACAAACGCACTTGTGTCGTCGGTAATGATTCGTCTAGGTCGTGAAAACTTGAAAACTCAATCTCGGATCTTATTATACGAGCCACACTCATCAAGTTATTGAATAATATACAGTGAATGAAAAGAATTTCGGTCAGTCCTATGCAATCCGAAAACTTGCTAATAAGCCTCATTTAGGCCCCAAGAGCACCAGGTTTTCAGGCCAATCGCCGCAAACGAAGGCAGGCTATGAGTAAAAGTGGGCTTCCAGCGAATGGTTTTCCAGGTTTTTGAAGACCTAGACCACTAAATTTTGAACAAATCTTACAAATTGTTTGATTATTTACGGAATAATGTTTTCATGCTAATGGACAACTCACACCGATTGGTCCGAAATTTCAGTTTGCGTTTTTGAATGTCTAGTTACCCCAAAAAGCCCGCGCTGTTTTCGGTAGTAAAATTTTTTGTGAAAATCTGTAGTATTGGTCAGAGTCCTGTTTCCAGCTGTAGTTAGCCCTCGACTATTTCAACCCGATCGCCCTAAATTTGGTTATAGTATGGGTAAACATGTGGTTTTTAAGACTCGTTTTCTCACAAATTTAAATTTAAATTTAAATGTTTAAAAAGTGTAAAAAAAATATTAATAATAAAAGATAAAAATACATACATTTTTTTAAATCGTTGACGCTGAATCCATTGAAATGGGCGTCAGACCGATTGGTGCTCAATGGGGGTGGGTATGGGTCAAGTAGGAACCTACCTACCTATTTCAAAAGTGGGTTTTGAGGTGTTTGGGCACTTGGGCGTGTAAGGTATCATTTTCCACTAAAAATGTTAGACGCTGAATCGATTGAAATCAGTCCGGAATACTTCACACTCACTATCCCCCATTTTCTCCATACTCTTGGTCTGAGGAATAACGAATGAATTTTCAGCGTTTTGGTTGGTTATTCCTTGAATAATCAAGCTTTGTTTTCATGATAATGGTCAACCTCTCCGATTCGGCTCAAAATTTCTTTCTGGACGTTTCATGGTGTCTGGATCAAAAAATGTCCGTCCGCCGTACGCTGTCCATTGTCCGCGCCGTTTTTGAAAAAAACAAAAATTTACTAAAAATCTGAAATTTTGGTCAGGGGTCTGTTCCCGGCCGAGAACAGTCCTCAAAACTTTTTAGCCCGATCGGACCAAATGTGGGCGGGGTAGGGGTCAAAATGTGTTTTTTGAAAAATGGATTTTCGAGATCTTGGGTGATTTAGGCGAGTAGGGTATCATTTTCCACTAAAATTTGGACGCTGAATCCAATGAAACGGGTCCTAGAACGATTGGCACCCACTGGAAGAAGTAATGGGTCAAATTGGGTATTTATTACTCATTTTGAATATGCGTTTTCGGGATTTCTGCTACCTAGGCGTGTGGGGTATCATATTCCACTAAATTTTGGACCCTGAATCGATTGGAATGGGTCTGGGACCCGCCACACCCACTGTTTCCCCCATTCGAGGAATAACCAACCCGTGTGTAATAATTTGCAGTGTTTTTTATTATTGGAGGCTTTTTGTAGGTATAATAAAAATGGTAACTTGGTTTTCAATATCATAAGTTTATGCAGATCATCTAGTAATTGAACTGAGGCACTGAGTATCAAAACATGTTCTTTTCCGACTGGGTAATCACCCATTGTGGAATAATTTGCAGCGATTTCACGTTCGTCGTTATTTTCAAATTACGCCCGATTTAATTCAAACGATCTCTCTCTATTTTATTGTACATCGCTGGAACTATACCCTATCGCCTTCGTTCTAATCTGGACTTCAATGGCAGACGATTCGACTGATCCCTTTCAGTTGACAATAACATCGAGAATGTCAATAACAGGTGAAGAAATGACGGAGGTGAACAGTTTCCGTGATTTATGTTTCCCATTTCCTCCCCCTTACAAAATGGGTCCTTTTGTGGTTGTAATCTCCGAGCTCGCTCGTCTTCGTGCTTTGAAACCTCCAACGTTCCATTCCTCGTGCTTTGAATGCCTGTGCCAGGTATGTTACAAAGTCGAGAAATTCAGCGCGGTGTGCGATACCGTGTATCATGTAGAAGGAATTTTCGGACTCGTGTGTTAGCTGGAAATCTAAGGAAAGAGCGTCCGTGATTAGGGAATTACTGTTGTTGCATGTTCGGTTTAAATCACGGATACGCGGCGCCAAGTAGACTACACGATTTCATGACGGTCCGGTCGTGCTGGTGAGTATTCGACAGTAGCATAAAAATGCTCTCATTTCCATCTGAAAGTGGTCGAGGTCTGTTCTGTACTATCACGAGAGCTGGGCTCGATTTAGGTTTGCGTGCCATAATCAGCTCTCAGACCCTAAATTTCACTATAAAGCGTAATTTAATTTATTTTTTACTCGCCTAATCAACAAAAATAATCATAAAATAGTTTTTGCCCCTCAATGAAGTCCAAATGTTAAAACCTACTTTTTTGGGCAAGCGTGTCAAACATTACATTTGAATTTTCGCAAAATAGCAATAAGTAATTTACAAATAAAAGCAGGGCTTTTTTGGTGACCTCTCCTCCTTCCTCACCTCGTTTCGTGTTGATCTTAACCTGGACGGTTTTCGTGTCGGTCTCCCTTAAATCTTGACGTTTTTTGACATCGCGTGCCGCTTTTCCCGCCTTAAGTCGACGTTCTCACTATTATTGGTTAGTAGCTAGTTAGTTACCCGTCGCGTGAATTTCAAACTACCCCGATCATGGTGAATTTTTGAAGAGTTTTTAAAAATATATAATGTTTGTAGAATTGGCAATGTGAAGGATATTGAAAATAACTAAATTCTCCTCATTAAATGTTGTCAGCAACTTTTCGATGACTTATCGTATTAATAAGCTTGTCGAAACTCAGGGAGCGTTATAATTATAAAAGTCGCTAAATGATCATGATTGCGTGTCCAGAGGCCATGAAATTGCTCCGCACCCCATTCATACGACGACATCGAGAACAAATTTACGATAATACGCATCGTATTAAAATTAACAGTATGAAAAAATGGAGAAATTCGAGATCGGCTACTGTTTGACGTGGTCAAGTGTCCAAGTCCCCACTGTTTGTTACCGATAACTTATAACCCCTATCGTTTCTCACCCAATCCCAACAGCCTCAATTTTTTTTTTCAGACTTCGTGACTCCAGAACAGGCTTGATAATATTAATGGGTTCGAATAATATTAGAGGATGTGAATAAATTAATGAATGCAAATCTCAATCTAATTGGTTTATAACCGTGCCGAACGGAAAGGGTTTTACAGCAGGGGGCCGCGCAAGTTTTGATCGTCCATCTCAGCGCAAGTTGAAAATTATGCTAAATCGATTAAACAAAAACGCTGAAAATTCAACCTGGTTTATGAATTATCTACTCTAAGGTAGATATTCAGGTGAAGGAAGAACGGAGAAATTTGCATCGAGCTTACAAATGCGAATTTCCGCACTCGAATGTCAAACTCACGAAATAAAAGAGCACGAGTGTGTCAATTTGCTTATGAAACGCAAAATTACGGGAAATATACTAAGGCCGAAGAGTAGCGTACTGGTCCACCAATATTTACCAAAACAAAAGAAGAATCATTAGAGGAATGAACGATGAGAAAAAAAGTCGCTGTTCGAAACGCGCCATCTGGTCTTTTGTCGTTGTTTGTGAAGATTTACATTTTCGGGGCAAGGTGCGTTGAAAATATTCTCATCAGCGAGTTTTTGAAGAGGGAGAATGAGCTATAGAGGTATAGATTTTCCAAGTTATATTGATCGATGGCGTGTAACGAAGGCATAGGCCACGGACTACTCCATTACGACCCCCTTTATCTACGCGAACACCTGTTTATCCAAGAGAGTGTTTGTACAGGCGTGTCCAATACAAACGAAAGATAATTTCTAAATTTTACAGCCTCTGATAAATATTTTGTTTATGAAATGACCAATCATTCATGACCAATCATACCAATCATTCAGTTCTAACAGAGGGAAAGACCACCCTGCGGTTTCTGCTTTCAATTTGTACGTATTTTATTTGAATTGATCTGACAGGACCTTTGCCATTCAGTGAAGCTAGTGAATAAATTAATTAACACTCGATGCAGTATTGACTTTTTGCATAGTTTAATTGCTACTTTCGTATCAGTCCTTGAGCTCCTCGTAACGAAAATGCTCTTCTATACATCCCGTTAATCAGCAACCTCGACTCGATCCGATATGTAAATGTCCCAAGCGCGTGAAGGCTCGACAACTATAGTTTCAAGTTAACGAGCTATTATTTATTGGTCTAAATGAGGTTTTTATCGGTTTTCGTAACCTTTGGTCTTGAACTTCTGATAAAAAGGGTAATGAGACGTTGCAGAGTGTTTACAATTTACCATAGGTTTCACTCGATTGAAATTTCGCAACGGCGATTTCAAGTTTATTGGATTATTAAGATATTCACTGACCTTCAAATTGATTTCAGGTCGATTGAAAATTTCACACAATTTTATGGTCAACTCAACATGTTAGTAGGAAGGGTTCTGGTAGAACTGCTTCTTCAAAAAATAACATCTAATTTATATAGAAACAAATTTGAACCCATTAATGTGCACCTAACAGCATGTCCTTAAATTGTCCCTTATGAACCCATCCTTTTGGTTGGTTATTCCTTGAATAATCAACCTATGTTTTCATGCAAAAGGTCAACCCCTCCGATTCGGCCCAAAATTTTTTTCTGGACGTTTCAAGGAGTCTAGATCAAAAAAATCAAATCTCCGTCCGCCATTCGCGCCGTTTTTGGTAGTAGAAAAAATTCTAAAAATTTGAAATTAGGGTCAGGGGTCTGTTCCCGGCTCTAGTTGTTCCTCAGCCCAATCGGACCAAGTTTGGGCGGGGTCAAAATGTATATTCCATATAAAGGATTTTCAAGATTTTTGGCGATCTAGGCGTGTGGGGTATCTTTTTCCACTACATTTTGGACGCTGAATCCAATGAAATGGGTCTCAGAACGGTTGGCACCCACCGGAAGAAGTTATGGGTCAAAATGGGTAGATAGATACCCGTGGGGTATTTTGTATATGTGTTTTCAAAATTTCTGGTACCTAGGCGTGTGGGGTATCATTTTCTACTAAATTTTGGACGTTGAAACAATGAAATGGGTCTCGGAACGATCAGCGCCCTCTGGATGAGCTTATGGGTCAAAATGTGTACCTATTTATTCATTTCGAATGTGTGTTTTCGAGATTTCTGGTACCTAGGCCTGTGGAGTATCATTTTCCACTAAATTTTGGATCCTGAATCGATTGGAATGGGGCCGGGACCCGCCACACCCACTGTTTCCCCATTTTCCGCATGTTGAAGAAATGAGTCTCCATGCGTCTGGCCCAAGGAATAACCAACCCCTGTGTAAGAATTTGCAGCGTTATTTATTGTTGTAACTTAAATGTAGAGCGCTTCCACTCACTATAAGAGTCTTGAAGTCTAGTCAACGAACGATCTGCGATCTGATGTGTGTTAGTTTTATGAGCAGAAATTGAAAGGAATTGAAAACGTGGAGTAGATCTAACGTAGGCAGCCACGAGAAGCCGCTTTCTTAGCCGAATACCCGAACTCGATAGGGCTTACGTGCCATCGTTTTAAGAATAGATATTTATATCTGTATAATGGTTATGGGATACACCAGTGCCAGTTTAAGAGGGAAGAACACCAGGTGGGAATTCCAAAGCTAACTACACTCGGGACTATGGCCTTGTAAATCCAAATCAAATTATTTTTTGACAGCCAGTTCCGCATGCGATGGAAAATATGTGTGAATTAACGAGTTCTGGAAGCAAGCGGCGTGGCATGAATGATCCTTGTCAATCACAACTCCATGATATCTAGTGGACTGAATTCGCTCAAGTGGAGTGCATGTGCATGGACGCGGAGAGTTCTGACTACTCGTGTGGATGCATCGCTTGAAGTTCATTTGGTCTTTTCTAGTCGGTGACTAAGAGAACACCAAGTATTTGATTTTGAAATATTAAATTCAGACATAGCCATCGAAAGACGTTCTACGCGAAGAATTGAACAGGAAAATCCGTAAAGTAGATTGAGTCTGACATTGCTGTTTCTGGTGAGATTCTCAACCGGATATTCCTACAACAATTGGTCAACAGCACCAACCATCTTGCATTTCCATAAGAACTGTTTCATCGAAAACTTGCTTCATAGACGTGGTTTTGGTCCAGTGTTGCTATTCAAACAGGAGAGTTCCTTCCCGCAAGTGCCTTTGTGTAAAGTTGTAGGATTTGAGGTTCTTCAAAGCACATTACGCGGAGGAATTTATCATCACTCATTATGACTGGCTCCTTGTAACTACCGCGGTTTCTGTCGCCTCACCTGTCGTCTCTGTCCCACCATCCCGAAAATTCCATCGCAAGATCTCGTCGTTCTCTCTCAACTAATTAGACTCAGAAACCCGCTGCGCTTTACAGTCAGGATCGGTCCTTCGAAATTCACTCGTCTTAGATATTTCGCGAACGGAAACACAATCGAAATCCAACCGGGGGAACGAGATTCAATAGCAGGCGTGGCACATTGACTAATAACCGACAAACCCCGACCTGTCAATAGACCCGTTTGACGAGGTGAATTGCACACTTGAACATAATTCGAACGGTTCAATAAATCACTCGAAATCGTTTCCGAGCCATCAGGTTCCTTCCAAATGTTCTCCTTCCGTCGCCCTTTATTGTCAAAATGAGAGTGCTAGGTATAGCAATCGCTTGGACTGACCCTCCAAGTCGATACGCTCGTTGGGTAAGTAGTATCTTTTCGCAATGACCCCGGACCAAGATTCAAAGGTTTATAGGCGCCATGAAAATAATAGCTACCTACTCGTTTATGGGGTTTACGATCCAGTGCTGGAGTTACTCCTTGGCATTCTCAATTTTTGGCTTTCGCCCCTTCACAATATCCCCATTGAACGGTACGACCCATTACGGAAAACCCATTTTAACGATAGATTTGTGAAGAATTGCTAAGCAAACGACCATGGATAAAAACACCTCATAACATCAGAATATGATGAACAATTAAATGCACTCTTCTACAGAACCTGTAAATTTACAAGTTTTTTCTTTTGAAAATACTTATTAATAGGTTGCTTCATTACCTGTCGATAATTCACTCAATGTTACAATAAAACAATTTTCGTTGCGCCTGGCTAGAGCAAGCTTATAGAAAGGTCTAATGGGAAAACACATACGATTATTAGGGAAAGATCTACCTGAAAATTGGGGGTAACATTATCGTTCCACCTTATATCTGAATTATTGACGGAATAATCTTATTATAATCGAAAGAACTTCCTAGCTGGAATCATCATCCCATTACAGAACCAGGCCCTAAGCTTGAGTCGGTTTTTATTCGGTGAGTACTGTAAACAGTTGGTGAAATAAAATGTTGCAGTAATTTTTAAAATGGTTATTACTCATCAAAATAAAGGTGTTAATAACCGTTCCTCAAAGCTCACAGTACAATAAAAGCTATTCTTGAATGTCAATGTGGATGAGAGTCTCCTAAAGTGGAGTGATGGGAGAACTCTTTAGTTCGGAATAGAAAAGAGCCTAATGGAGGAGTCTGGTAAGCAGATGTTTTTAATGATCAGTGATTGATGATACAAGTTCGTTCTATTCAACTCGTTCATCAAGTCCCTTAGTCAGACTACATACATGACTTTCTCATCGTTTATTCTATGATTGATACGAAAAAACGCTGCAAATTTATTCACATGGGTGGTTATTACATGGACCAGGAGCATGGAGACTCATTCCAATCGATTCAGTGTCCAAAATTTAGTCGGCAATGATACCCCACACACCTAGATCGCCGAAAACTTCAAAAATCCATTTTTTGAAATACACATTTTAACCCAAATTTGGCCCAATTGGGCTGAAAATTTTCGAGGACCAACTAAAGCCGGGAACGGGTCCCTGTCTCGATTTTCAGGTTTTTAGAAAATTGTTACTACCAAAATCAGCGGAGGGACATTTGTTTATTATGATCTAAACACCTTTAATGACCAGATCAAATTTTTGGGCCGAATTCGAAAGGTTGACTTTTGCACGAAAGCATAGGTTGATTATTCAAGGAATAGCAAACCAAAATGGATTATTGAGATTTTCGGCGATTTAAAAGTGGTCTCGTGGTTATTTTGGTCCTCTGTTGATAAACAACCAGAAATGTTTTCGCACGCTTCTCTGTCTTAGCTGACTGACTGCAATTGAAGCCTTGAAGATCGACTGCGACAATCCCGACACCTGCAGGATTACCACACTCAAATAAACCTGAAGGTAGACGCAGACAGCTCTCCTCCATCATGTAAGTGTTAAGTCAGAAAGGATGAAAATACATGAAGAATAGTGCATCTTCGGTGTGTAATTGAACGATATGTTGTGAATATCGGTCTTGACTGTACGTACGATCCACATTTTGCCCCTGCAAACTAGGACACGTTCTCCTATTGTCTGCAGAAAAGTATGGGTGTAGTGAGAGAAGCGTTCTAAGTGGAATGGGGGAGGAGGGGTCGATAAAGCTACCTTTCACCCATTGAATGTCGCTAAATGGACACGAGTCTGCGGCCACACTGCACGCACGATAGCTCGTGCCTCAGGCGAATCGAATCCCGGCTTATTGTCCATGTTTTTGGTTTGATTTGGAAATTTTCCTTAGATATTTGTTCAATTTGAAGTAGTCAAAGATAAGATTGAATGACTGAAGAAGAAATTCGAATTCCACGTGAATTTACAATTACGCCCTTTCTTGGGCTAAATAAGGGTTGAGTGCTAGTCATGGTCGAATGGTGGTGAAACATGAAGTAGAAAAAAAATATTGATGGACTCCGGTAAGAGCTCAAGAGTGCTCCGATAAAAATACTAAAGCAAAACACCGCCTATGTTTGGAGATGTAATTGAAGCTGATTGGAATACGCTGCCATTTTCAATTGGTCAATATGCCCCTATTGATCCCGCACAATGTCACACGCTTAAAAACCTTAAAACGACGGTCGATTAGTTGCCTTTATCAATGTAAAATGCCGCGACGTCTATTTAACAATCGAAACCTTGCGAGCCAGTATCGTTGATTGCAGTAACGCAAATTCATCATGTAGCTTTATTGTACGCTCTGATTGGTTTAAATTGCCTTCTCCTGCTTGCTCCAGCGTTCGAACGACTATACTGAGTTATACCAACGAAAGTCTCTTAAGCACGAATAAGAATCAATTCGCACACTTGAATATCATGACTGTCATGAGTGACAGCGTTTAGGCGTTCATAAAGGTTTTCTTCAGTTCGTGTTGGGTATATTGATTCGTCTTTTTAGCCTGACTTTCTCTACAACGCTACTGTTTGTGAATAGACGTCCTATAAATCAGATGAAATTTGTATCCCACTCACCCTGCCCGTATTGTCTTGGACGTTGATGCCGGGGAGGGGTCCCGAGTGTAGGCCGTATTGGAGGATGTGCCTTGCCTCGAGGTCAAGCCCCCGGGACGCCGCCCAAACAAGGCTTCCCTCTGCCAGGCTGTCACCACTGAAAGGAAGAAAAGAACTGTTTTAAATTGAAAATCAAATTTAGGTGTTACCTAACATGGACGGTAATAATTAGAAGAAAATGATGCCACTCAATATTAAATAATAATAAAATCTACTGTCTAGTCATGATTTTCTGTTTTATCTACTACAACACGTCGTCACACTATTCTAGTAGATTTTTGTTGCTTTTGAATCTGAAGTAGGGATCAACTTTTCAGAAAGAATTATTGCGTTCTAAACTGGAACAGGGGACTCAACTACTTCAACCTCAACTATAAAACGGGAGTTTCATCCAAATCTCAGCTCAAGTTATTCTTTTATCTACAACCAGAGCAGCACACAGAATAGTAGACAAAAGCTTGCCACGTTTTCTTACGTTTTCACAGCAAATCTATTTTACGTGGAAGATCAAAGAAAGAAAAGGCGCGAATCGTTGCGTTGACCCAACCAATATAAACTTCAGCTATGATCTACGAGGGAGAGAACTAGCTTAAATTGAGTTCGTATTAGCCGTAGAAAAAATGAAAAAGCCCCGACAACTTCAATTTTCATAGAAGTCGGACGTTGGGCATTCCCTTTCAATATAGGCGCCCTATTTTAAGCTTCGACGTCCCAACGTAGGCAGTTTCCACTTGTACGGCATCCTTTGAAAAATAAAATGATCTTCTCTCAACATTCCTCTTGGGTCAACGATGTCTGATCGAAAACCACCATGGAATAAACGATCCAAAAGCATTGCTCTTTTCAAGTCAAACTGTATTCGTTTCAAAATACCCCGACTAGGGAGCCAAAACATACGTACATTGAATATGAATGCCTACTGGTAATTATAGTTGGGTAGCAGTCTTTTCATAATAATTAAGAAAAGGAGAAGAGGAATCTCTTGTTATAAATTTTATTTATACGTGAGTTATTCTTGATTTAATTAATGTTAATTTATCTAATCAAAAACTAGTTGATATTGTGTAAAACTGTGGTATTTCCGCATTAACAGACAATGTTATCCTCCTAATCATACATTAATTTGCTTGAATGATACCATTGGAGGGCTATTAATATGTGAATGTTTTCCCCTGTTTTTAAGGTAATGTTGTAGCGTGTGAAGCACGGTAATAACAACTAATTTACAAAAATAGTGAAATTCTCATGTTCCGGAAGTAATGATTGCGTTGATTGCCTAGTTTAGAATGTCTACGGGGACAAGTCTACGGCAGTGGTTTCCCAACATAAGGCGATCGCACTCATCAAACTCAACAAATATGAACTACAAATTTTAGAATTGCTCAAAAGCACTAAATATTTACAGTCTTTAGAACACGTTTCTTGTCATTCAAATAAGGGAAACCGAAATGGGAGAAAACAGGGGTGAGTTCTTATTCTCTAAGGGGCGATACCTCATAAAATTTTTGACGACATTGACGACGGTAATGTGACTAATAAATTACTTTTGAGGTTCATATTCAGATAAGGTAAGTATTGAAAGTGGAATGAAAAACATTTGTAATGCTAAAAGGTATTTTTTGCCTGGAATAAACTGTAAACGGAGGGTAATGTATTACGTGAACATCTCACGCAGTTTCAGTCATCCTCAAACACCTCAATAGTCAGAGTGCTGCAACTAGTTCAACAATCAACAAGAAGTCAGATAGAACTGGACTATCCCCTTTAGTCAATAAAAAACCCAAAAGACACGCAAAAAGGTCGTCTAGCTACTAACCTTGAATAATCAAGCAGCGTAATCATGCCAGAGGTCAACCTCTCCGCCCGAAAATTTGGCAGTTTACGTTTGATGATGTCTAGATCAAAAATCTGCAAATTCTTACACACGGGTTGGTTATTCCTCGAATGGGGGAAACAGCTGGTGTGGCGGGTCCCAGACCCATTCCAATCGATTCAGGGTCCAAAATTTAGTGGAATATAATACCCCACACGCCTAGGCACCAGAAATCCTGACACATATTCAAAATGGGTAATATATACCCAATTTGACCCATAACTTCTTCCAGTGGGTGCCAATCGTTCTGGGACCCATTCTATTGGATTCAGCGTCCAAACTTTAGTGGAAAACTATACCCCACACGCCTAGGTAGCAGAAATCCCAAAAACACATATTCAAAATAGGTAATAAATACCCAATTTGACCCATTACTTCTTCCAGTGGGTGCCAATCGTTCTGGGACCCGTTTCATTGGATTCAGCGTCCAAAATTTAGTGGAAAATGACCCCCTACTCGCCTAGATCGCCCAAAATCTCGAAAATCCATTTTTCAAAAAACATTTTGACCCCCCCCCCCCTCTCGAATTTGGTCCGATCGGGCTTCGAGGATCCGTCTCGGCCGGGAACAGACCCCTGACCCAAATTTCAGATTTTTAGAAAATTTTCTACTACCAAAAACGGCGTGGACAATGGACGGCGGACGGCGTACGGTGTACGGCAGACGGACATTGACCTTTTTTGATCAGGACATCATGAAACGTCCAGAAAAAAATTTTGAGCCGAATCGGAGAGGTTGACCATTATTATGAAAACATAGGTTGATTATTCAAGGAATAACCAACCAAAAACGCTGCAAATTCATTCACAGGAGTTGGTAATTCGTGAAACAAGAGCATGAGGACTCATTCTAATTAATTCAGCGTCCAAAAATTATTGGAAAACGATACCCCACACGCCATAACCGTCGATAATATCGAATATGGGGAAAATGGGGAAAACTTGTGGGTGGCGTATCCTGTATATATTCCAGTCGATTCAGCGTCCAAAATTTAATCGAAAACAGTACCCCGAACGCCTAGAATGCCGAAAATCTGAAAACAATCTTTTTGAAATACACATTTTGATTCCTATCCCCCCCCCCTCCGACTTTGGTCCGATTGGGCTGAAAATTATCAAGGACCAACTAAAGCCGGAAATGGGTCCCTGGCCCGAATGTCAGATTTTTATAAAATTTGCTACTACCAAAATTGGCGAGGACGGCGTAAAACGGACGGACATTTGCTTATTTTGTTCTAGAAACGCGCGCTTCAATCGGAGAGATTGAATTTTAGCATGAAAAATAGGTTGATTATTCAAGGTATAACCATCCAAAACATAGGTCGATTATTCAATGGACTATGAACTAAAACTCAAAATGTTTGTCCGCTTCGTTTTTAGTAGATTTACGAGTATTATAGAAGTTCTTGCAACTGCCCTGCTATCAAACTGTTTGTTGTATTTGACAGAAAAAAAATCTACCTAGCGTTTAAATTGAGCGTTGTCGATTGAAAAGCGCCCATTCCGATCAACCTGACAACCCTGCAGCCGAAATACGGCTAATGAGACTGAAAAGCGAACCTCATAATTAGTAGTTTGAGATTGTCACGCCGAATAAGTGGCGCTTTTCTTCCGACTTTGTCGCGGGATTTGAATTCCTTATCCTGTCAAAGCGAACCGTACGGCAGGCGATTCTCCGCACGAGAGAACTCGACTACTCGGTCCATTATCTGTCAACTAAATCGGAGAACTGGTACCATTAACTCCGAACGGACGAACGCCCAGTAATAATCTCGCCGTTTTTCTTCATTTCCAGACGAACGCCGCTGATTAGTGGGCTGTTTTTTTTTTTTGTTCCACTTTTGCCACAACTGATCCGAGTTTTGATTTCAAAGTAAGTAAACCACATTTCTTCAGATGATGTTTTTTCTTCTTTCGACCCGTTTCCTCACCGTTCTGATGGTCGTGAAAAGGTCGGCTCCTTATTGATTTATGGGATAACGTTTGATAGGTCTGTGTGTTGCTCAAGATATAATACCTAGACTTGATACTGCTCCACTAGTGTGGTCTAAAAGAAAGTTCCTTAATGGGGGAGTTATATCGTAGCTTCTGTTCGGACCAATGCCTGTTAGACGGCAGAATTGTCCGAGAATTCAAAAATGTTGCAGTGACACCCTAACGATGTTTAGCTCATCTTCTGCCCGCAATACCACCGACCAAGGGAAGATTTGGTCAACTAATGATGTGTATTTTCTTTTCAAACTTTTTCTTCTTACTTTTACAAACCAAATTCTGTTCAATGAATATCCGAAATGTCTGATCGCTGTCCACCGTTCAGGCTCAAGAAAGTCTCGGTCAAAATGTGTTTTTCGAAAAATTGGTTTTCGGCGATCTAGGCGTGTGGGGTATCATTTTCCACAAAATATTGGACGCTGAATGCAATGAGACGAGTCCCGGAAGGCTATGGGTCCAAATGGGTATCTATCTATTGAGAAATAAGGATAAGGATAAGGTCTAGCAAAGTTTTGACTTCCTGCCGATTGAGGCGGGCTTGAGCTTCTCCACTCCATTTTGGGTTGAGGTGTGTACAAGGATGTTATACGGTGTGCTACACGTTGTCTCGTCTCTTCATTATCCCGATCCATCTACAAATATTAAAACTATCTACCTAATTAGAATGTAGGTTTCCGAGATTTCTGGTACCTAGGCGTGTGGTGATCCATAAAATTTTGGAAAATGATACCCCACATCGCTAAATCGATAAGAATGAGTCTTCATGCTCCTCCATGACACATAAGTAAACTACGTCACAGAGACACGCTTAAAACCTTTTATCTAAGACGAAATGTTATAAATTGTATTGGTCTTACACTCAAATTCCTTTTTTTCTCTAAATTCATAGTTGTTTTTGTTTATTTAATTGAGGTTTAATGATGATTTGACATTCTCAGGGATCTAGAAATATTATTCTGATTTGATAAAATGTAGCTTTCATTCAGTTCTCAGCGTATCCTGCATGTGCTTTGAGGCGATGTACGGGTGGAAAGTATTTGTTCAACAGCATATACTTGCTCAATTCTCTCAAGGATGCTATCAAAGAGAAAATAACAAACTCGGGATTCAGAATTTATCGTAATGGGATAAGACATTCTAACTGTCCAACAGGAATGATGCTTGTACGTCGTTTTGAAAGGGGCCCATAAAACTGGCCAGCGTGTGGGATCGAATCCATTTTAGCGCCAAGCACGTCGAAACGCGTCAGGTTGGCTAACAAGACTGAAGACACTCGGCACACTGGCAACAACGGGCTACTCGACGTTTTAAAAGCGGGTCTGAGGTGAAATATGCCATCAGATACGAGCGTCAGTGAGCGGAGGGCCAGCGTCGGAGCATTTAGTATCCCTCCGTGGACCTACCAGACAGATATCACCTGGAGTCGAGTACTTTTCGAAAGCCGAGTTTCTATATAAAGGCAGTAACAACTGTTTTGACAACGTTATTATCAATCTTAACGGACTTTGGTTGTCGCTGGCGTTTCTCATGAAAATGTATTGTCCCTTCGCTGGCGAGTGGTCCTGTGTTCCAAACGATGCAAATAGGTGTTAAATCACCATAAACTTTCCAATTCGAGAACCCATCGTCCGTCATATTTCTCATTCCCACGCTTTCCAGCGTCTACGGTTTTATAGGCTTGGGTGCTTGTTTAAGAATACGGAAGTACATCGTCCGTTCGATCCTTCACGAGTGACTTTTATTCGACCTCGTCTCCTAGGCTGAACTATTGACGAGGAAAGTGGCTGGAGTCCTAAATCACCTCGGTCCGTGGTAGAAAAATTTCTAGTTCTGGCTCACTTTTCAAAGGGCACGGCTGCTGGGGTTCGAAGTTAGCAGGCGACCGCCCACGAGACCTAGTCACGAAAGCTGTCACCGACTTGGGAAGATGAAGATAGCGATGATAATGTCCCTGAGATACAGGTCAGATGATACTGAACCGGCGGTGTCAATGGAGGAAAATTTAAGACAATCGCTTGAGTTGGTTCCGACTTACTATCGAACCTGTGGTGGCATGTTTTGTCACTTTCATTCGCTCATTTCGACATGTTGGTGCTCCTAATTTTGGTACTCAAGCCTTCAAACGGTTAGATAACTGGCGACTGAAAAGCCCATCTTATGGCATAGGATTCATAGCTTATTCACGTTAGACCCAAAATCTTCGAAGTACCTACTCCGGCATTTTCAAGAAAATATGGTCAAAAAAATCTGCAAATTCTTACACACGGGTTGGTTATTCCTCGAATGGGGGAAACAGTGGGTGTGGCGGGTCCCAGACCCATTCCAATCGATTCAGGGTCCAAAATTTAGTGGAATATGATACCCCACACGCCTAGGCACCAGAAATCCTGAGACATACAAAATGGGTGGATACATACCCATTTTGATCCATAACTTCTTCCGGTGGGTACCAATCGTTCTGGGACTCACTTCATTGAATTCAGCGTCCATAATTTAGTGGGAAACTATACCCCACACGCCTAGGTAGCAGAAATCCCGAAAACACATATTCAAAATGGGTAATAAATACCCAATTTGACCCATTACTAACTTCTTCCAGTGGGTGCCAATCGTTCTGGACCCGTTTCATTGGATTCAGCGTCCAAAATTTAGTGGAAAATAACACCCTACTCGCCTAGATCGCCCAAAATCTCAAAAATCTATTTTTCAAAAAACACATTTTGACCCCCCCCCCCCCCCCTCCCCAATTTGGTCCGATCGGGCTGAAAATTTTCTACTACCAAAAACGGCGCGGACGGACATCGACCTTTTTTGATCCAGACACCATGAAACGTCCAGAAAAAAATTTGAGCCGAATCGGAGAGGTTGACCATTATCATGAAAACATAGGTTGATTATTCGAGGAATAACCAACCAAAACTGTTTCCAAAATATAATTCTTTTCAAATTATTACGCATTTCCGATGTTCGGCAGTTGGTGCAGGACCGATCTAAATCGATTCAGCGTCCGATTGAGTGAAAATCATTGGAAATGGAAATCATTTCTCGATAGTTTATTATTCCTTGGAGCAAGAGTATGGGGAAAAAGTGACTGTGGAGAACACTATACTGCCCGATCGGTCCAAATTTTGGGAGGGTATGGCGTGTGAGGTATCATTTTCCACTAAATGTTGGATGCTTAATCGATTGGAATGAGTCCACACTCCACAATCATCATTTTCCCCATAATCTTGCTCTAAGGTTTGATCCAGACATCATAAAACGCCAACTGTCAGATTATTGAGGAGATAATAAACCAAAACACGGACTTCAGTGCCATGAAAATCTCGTAAATCCACTCCCAGAATATACCCTGTAAACTTTTTCTTCCACCCATACCCTGCTTTCGGCAATCGGTCTAAAATTTCAGACAATCGTTCAAAATTTAGAGGATGATTATACCCCCTGACCAATCCAAAACTCGGAAAATTGTTTTAGAAGTACACCATAATTTCACTTATATTCACTTCAGCTGTTAATATTGTATTATTATTACAGGTATTTCTTACCCTAACCCCGTACAATTTTCATTAACCGAGAATTCAAACAGTTGGAAATTTCTGAATAGCTTGAGTGTCGAGATCAGTCTCGCACTGCTTGTATTGCTACGTACCCTTAATACGTTAAATGCTTTGAATTAGATGGACAAAATATCTTGCCAGTATGTTAACAAAAATTAAGAATGAAGAAGTAAAAATAATACTAATTATTTTGTCTACAGTAGGAGCGCGATGAAAAGTCCTTTCAAATTGCCTTTTTCCCATAGTGCCTCCAGGTCAATCCGAAAGGCTTTGACAGTCGCAAGAATACATTTTGAATCGGGTAGTGGCATTGCCATTCTGCTTACATTCCGAGAAAGGCATGAATGGGTAAAATGAGAAACATGCCAATGTGGTGCGCCAATGAGATTTCGTTATTCATGTAATTTCGGACGCTAAAACGATTTTAATGAAACCTGGACCCTTTCATTCATCCTATTGCTCATTTTGTTTGAGATCGATGGCTCAATCATTTCTCCACGACCAAGATCTATCCAGGAATAATGAAGGACTGAGGAAATATGTTCATTATTTTTACATTTTAAACAGAATTTACTACAATAAATAACCGGTAAATTATTCCATAAGAGTTGTTGCGGGTTTTTAAAGTTTTGCAACTAATTGAAAATGAAGCCACGCGAAATCGAATGTTATGTTTGTGAGGCCTGTTGCTCACTAATTTTCGAGCAATTAATCCGACGGGCACCGAAGAGACGAGGCCTGCTCGCCTGTTTATTATTCTCTTCATTTGCAGCCTTTGGACACAAACACAATGAGGTTGCGTAAAACAGGCCGAACTTGTAATTCCAAGCAGACGTTCTTCTTCTTTTGTTTGAAAAATAAATAATTTAAAGGAGACGAGTGTTGTGAGACTGAGGTCGCTATTGGGAAAGTTGTAGAGTTCTGGTAAATATAAATACACAACATACTACCTCCATTACGTTGCTGTAACGATTAACATCATTTTCAGGCGGTAAATTTCATCGTTCGTACTAAATTTGATATCCCTAACGAGTCGATTGCCCACAGGCAGGTTGGATCACCTACGGTGTCACAATGTACTCTGGCTCCCTCATATATTATTTTCGGCCGGTTTATTTAGGCTTCTATTTCAAGCTCGAATATCAAATCCGCTCGGTAGGAAGACGTTGGCGGATGTGGCCGAATGTTTACACTGTTACTCAAGTGGATTCTATGATTAGATTCTTGCGAAAAAAAAGTGGAGACCTGCTGAGTGAAGTCTGGTAGTACGTAATTCGCCTCTTTATTGAGATGAAGCTGTTTTTTGAGTCGATAAAAAAAAGGATGATGGATTGCTCTTCTGTACACATAGAACTACGAAAAAAGGAGTTGATGCTCTATCATTTTGTTTTAATCGGATATCGTGTAGAAGCTTCCTGTAAAATCGTAAAACGCATGCAATGGCGATATGGGGGTCGCTTAAAACTTTTATTTTTAACACTTCGGCCGGCAAGCTAAAATCTGTGGCATGTCAGAAAATTCGCACGAAGCAGGCGATAGAGCGCATTGAATAGTGTTGTCCAAAATCCACATTACTCCTCGCCCAAAGTGGTTATTTCAAGTTGGTTCAATAAGAAACGCTTAAAAGTCTCCCACGATGAGTGTCCGTTAAGTGTCCAGGCCTCATTCCAATCGATTCAGCGGTCATCATTTAGTGGAAATTTATGCTCAACACGCCTACGTAACCAAAAATTTCGAAAACCCACATTTGAAATAGGTAGGTAGGTACCCATTTTGACCCATCTCCGGTGGGCCTCAATCTATTTGGGACCCGTTTCAATGAGTTCAGCGTCCGAAATGTAGTGGAAAACGATACCTCACATGACTAGTTAGCAAGAAGTCTCGAAGTTTCAAAAAACACATTTTTACCCATACCCTCCACAAATTTGGGCCGATCAGGCTGAAAATTTTCGAGGACCAACTAGAGCCGGAAACAAGTCGCTGACCAAAATTTCAGATATTAAGGAAATTCTCGACTACCAAAATCGCCGTACACGGCACACGGACATAATGGTTTATTGATCTAGACATTATAGAACGTATTCCGTCCAATTGTGGGGCCAATCGAAGAGATTGACCTCTGGCATGATTACATAGGTTGATTATTCAAGGAATGACTAACCAAAAAAATTGTTTACTACATCGGAAAATAATAGCCGTCAGATGGTTCGCAATTAATTATTTTCGTGTATTTAACACAATAGAAGAGCTTCTCTGAATGGGTTACAAGAATCAGTGGACACCAGCCTTTTCCGGAAACTCTGACATTAGCAAGCAAACAAGTGGACATGAAATGAACTATAATAAAAACCTAGAGAAAAAAAAAGTTCAATTACTCACTCCAGCAAGTTCGGCGGAAGATTTTCTTTGATTTCATTTATAAAACATCCCCAAACATCTTTATTCTCGAACACACCAGGTACACAATGTCCCCACATCAGCAAATAATAGTCCACGGTGTCGAACGTGGATGTTGAAGTCACCTGAAGATAATGAGGTGCAGTTCAAGGGGATCACTTGTCTTTCTCACGGCCAAAATCGGACTAAAATTGGCTCGAGATGTTTTCTCACGTTGAGTAAGCCGTTCTAAAAAATGAATACGCTAGCGGTAATTCTGAATAATAAGGTGACGACAGCGTTGACGCAAGAAAATCCGACTGGAGATGATTTTTTTTTTGTAGTTTTCAAACACCACTCTGGATAAGCGGTGTCAAGAGCGCAATAAGAAAATACAAACGATCTTATTTGCAGTAGACCAAGGATAATCGTTCCTCAAACATGATTCCTCGAGTCAAGAGGCTTGGTTGTTCTGGTAAGAGTGTAAGTAATTGATTTAGGTCAGAATTTATTTCGGAGTAAACACGAGCCTAATCCTTCATGATAGCAGACCCTAAACACACTTAAATTAGGTAGGAGGACGAAAAAAATGTTGGGTCCCCTCACTTGAGTCATCGTTTCTCATTTAGGAGATACAGGGGCCCCAAGAGAATAATTTATACTTGTACCTACAATAAGCATTAATTTGGCATCCTCGGACCACGGACAAAAAATGAAGACAAAATTAAGCTTGATTAAACACCTTGGTTTAATCCATTGTGGTATTATTAAACGGATCGCCGTCTTCACCATCAGAATTTTAATTTATTTTCCTTCTCCACGAAATCCTATGCGCACCTCATTTCAAATAACTCATAGAGGATATAGGAAAAAATTGGGGGTTTTGGTATTACTTATTAGTGAATGAAAAATGAGTGAACTCAATGAAGTCGAACTTTCCACTGCGGACCTTCTCCTTATACAATTCGAAGAGTGCAAATAGCATATCCGCCAACACCCGCTTTCGTAAAGTTGTCACCACTGACTTGTTACGATTTCAAGTTTGCCATTCATCTTATCAGTAAGAAAAAAATGACTTTATCCCACGACAGTGGCGTAGATTTGCGGTCTAACGTGTTTAGCTGAATAAGATGGCTGCTCCTGTTGAAATCCGACGCCTTTGATATCTTGATCTTCTTTGCGGGCAAATCCTATCTCACGCAATCATCTCTTTTTTCTTACCTGCCGTTAACCAGACCTTCCAATATTACTAATATGGTCCGTAGTCGGCGGATGAGGAATTCTAGCTCCGGCCAGAACCACGGACGATAAAAAACGAATAAATAACGACTTTTAGACAGCTCTCAGCTAATGTTAAAACTCCAACTTTTTTAATTAAGTATGTATCTATTTCTAAAAAAGTAACAGAGAACAGATTGAACGATAATCTCAATCATTTTCAATAGTTGTGCTGGAACGTAAACTTTCAGTTGCTGCCTTATTTGATACAACTGCGGTGAGGGCTGATAAATAAGAAATTGAATCTAGATAAATAGCAGATTATATTAAAGTATGAAGTACGCTCTAAATGGTGGTCTAGGTGTATTTCATGTTTGTAAACCGTGACATTTTACCAATAGGAGAACGAACGTTGTAAGCGGAAAGAAAAACGAAAAGAAAAAAAATCGACGCGAATCACAAGAAAATTATTTTAGACGCATCATAATGGACGAGTTGAGAATGCCGGCTTGTTGAAGAGTGAGAGTATTATCGGTTATTTCTTTGCTCGGGAACGTGGTCAATAGAAGAAAAGTGGATCTTGAGAGTTCAGGCCGTAAATTGATAAGGTAGGAACGCAGGTCTTGAATGGTATGGGAGTGGTTGAGGGTGGCTTGAACCCTACTGCCATCATTGAGACGAACGGATATTGTTGTTGTGGGAGCTTTCTCGTCGACGATTGGCTTTGGAGGAAGATCGACAGGTTCAACGGGGGCGGCCGCTGCAGGTGGAGCAGTTTCGGAAGTGATGACATTGGGAGCTATAGATCCTAGCATGTGACCAGCGCCGACAAAAGCGCGCCTCTGTTGCCTGGCCGGTGTTGGATAATTTTCGTGGCGATGGTCTTCCATGTTGAGATGAAGAGTTTCGTCTGTGGCTTCTTCGGCAAGCTCGGGAGGGACTTGGCCGGAACGGATTTTCCTGAGAAATTCTCGATCGTCCGGATCATCGTAGGATCTCAAATGACCGTCGTTGATAGTGAAACCATCGTGCCACAACCTCAAAGTCAACTCTCGTCTTTCCCGAGCGTTGACAGGCCCGCCAACGGCCTGTGTGTCGTCCGGGGTGATGCCAAGACGATATCCAACTCCTTCAAATCTGTTCTGCCTCGGTGTAGGAGTAGTTTCAACACCACCAAGCTCTCTGACGCTTCTGAATAATTCACTTATGAGGTCCGAGCTAGCTCTTCCAGGCCCCAAAACCTCCTGGCCGCTGTGAGTGCTCCCTCCAGCGTAGAATCGCTGTCCTTCCTCTTCATCTGAATCTGACGGCTGCTTCCTCATAGACGACAATGTAGCAATCCTGGGTTTGTCTACCGGAGCCGGCTTCTTCTTCTTTTCTTCTTTTGGTGGAGGCACGCTCATGAATTCCGGACTTTCAGATCCATCCCTCGTACGATCGGAAGGACTGCCTCCACCCACCGACTCGTAGTAACTGGCCAGAGCATCTTCCAAATTCCAAACAGCGCTTTCCAGAAAGAATTGGCCATCCACTGTGGATGCTCCGGTTATCCCGCAGAACTCTCGCAGGATCTGGTCGTTATCGCTCATTGCACCTAGAAAACAAATACAATTTTCCGCTGTTACACCATTTTACAAGAGTAATGCCTCAACTTTGAATCAGGTCAATTACAGAAATCTATTCATATGAAGTGCGATGACCCTCTTTCCAGTCGGCAACTTAAGCAAGGTAAGTCATGATTACTCAATAATAGTCGTCTGAGGCCTGTGAGCAAATTCATTACTTAACAAAACAGAAACAGGGACGCTAGAATCGGAATTGATTCACATCGGGCTCTGGCAACTTTTCGCACATTTTTGAAGTTCTCGAGTAACAAAAGCAATTGAAATGCATAGTTTTCAGTCATCAAGTTGATATTTAGAGAAGCTTATGCGGCACAGAATGAAGACCTTTATTAATAAATAAAGAAGTATAAATTGTATAATTTGGTGACAAAATTTTGGCCGTAATGCCCTAACAAAATGAACGGCATTTGTGTGGCCTTGACATAGGCTTCCCCAACTCTCCCATACTCTTAGTAGTGTACTCATACTAGTCCCATACGTAGTCTGTTAGAATAATAGCAGGGCAAGGGTATGAAGATACACAATGTTTGATTCAGTGCCAAACCAAACTGCCTAGAGTGCAGTTACGAAGGTTTTGGATTATTATTCCTGGAATAATCAACCTGTTTTCATGCAGGAGTTCCAATTTGCCCCAAAATTTGTCATGTGAGGTATCATTTTCTTCAAATTTTTGGACGCTGAATCCATTGAGACGAGTCCCAAACCGATTGGCGCCCACTAGAGGATGGTATGGGTCGAAAGGGGTATCTGGGCTTGTAGAGTACCATTTTCCACTAAATGTTGGACGCTGAATCGATTGGAGCGAGTCTGGGACACTCCACATTTATAGTTTTTTCCATAATCTTGAACTATGAATTAATAAAGTATTGAGGAAGAATTTGCAGCGTTTTCCCTTTCATCTAAGGGCGCGCTCATCACCCTTGAATCATTCCACTACTTTTCAAACCGTGTTTCCAATTCTAGGACCTCAAGTAAATTTTTCTCACAATAACCACTGACAGAAAGAAACCAGGGCCAAAATCTGTCATCCATTGTCCCATGAGTACACCTCATAACCACTAGGCCGAATTCGACGGGCCATGAGGGGCGTAAATAATATTACAGGTAATTTGGCTGCCTCACTTCACAAAGGCCGCCCATCGTCCGAAGGTTTCAGTTACAACACAACTCCCACAGGATCCAGTGCTAATTGCTCATTTCAACTAAAATTTGGCGAGTAAATAACCAAACTTTATTACGTTATGGTTGACAACGCGGAAGTACGGGACTACCCACTTCGACCAGAATTGTTCCTGAGGGGGCTGGAATTCATTTTTCCCTTTAGAGCAGGTAACTCGATTATAACGTGCGCTGCTGGGAGATCGGTAATCGAATCTTTGGGCAATGAAGCGCCTACTACGCCCCCAACTCACTCTGCCGCTACCCTCTTTCTACTCGAGACGTGGACGCCGCTTTGAATATTTTAATTTATCGCCGTTCGGCCATGATGGAAGTTCTATGCAGAATGCACCCCGTAGGAACCTAGTTGATAAAAAGCAGCCAATTCCTTCACAGTTAATAATTATTTATGAGAAAACCTTTCTCGTTATTCTCCACAATATTGGAAGGAAATAGAACTACAAATTGTATTAACCTATATTATAATGAGCGAGTCCCACTTTTAAATGTATTCTACGGTTTCCAGTTGCAATTTTTTGGGTTACAATACTTTAACCGACTGTCAGTAAGATTGAATAAGTTGGCAAAAAAAATATACGAAAATTGCTTGAGAGAAAATTCATTTTATGAACAACCTTAAAACTGAAATGAGGGTGGTCGGAGGTGTGTTAATCCTAACTAGCTCAGAATAACATCAAAATAGAACAATCCTTCTTGGAATCTAAGGTGTATTCGAATGGCCGGTTCGGTGATTCATGTACTCTAGGTGCGGGCAGAAAACCCTTGAAAGGTTCAGCCCAAACACCCTACATCAAAACGCTGCAAATTCTTTAAGTGGGGTTGGTTATTCCTCGGAACAGGAGCTGCATGGAGACTCATTCCACCGATTTAGAGTCCAAAATTTAGTTGGAAATGATACCCCACACGCTTAGGTACCAATAATTTCGAAAACCCATTTTCGAAATGGGTAGATAGACACCCATTTTGACCCAGACAATTTCATGTGAATGCCAATCGCTCCGGGACCCGTCTTAACGAATTCAACGTCCACAATGAAGTGGAAAATGATACCCCACACGCTCAAACCAATGAAAATCAATTTTTCAAAAAACACATTTTTAACCCTTACTCTCCCTAAGTTTGGGTTAATCGAGATGAAAAGTATCGAGGACCAACTAGAGCCGGGTAGAGGTCCCAGATAAAATTCCGATTTTTAGAACCTTTTCTATAACAAAAAACGTGGACGGACATTTGGGTTGGTTATTCCTAGAATAGTTTACACAAATTATGGGACAAACTCAAGGGGTCGATTCTACAACAAAAAGTTATCCAAATATTTTTGGGGACAATAAACATACTCTGCTACTACCTAATCAATTAATCAAACTCAGGTCTTTTAAAGTAGAAATTTTTTTAAAAAATTTGATATTTTGTTCAAGGACTTCTTCTGGTATTAGTTGGTCGTTGGACGTTTCAAGGTGTCTAGATCAAAATTACCAATGCCCGTCCGTCGTCCACGCCGACTTTGGTAGTAGAAAATTTTCTAAGAATCTGAAATTTGGGTCCGGGACCCGTTTTCGGCTCTAGTTGGTCCTCGAAACTTTTCAGCTCGATCAGACCAAATTTGGGTGGGGTAGGCGTCAAAATGTGTATGACGAAAAACTGGATTTTTGAGATTTTTTGCAATCTGGGTGTGTGGGATATGATTTTCCACTAAATTTTGTACGCTGAATCCAATGAGACTGGTCCCGGAACGTTTGGTGCCCTCTAGATGAGGCTATGGGTCAAAATGGGTGCCTATATACCCATTTCGAATGTGCGTTTTTGAAATTTCTGGTACCTAGGCGTGTGGGATATCATTTTCCACTGAATTTTGGACCCTGAATCGATTGGAATGGGTCTGGGACCCACCACACCCACTATTTTGATAGGCACCCATTTTGACCCATAGCCAAGGCACCAAACGTTCCGGGACCAGTCTCATTGGATTCAGCGTACAAAATTTAATGGAAAATCATACCCCACACGCCTTGGTACCCGAAATCTCGAAAACTTATTCAAGGAATAACCAACCAAAAGCGGGTTAACCAAATTTGATCGGTTGTTCCAATCCTCCAGGAGGTGCTACACCCAAAAATGTGAACCTTGTGCTAACTGTGATTTTTCGGACTTATCCTGCTGACATAAAAACTTGAACGTTTTAGAGATGGGAATGCAAAAGAAGATCCAAACATTTCTGGCCGGCTCGTTTTGTAAGTAATTTTGTTTAAATCCTTTTATAACCGAATGGTCTTTTTGCTGAAATGCCTCATTTTCATGTTACAGTGCAGTGGGGAATAATTAATAGCAAATTATGCAAAACCAGCAAAAGGGAGGTTCCAATGAAGAACATTAAGTGAAATTGCGTCTTGTGTTAGTTCTGACTGCATACAGGCCGGGTCTCAGTTAACTGTATTGCGACTGGACTAACTAGCACGCGCTAGGTACGCGGTTTCCTTTCGTCTTTTCCCATAATTCACGTCTAACGAAGGTCTATTCAAAAAACCGACGCTACTGAGAAAACCTCACTCACAAGATCAAAGGCGACATAATTATATTTTGCTTCATCCTTTTTCTCGTGGGCTTGCGGATACCTATGTACTTCCTGATGATGATGAGGGGGAGGATAATTCATAGAAATTCCTCCGTATAAGGGAACACTCGTATAATAATAACGGGTAGACTTGGAGAATGTTTTCTGAGAGTTTGCAATTGTGACTTTTACTCCATTCACTTAAACGTGGTTGCCAGCTGCAACAAGTAGAGATCGCACAGTATAAAAATAGGATAATATCAAAATAGGATAAACGCAGAATGAATTCACTAAATAATTATCATATTATTTTCATGTTTGCAAATATGTGTTCGCAACGAATATTGGTATCTCAATGTGATTCGGCGTCCAGGATTTAGATAAAATTAATACACAGGCCCTCAATAATCTCAATTGATCATTCTCAAAATTTCCACTCGAATTCCACCTCTTTTTGGAGCAACTGGGCTGAAAAGTTTTGATAGCCAAAAACTAGTGACTCCTTCAGCCTGTGGAGTTACTGATCAAAATTTCAGAGATTTAGAAAGGTTCCTACTGGTAAAAATGGCGTGAACGGCGTACAGAGTGTGAAGAGGAGAGCTTCATTGGTTTTGCAATATTGTTATAATGAAACTGATGTCATCGTTTTTTGTGAATTGAAGGGATCGATCTTTAGAGATGCAATCATTCGTATCTTGGAATTCAAAGAACCAAAATCAAAATTTGTGAATCCAAACTCGACTGCATTCCGGCTGTATTCCATAAAATCTATGGAAATTATCCAACAAATAGCAATAGTTTTGGTTTCCATCAAGTGCCTACAGGTATGCTAGCTATTCCCCCTTTATTCCGTCTAATATGTAGAGAAGGTGACCAATCCGACGGGAGTCGAAGTTTCATTTGCTTATCTCGGACCTTCGACGTAGGTATGCCCCTTGAAAGGACCTGCCTACAGTATATAGTCTGAAGTTCCCTTAATACACTTATAAACCTAACCGTCAGCGGTGTATATAGGTGGTAGGTAGTAGCGGTGTATCCTATATAGGAAACGCGGTTGGCTTGAAGGTTGAAAGTTGCTCGACTTTGAGATTTATAAAACACTCAATAAATATTCATCGCTCTCGGATAAGGGAGTGAGCTACCTTAATTAGCTTGGACCATTTTCTTCTAACTAGACCTTTCCTCTGGGTTTGCAAGGGTTTGAACAACTTTTATCCGTTGACTTCACCGCCCAGGCTAACGAGGGTATTAACTCACTAGAATATACCTACATGGATCTGCGCTAGAAACTTTTCTAGTCCGAGAAAAACTTCCATTAGAACATGACAGTCCTAAGAGTTTTCATAAGCAAAATAATCTTCACGACTATATACATCAAGTCCATATTCTTAAAGCAGCAGGTTTTTGTTAATTGCGATTAAATAAGTCAGGTGACAATTTCTACCAAAAACCCTCGTTTATAAGGAAATATATGAGTGTATTATGTGCTTCACAGGTACCTAGATGGTTTACCTTTTCTGCCACTTCTCTTGTTTCAAGATTTTTTTTAATCAATGTACCTTTTGTAAACGTTTGTATTTTGAATTGTTTTACTGGAATTGGCAAAATTGGCAAAAATTGCAAAAAACGCTACTATTTGGGCAAAATAATACTTATATAGGTAATATTTTAAAAAATTCGAAGTTATTAAGTTTTATTAACATTTAAATAGAAATGTGAATCCGTCTTATTCGTATTTTTATTCATAGTTTAAGATTGGTTAATGAACTTTTTTTGTATTTTGATTTACGAGTCTGAAAACACACATCCCTCAACCTATAAACCTATTCCTGCTGCTGCCGATGCAAAAATTATCCTTATTACCTTATGGCCCTTTCCTAGGCTAGGTATTTCGATAATTATTAAAAAACCTTTCCCAAACAGCATCCCTCCAAGTTCAACTCGCTTTAATCGAGAATCAAATTACCTATACCAATCAGATTTAATTATTTTTTTACGCCTTTTCAAAAGGCGGTTTAGGGAGTTTACAGCTAAGAAAGTAATCTTTACGTAACGTTTGAACATCGATCAAACCTTGTCAAATTCAGAAAATGGGAATGAATAGCGGTTATGAGTGAGTTATTCTAAGTTCCTGTACAAAAGAAATAAAAATGTAAGTGGGCGTATTTTAAGTGCAAGATATATAGAGAGACATTGACTTTAGATTCTTGAAGAATATTGTCGTTGAAGAATGTAATCTGATTCAATGTATCATGAAAATCGAAAATTATTAATTTAATCATTGAAATAAGTTAAATTTCTCGACTTGAATGAGAAACTAAATTTTCGGCGCTTTGGTCTGCTTCAATTCATAATAGAGCGGGTGGAATCAGGGGCCGCCTCCTCGTATCGATTTATTTGGTTGGCGACCCTGCGCGCTCGTTGGCCGCTCTGCCCGAACCTCCCAACACTGGTTATCTCCGAAAATTTGTTTATATCATCCTCCTCGTTTCTCTAAACGTTCGAAATTTGTTTCCTGCAAGAAATTCAATTTCGGTGTGAAATCTTTCGTTTTCTCGGCTTCCGAGACATTGAGTTAAGGCTTCATTTCATCGGCGGAAATCGATTTTGGAAAGTAAGTTGGGATTTGAAGGTCACTCTTGTGCGTTGTTAGAGGCGATTCCCGTTCCAACTTATGCAACGAACGCCCTCGTTCACTTCCAGTCGGCTCATGATGTACCTATTGGAGGATTTTTGGAAGATTTGTTCAATAAACTAAGTGCTGAAATGAAGTGGCGGCGCTTTCCCAATTCTAAGTCGCATGTTGGCTCTGCTGTTGTACGTCACTCATTGCGGGCCATCGGCCACTCACCCCATGTTCCGAGACTATTGAAGGAAATATGATGTACATTCAAAGATTTTTCGTCTCACCATGTTCAAATGTGTATCAATCGTTCGTCCGGTATATTCCTTTTGTGTCAACGGAGCTTTCCTTAGTCCCTACCGCTTATTGTAAAACCCCGCTAGTGTCAAAGTATCTCGCTGATAACAACGATTCGCTAAATCATTCAGAGATTGACGGATGGCGACGTAAGTACGTAAAGGCACCTAAGTAATCAGCGGAGTTATGAACTCCGAAATCAGTTTTTCCTTCCTATCAAAATTTTCAATTGAAACCAAGCCTGTCTGTCGCACGGGTTGGTTAGTCCTCGGACCAGGCGCATGGAGACTCATTTCTTCAACATGGGGAAAATAGTGGGTGTGGTGGGTCCCAGACCCATTCCAATCGATTCAGGGTCCAAAATTCAGTGGAAAATGATATCCCACACGCCTAGGTACCAGAAATTTCAAAAACGCACATTCGAAATGGGTATATAGGCACCCATTTTGACCCATAGCCTCATCTAGAGGGCACCAAACGTTCCGGGACCAGTCTCATTG
>CM034001.1:502704-575821 GCA_019603395.1 Cyrtorhinus lividipennis
GGTATTCCTGACGCCCAATTCCTAACCAAGTGGCGTAACTGTTTTACCGCTACGATAAACTTCCACCGAACACATTCACAAGGCGTCTGTTTTTCCAGGGCGAGTTCCAATCCACTGTTTGATTGAAACAAGTAACTTTTCTCAGTTCATTAGCTCCAAGGGAAAAGGAACAGCGGCAATTGAGAAGCCTTACGCCAGAACAGAAAAACTCCGTTTTCCTCAACCGTCCTTGAAACTTCTTAATGAATTATCCACTGCCCAGCTACGCAATAAAATTGTCAAAAAATTGAAAATCTTCTCCGAGTTAGGGGATGGTTTCCATAATGGACATGGTCAACCCGCAGAATTTTCGTCATTTTATAGCCTTTAAGTTCCACAATCAAATCTATTCTTAATTATTTAAAAGAAAAATACAAGCTTGAATTATTATTTACCCATACCCGCTTCATTCGTCGGTTCGGTCTCATTGGTCCGGGACACATCTCGATGGGTTCTTCCAGAATTCAGCGGAAAATGATACCCCACACGCCGTGGTAGGCGAAAATCTCGAAGATCCACGTTCAAAATGGGTAGGTAGGTACCCATCTGACCCACCCAGTGGGCACCATTGATCCAGGAGCCATCACAATCTATTCAATGCAAAAAATGTCGTGCAAAATCTTGAAAACCCATTTCAAAAAGTAAATTTTAACCCATAACCTCGTCCGATGAGTAGCGATTGGCTCGATGCCCATCTTAATGGATTCAGGATTCGATATTTAGTGAAAAGTGATACCCCACATGCTTAGTTCCCTCCCAAATTTCGGGCAAATCGGGCTAATAACTGTTGAGAAAAACTAAAATCACCGACCAAAATTTTGAAATATTTTGTAAATTTTCTTTTGTAAACCACGTGGATGGATATTTCGGTTTTTGATCCAGATATCTTGTAAGGCAAAAAGACCAATTTTGGGTCAAATTGGATCTGTAGCTTGAGATCGTATGTTGATTATTCGAATAATAATAATTATTATTCTTTATATTCTTGATTATTATTATACCAAAAATTATTCAAACCACGGCAATCAACTTGTAAATGTGTGGCCACCGTTCTTCCGTGACCTGGACTGAATGACTCAGACTAGTGGGCTGAGGATAGGGCTATAGTTAGTTTTTTTTTTTTTTTTTTTTTTGCTTTTGCCAGAAATATCTTGGGATTTGGGTCAAATGTGTTTTACACCAATAGTAGGAATAAAAGACAAGGCACAGGAGAAGCCTCAGCCCACTAGCATGAGTCATCCATGAAGATCAGTGGTGTTTGTAGTTTGCCATTGGTTTCGTTAGCTGAGGTGACGTCACAGCCCTGTGGATTCTCAACCCTCTCTTTCAAGTTTACATATCTCGCTCCAGGCCATACTAGGACCCTAACATATTCTCTGATCTGTTCTTGCTGTCCCCACCTGTTTAACTCCTCGCGTCGTCGACTCGCGCATTACGAACCTACGCGAATATGCTTTGCAATTAACGACATGTCACCAGAGCAAGCCTGGCGCAAGCTTTGGCGGTTGAATGGATCCTGCGGTCCAGTCGTAACCTATTAATCGACGACTCTCCCCGAGGTCCCTTTAATCCCTTGACGCCGCCGCTGGATGTCTTGAATAGCTTTGACGTGATATGCGGCTTGCGGTCGTCAACTGTTTGTACTGTTGTCATCGTTTTTGCACCGGTCCGGGTGACGTCCAATTATTCACATTTGTGGAATCCGAGCGAGGCATTCTACGCAGGTACCCGATCCGATGTCATGATCATCCACCCTTCCAGACAAACCGTGGACTGAAGTATCCAGTAGTCCCGAACGCGCCAGCTGGGAACAGTAGTAAACATTCAACACCCAAATTCAGCACTCGTATCTCAAAATTTCTCATTCTCCATCTACCATTGTGCCTCATTTGAACACAAATGTACAATCAGGTCTCACCTTCCTAACGTTGATCCTCACAACACTGTCCAAAAAACGAGACGAAAAATACAAAATGAAACCAAATTCTGTGAAATATAAATAGTATCCACTCCGAAAGAGATACAGAGCGGTTAAATTGATACTTTCGTACGTATCAGCCTAGTTTCCGGAGTATGGAAGTTTGGGGTGATGACCCGATTTATCTGAACAAGCTGTGTGTGTAGAAAACCACCAAATCGGTCATTATCTACAATAAATCTCCGAGGAAGGTCTGGACACTATCAATGTGATGTGGGGGAATTGGCTATCCTCATGACGTCATGTCAGTTGTAAATTCTGAAGGAAAAACGCTGCAAATTCTTTCACAGGGGTTGGTTATTCCGTGGACCAGGAGCATGGAGACTCATTCCAATCGATTTGGCGTCCTAATTGTGTGGAAATAATACCCCTCATGCCTAGGTGCCAGAAATTCAAAAACCTCCTTTTGAAATACCCATTTTGACCCATAACCTCTTCTAGCGGGCGCAAATCGTTCCGGACCGTCTCAATGGGTTCAGCGTCCAAAATTTAGCGGAAAATAATACCTCAACTCACCCCTAGATCCAAAAATCTTGAAATGCATTTTCCCAAAAAAAAAACCTTTAACCCATATCCTCCCCCAAATATGGTTCGATCGGGCTGGAAAGGACCAACAGAGCCAAAAAGAGGTCCCTGACCCAAAATCCTGATTTTGTAGTAATCTTCATTCATTTGTCTACTTCATTTTGTGTGAGGGTTTCATTTTATGTAATATTGACTGCACTACCTTTTCCCAGGTGTCCTCTTCCTTCTCATATTCACTTCAAAATTGATAGTTTTGTCTCAATACCGATATCTAAAATGACGATTTATGATTCACTGTTTCAGAGGAAATACCACGTCGAAAGGTACGTCAAAGAAAAAGAAGACGCAGAAGGTCGAACGAGAAGCTACGGAGTGTCAGATTTATTTCGCACTCCCAACTTACGGCGGAAAACCGTCATCATCACGTTCATATGGTGAGGATGAAAATACAAAATGTATAATTTGTGTTCGTGTCATCTCGTTTGAACCGATTTAACGTCCAAAATGTGGTAGAAATAGATAAATCCACTCATCCAAGTCCCCGAAAATCGTGAAAAACCATTATCAATACGCTCTTTCCCCCTAATTCAAGCTCCGTCAGGGGTGATTGTGGTAAATGTGTCAGAAATCGTCTAGAACCCGATGGGTAAACACAGTTTGAGAGTTCTCCGTAACCATTATAAGCGTCTATTTTGGCCCGGATGGGCACAACGGATATGCGGACGTGAAAGCGTTGTCATTTCTTTTTGCATTCTTCTTCTACTTGATTCTTGAATCGTATGCTGTTAGATATTTATTTATTTTATTTTACTATACGATCCCCGCAATGGCAGTAAAAGATGTGATGAACTCAAATTGAAAAGTATTGGTGTCTACGTGTTAACAAGTTAGAGTTTTTTCATTCTGGAGAAGCTGTTCGGTAGAGTTCATTGAAATTAAGGGTCATGAATAATATTCAATGTAAACATTTTAGATTTCCCATCAATCGCATTGATAAATAGAAAACATGTAGGAACTGGACTGAAGGCCTGGAAGGCTCGTTGATCCCTTTAAATTCGACGATTGAGCTCATAAAATTAACGTCCGTATTCCAATTCAATTTAATGGGGTGATTAGTGCTCAGAAAAATGTGATTTTGCGCTCGATGGAGCAAGCAGCCAGGATGATGGGCTAAACGAAGAAAAACATTCGACAGAACGCGACAGGTAGGGGCCTAAAGGCCGCGATTTAATTAAAATTAAGCTCTCAAGCCTCTCCATTGGAATCCGAATTCAGCCGTATTTTCCGGCGATTTCCCCCACCTTTCTTCCTGTATCATTGTGGGGAAAAGCGCTTTACCGTGAGACGGGGGTCATGTGAGAGGAAAACCTTTTTTTTTATTGTCTCTTAATCGGTTTCCGGATTCCACCGTAACGATTTTAACGAGATTTTCCCCTGTCTAATCGCCTCCAACAGGTTTCGTTCGGTCCATGGTCGGTTTGATTTGGTACACACAATTGAGAAAGGCTATTGCAACCTTTATACTAAACACATAAGCCGAGGGTCAACGGGGAATTTGAATCGATCATCGTTTTAGTGCTGTTTGAACAACACCCTTGTTCACCGATTGTCATGAACAAATTTGACATATTGCGTTTCAAGATGTCCTGATTAAAACGCTGCAAATTATTTCACAGGAGTTGGTTAGTTCTTGGACCAGGAATATGGGGGAAATCAGTGAATGTGGAGTGTCCCGGACTCATTCCAAACGATTCAGAGTCCGTTTCTGGTGGAAAAGATAACCCTCACGTCCGAAAATCTTGAAACCCAAACTTGAAATAGGTAGGTAGGTACCCATTTTGACCCATACCCCCGTCAGGTGGACACCAATCGGTCGGGGATCCACATCAATGTATTCACCGTCCAAAATTTAGAGGAAATGGTACCCCAAACTCCTTTTTGAATCATGGCTATTCGACATTCTCGGTGATTTATGCTACCTAGGCGTGTGTGGTATCATTTTCCACTAAATTTTGGATGCTGAATCTACTGAGACGGGTTCCCTACCGATTAGGGTCACTGAGGCTGGGTATGGGTCAAAATGAGGACCTACCTACCTGTGTGCTGTGGTACCTAGACGTGTGGGGTATCATTTTCCTCTAAACTTTGGACGCTGGATCGACTTGAATGATTCCGGTGCACACCATACTCACTGTTTTCTCGATTTTACCCATGATATGCGTTCAAGGTTATTGTACTGCAATTTATGAATTATAAAACTCTCCAATAACCAAGGCCACATTTTTTAATCTCTCTTCATTTTTGACGAGCGATAAAGCAAGGTGTTAACCTATTATTCCCACATTTGTAGCATCCTGAAGGAAGAAAACTATATAAAGTATAAAAATAGGCAAATATGCAAATCTTTTGTTTGGTTACCCTCAACCTACGACTATAAGCTCGTGCTTCCAAAAATCCACTTCCATTCTTTTTCCCGAGCTTCTTCATTGGTTTTGATTGGCCGTCAAGTGCAGCCTCGCATTTTTTGAGCGCTCGACGTGTATAAAATAAAAAGCTGTCAAACCCAAATCAAATCAGAAAAGCGGTAAATCGGGGTACGATAAATTTGACAACGGAATCAGACGAAGCATCTGCGACCCGACTTCCAGTATGATATGGAGCGTGTAACTATCTCGATTTTTTTTCTTTTTAGGTTCACCAACACATCAGTCTACGTTGGGTTGTCGTACTACGCCTCTATCCTCAGCGGTGATGAATTTATTAACTTCTTGTTAGCGGGTAAGTCGATGAATTTACTTGAATAATTTGTAATCAAAACTGAACACAGTTTATTCAAAAATAACGGAAACCACTATTATAAGGAGGATGAAAATAGGGTTGGTTTTGAAGAAAGACAAAGAACCTCGCGATTGAATTTCCGAAAAGTATTCAGGCCAGATCTCGTAGCTGACGTAATCTAGTTGGCCTTCTCGAAATAATGGAGCCCTTTCCAGCTCGGCAAATCTCCGCTGAGAAATGGGAACTTCTCTGTTCAAAAATATGGCGAAGTCTGGCGTGAAGGCACGAACCATTAGGTTATCCGTGCTTCCATCGCAGAAGTGTCGATTGATTATGAGCCCTTGCACTTTGTCATCTCTTATGACGGGGTATCCGGGCACTTCGTTTCCACAAAGCTGCAAATGTGCGGACTGTCAGTAGTACTTTGATGGTGGTGAATTTGAAAATTGTGGTACTGCAACACAGATAGAATAAAAGATGTGGCAGAGGCGGGGTGACGTCATAGAATAGCTGCTTTGGCTCAAGGTGGGAGTAGCTATGAGTCATGTTCTTATTGCCAATGCTAAAAAGGTTATCGCAAATATGCACACAAAAATCAAAGATACACATCGGTACAATTATATTGTTGCGAGATTGCACCTGTGCCTGTCTCCTGGGCTGCTGGCGTTGCAGGGTCAACGACCTGTGGAGGGCTAAGGGTCACTCTCAAACATTTGTGCATCGTATCGAATTGGCTGGAACCTTCCCGTTCATTCGAGACATGTCGAGTTCCCAGAACCAGGGAAGGTTCGAGAAGGTACTCGACCAAGAGGCAGCCAGTATAAAAGGGACCCAGGAACACCGCGCAGGGCAGTTCAATTCGGAGTCCGAACATAGACGCTTTGGGTTATAAATCGTGCTGTGCCGTGTTATAAATAGTGCGACAACCGCGAATTGTGCTTTGTGATTGTGTAAGTGTGTGAACAAAGACAGTGTATTTGAGTGAACAATTGTAATAAATTATTTACGAAGAATATAAATCGTTACAATATAAATATATAGCTGTTACTTATCATTACAGCAAAAGGATCGTTATTAAGTTCTGATACCTGAATATCACAGCATCATACCAATGGTGCTGATAACAGGCGCCCTGACAAAGACTTTAAACTTGGGGGTGACTATAGCAAAAACCATGGAGTTTTGGGGCGCATGCGCAGCTCCCAGTGTCTGCCTACCACTGAGTGGGAGGCGAGCAATTTCGGGCCTATCACAGTGTCCCCACTCCACCTCCAGGTTAGCCAGCCCTCAATATCTGTGGACTAGCTGTGGACTCTTTGACAATCAAACTACCAACTTTTTTTTATCTTTTGGCAAACACTCTACTGCACTTGCATTTGGTCAGTAAAATACTCTTACATCATTTCCGTGGACTTTGTAGCATAACAACCGATTTCTACCCATCTCCTGTGAATCCAGTCTGAAGGAATCAACACATCTCCTCATCTCCACCTAGAATTGATATAGAGTATGAGTAATAAGAGTATTATCATTCAACATTATTTGATCGTACAGGAAACGTTCCCCATATGGTGTGCGCTAAACCAAACTGATTCAATTCAAATTAAGTCATAGTTGATCCCATGTGCATGAGTGATTACCCTTTCAGAGTTCAACTCATGTGCAAGAAGGACCTGGCCACATGCGCTGACCACTCCAACTCATTCAATAACTTGTTTTTCAACTCAATCCTGATTGTAATTTGATTTATACAGTCCATTTCCAAACAATTGACATTTTGGTCCTTCATTTATTAACGTTCAAAATGTCAAGACATTGGAATTGGACTGTACAAATTAATTTCACTCGCAATTTGCTAAGCAAGTTGGATTTGTTAGTGCATGCATGCTGAACAAGGGATTTAAACAGTCACCAATCACACTGTTACAGGTTCTTTTTGCATATGCGCTTGAGTAGCAACACCCCCCTCAAGAGTGCAGGGCAGAGATCTCCGAAGGCTAACAAATATTGTTCTCCTTGCAGGGGGGGGGGGGGGGCATATTCAAACGCTCACAGGAGAGATTTCAATGATGTTTTGGCCCAGACAAAAGACGAACATTCTGTATTTTGGATGCTTGTCGCATCAAAATGTAGTAGGAAGAAAAATTTTTTGTTTGTTGAAACACACATACCAGGGTGTGTTATTTCAATAATAATGGTATTTTAAACTCACCAGTTCTAGCTCCCAACTCACAAGAGAGCCAGTGACGTCGATTAGTGAGCCCATAATCGTTTAAATAAGTTTTCCCCGGGTCGACCTGTTTCATTCCAAACACTTGGGCATAGGCAGAAGTTCCGACGTACTGTCTCAGCTCGTTCCCGTAGGCTCGGTTCAAAATTGATGGAGTAACTAGAGGTGCCGAGGGCCAGGGCATGAAATTGTTGTAGGACAGTCTGATGGACGGGCTGAATGGGAGGACTGCCATTTCGCGCTGCCAGCGGGTCGTGGTGGACCCCTCTCTGGGCGTTGGAAAGCACCAACCGACGCCATGGTCTGGTCTGACAAGAGTGCGCCTGTAGTCAGGTTCGAACCTAGTTGGTTGAACGAAACGAAGATTTCCGAGCTTCTTATGTCGTATTCAGTGTCAGCTGGACCGGTAGTGCCTTTGTGATAAGTGATAAAATATTGGAGCGCATGCGCACAAAGTGAGGACTCGGTGCCTTGTCACTGTAATGCCGCCGCACGCTTTGCCAACTTTCATTTCCCCTGGTCTAGAGTACAGGGTGGCGATGTACGGCACCTCCCCGAATCCAACCAGTGACCATCCATTGCGTTGGCTGAAAAACTGGGTTTGGAGAACCTGGCAAAGACAGTGTGAGTGATTGAGTTTAGAAACGAATACTCCAGAATTGCTATTGAGCACTAACAGTGGCGATATTAGGTAGCAGAGCAAAAATGATGTCCATGGTCCAAACTTTTAAATTTTGAAAAGTTAAAAAATGTTGATAATGGACCTTTTAGCCCTCTCCTCAGCCCGATCGTCCCATAGTCGGAGACGATATGGATGAATATGGGTTCTTTGAGACTGATTTTTGAGATTTTCAAGGAAGTAGGCCCTGGGGGTATCATTTTCCACCAAAGTTTAGACGCTGAATCAATTGAGACGGCTCCCAGATCGATTGGCGTCCACTAGAGGTGGGTATGGTTCAAAGTGGATGGGTACTAATCTACTCATTTTGTAAGTGGATTTTTGAGTTATAGGGACCTGGGCTTTTGTGGTATCATTTTCCACTAGTGTTTAGACGCTGAATCAATTGAGATGGGAATCCACAATCTTGCTCGAGGATTAATTACATTAATTATATTGAACGCCACGAGGCGATTGGGTATCCGACTGAACAACAACTGACCACAAAGGGAACTAAATACTGATAATTCATTGAACGTATAAGAAGTCTATAAAGAATGATCGAGAAAACGACTTTTATGCGGTGCTATGGAATGGTAGACTCAACTGAGACCACCAACTGGAATTCGTAGTCAAACGACACTTGTATAATTTGACCAATTCAACATGATAATTGAACACTTACTCTATCCGGGAGTACACGATTGATTGGGGCGTTGACGTCACTTATCGAGTCTTGAATCATTTTTTGTATATGCCTGTCCCACTTGGCATCAGGATCGTCGTCTCTTTGACCTCCGCAGGGTGCCGTTAGAGAGACCAAAACCCAAACAATGGGCCAAATGGTCCAGTTACAACTCATTTCCGCCTGCAAAAGATCAACCCCTCAGTCGGGATTCAAATCATATGCATAATTACTTGAATTGAAGTCAAAAATACAATAAATACTTACAGTTTTAGTTGTGGCTCGAATATCCAGTCAGATTCGCATTTAGTGCATTTAAAGCACTCCAGGACGACTGTTGATTGTTTTCATAGAATTCAGGTGATAGGGAAATTTTGATTGGAGATGGCTTCAGAATCGAATAAAAATGGAGCATTTGAGTTTTTATTGATTCAAGAGTGATCGGCTGTTGATAAATAGCTTTTATTGTTATTGTTTAGTTGTTAATTTCTGATCTACTTTCACGCTTTTCCACGGCTGAGGAAGAACTGTAATAAGAACAGATATGGCAGGACGTAGAAGCAGAAAACCTCTGATTTTCTTTTAAAAGATCGTATTTTGTCGGGGGGAAAGTCCTTTTATATTCGCTCCCTCAACATTATATAAATCAACGCTCATCGAAAAAACATACGTTCTTCCTTGAGGAAGGACCGAAAGGAAGATCTCAGCAGACTTTCCTCACAATTTATGAATCCCTCGGTTCGTTTTTCCACTCACTTTGTGGCTCTGACCTTGCCCGAGTATGCGTTATTTTTTCTTCTTTTTTTCCAGGAGCCGTCGAACTACCGACTTACTTGGTGCTTTGGCCGAGTATGCAAAAACTGGGGAGAAGGTGGACCGTATGCATCAGTATGCTCGTCGGAGGGAGCGCCTGCCTCGCCACCGTCCTCTCTCAACAGGGTGAGTTCCCCCATGCATTTTTGATCACGAATGGTAAAGCTTCGGCTTTTCGTGGTTGAGTTTTTCAGAAGAGCGGAAAACAGAGATAAGCCCTTCTAAGATTAGCCGGAGAGAGGGTTTCTCTCGGAAAATTATTTAGTACGTACTAAAAGGCATTTACGCTTCCGCTGCGACCTATTTATCACAGCGAATTTTCCTAAAAGGAGTCGAGAAATTTGATTAAACAACCCTTTCAAAAGCGGGGAATATTATGACGATAGAGCACCTTTGGTTCTTTGAAAAAACACTCCGTCTGAAAATACACGTGCCGTCGGTTCCGACGATGAAATTACAATCCTCTCGGGACGCTGTGCATCGTACGACTACAATTTTCTGAGAAAACAAACGTGTGACGGAAGGTTTCAAGAGGTTGCACCCCTTAGTGGCTCGTGATGAAGTGCTGCGTATATTTGAGCTTTTCTTGTTCGCCTCTCGCGCTTTGTCGGCTTAAGGGTTCCGTTGGACGAAATAACTCTTCTTCATCTTCTCAAGACAAAGGCGGAGAGAGTACATCTAAAGGTTTTCCCTGACGAGGCAATTCATTCGGTAGAGACCCTTCGTGCGGTAGACTCGGAGGATGGGGGTAGTTTTGCTTGAGACGGGCGAACGAATTGTGGCTCTCCGTGGTTTTGTTTCGTTGTGGTTTACGCATGTAATTTGCAACGTGGATAAAAGTGGGCAGCTCCCTATTGGCTGTGGTTATTAGGGTTAGGCCCGTTTACAACATATGCGGCTGAACGCTGCTTGAGGGAGGGAGCGAACCCATTCAACTGAGATTGGCTTTGTACTTTATCAGGGACCATGAGATATTAGGGGGCAAAATTTGCAACTTCACAAGAGGAAATTACCCCTTTCAATTATTTGAGTGACCCTACGCCACTCAACTGACTCAGTGGTTGGTCAGTTACCTCGCCCCTTTGTGGATTTGTTGTTTTTTATTCAGGCTTGGTTGGGTTTTTCGAGTGTTACAGACTTTTGCTAAGTCTGGTACGTAGGCCTCAAAGTCAAGTTGAATGTATGTAGAGCACCTCGATGCATATATTTCTAACCAATGCGTTTATGTTAAGCCAGTGGACCAATCTTCAATACCAAAGAAAATCCGTACTGGTTTCCCACAGGGAAGCGTACTTGGCCCACTCCTGTACACAAGCGACGTGAAGTTGAACGTTTACTAACGATAAAGCAATACTTGAAGATGGCGAAACGGAATCAATTGCCAAATTAGATCGATCAATCTCTAAAATCAACAAATGGACAGCAAAATGGAGAATGATGATAAATGATAGTCGTTGACTGGCCAACATTGACTTCACCAATTTGGAGCTTACCTGCACACCGGCTTTTCTCAACAGCGAAGCAATTCTATTACTTATGTGAATCAGGAACCTCTGCATGACGCTTGAAGCATGAAGCAAAGCTCAGATGATAGGAACACATCAAGATGAAACAACTCGGCTAGTCATCAGAAAAATGTACTGCATAATTGGACGCCAATGAACAATGACCTCTCAAAACAAACCACTCCTGTACAACTTGGTACTCTAGCCAGTGAAGGTATAGGGGGTGCAACCGTGGGAATGCACCGCTCCAACCAACTCTAGTTGGTCCTCGAAAATTTTCAGCTCGATCGGACCAAATTAAAAGGAAATAGGGATATTGATATTTTCAGCGATCAACGCGTGCGGCGTATCATTTCCCACTAAATGTTGGACCCTGAATCGATTGGAATGGGTCCGGGACACTCCACTGTCACTGTTATCCCCCATTTTCTTGGTCCAAGGAATAACCAACCCCTGAGAAAAAATTAGTAAAGATACAACCCGTGGAAGTAAATATATTATCTCGGTTTTGACGAAGAAAAAAGGAGAAGCAGCAGGTTTAACAGAGGGCGGGAATCTTGAGGATACAACGAGCAAGAGCAACCACATTCATATTTATCACCACCGCAAAACAGCCGTCTACCTGCTCGGTGGTATAAAGGGTCGAGAGAGGAAGCTTTTTACCACATGAATTTTGGTAGTGATTTTTTGTGACTTTGTACAGCTACGTGTGTCCTTTAAACAAAGTGGGGCGCTTTCTGAAGTAATACCGTGTTTTCCACTCGGTGAAACACCGAAGGAAGACACACTGAAAAGTGAACAGTAGGGGTAAATTCTCTTTTTGAGAAATCGAGAATGATTTACGGCATTTCGTTAGCAGCGATCTGGTTCGGGGAAGCAAATAGTGCGGAAAGCCTCGAACGCTCGAGAACAACTCGAATTACCGACGCATTTGAGATGGAAGTGAAGAAGGCGTGAGGGATGGAGGCATAAGGAACTCAAGCATTCCCATCCCTTGCATGCCACGGGGTAGACGGCTGCACCTGAAGGCCAATAGATGAGATTCCATCTTCACAACGCAGATAAATAGGCGCTGGTTAAGGAAGAGAGTCGAGCAACTAGGATTCTGCAAGACCGATAACTTGAGGGGGTTTAATATGATTGAGTCGGTTTCTGTTCACTCTACTAGTTCTGGCGTTGATTAAAATGCCAACATACCAGCCACTTTCAATTTACCTGATCGCGGCAATAGGATGAACTAGAATCCTCTCTTTCTCATGTGAATAGCCAGACTCTGCTTGGTTGATATGCAACAAAGAAAACCTGCCTTCATCATCCTCCAGCGCCTTGTCATCAGAATACGTACTTGATAAGAAGAAACGCTGCAAATTCTTTCACAGGGGTTGGTTATTTTCCAGCAGCGTGGAGACTCATTCCAGTCGATTCAGTGTTCAAAATATAATGAGAAATTATACCCCGGTCTTGAAAACACATTCGAAATGGGAAGATAGATACCCATTATGACCCATAATCTCTTCCGGTGGGGGCCAACCAGCCGAAAATTTTCAAAAAGTTTGAAATTTGGGTCAGGGACCCGTTTGCGGCTCTAGTTGGTCCACGAAACTTTTCAGCCCGATCGAGCCAAATTGTGGTTAATGGAGTGAGTAGGGGTGAAGATGTGTATTTCGAAAACTGGATTTTCGAGATTTTCGGCGATCTATGCGCACGTGTGGGGTATTATCATTTCCGGCTAAATATTGGACGCTGAATCCAATGAGACGGGTCTCGAAACGATTGGCGGCCACCAGAAGAGGTTGTGGGTCAAAATGGGTATCTATCTACCTATTTCGAATGTGTGTTTTCGAGATTTATGGTACCTAAACGTGTGGGGTATGATTTCTCACTGAAATTGACTGGAATGAGTCTCCATGCTCCAGGTCCGAGGTTGATCTAGACACTTTGAAACCCCCAGAACAAAATTTTGGGCCAAATCGGAGAGATTGGCTTTCATCATAAATATATTGGTTGATTTTTCAAGGAATAACCAACCAAAACGGCTGCAAATTCATTCTCAATTGCTTATTAATCCTTGGAGAATAATAACCCACGTGCGTAGTTCCCGACAGTTGAGTTTGAAAAACACGTTTCCCTCAAATTAGTTCCGATCGGGCTAGAGAGGATCAACTAGATACGGATTTTCAGACAGTTTTTCACGTTAGAAACAGCGTGGACTGCAAACAGCTTACGGAAGATGAATATTTAGGGTTTTACCCAAGATTTGAAATTTTGCGTGAAAACCAAAATGACGGTTTGCCGTACGCAGTTGGCCGTTTTTACTTAATATTGTAACGATTTATATTCTTCGTAAATAATTTATTAACAATTGTTCACTTGAGTACATACACTGTTCACATTAGCGCACTTACACAGTCACAAAGCACAATTCGCGGTTGTAACGCACTATTTATCACACGGCACAATTTATAACCCGAAGCATCTATATTCGGACTCCAAATTGAACTGAACTGCGCGGCGTTCCTGGGTCCGTTTTATACCTGCTGCCTCTCGGTCGAGTACCTTCCTGGTTCTGGGAACTCGACGTGTTGTCTCGAGCGAACGGGAAGGTTCCAGCCAATTCGATATGACGCGCGAATATTCGAGAACGGTCCCTTAGCCCTCCACAGGTCGTTGACCTTGCGACGCCATCAGCAGCCCATTTGACCGGCGCAGGTGCGAGCTCGCAACAATATACTTTTTTTTTTTTAATTTGACATTCCAACCAGGGGTCTATTTTTGGCTCTAGTTGGTCCATAAGACATTTTAGCTCAATTATAGTGGAGGTTCACCCAGTTTCTGGGTGAAAATGTGTTTTTTGAACCTCAGTATTGGGATTTCATGGATCTTGGCATATGGAGTATCATTTTTCACTAAATTTTGAACTCTAAACCCAGTGAGATGGGTTCCAGGCCGATTGGTGCTCACCGGAGGTGGTTATGGGTCAAAATGGAAGGAATAGAGCAATTTGGCTGATAATGAGCTAGCACAACTCGGGCCAAAAAGTGGTCAATATACAAAACTTTCGATTTTTCAGGCGAATTCAGACGAGTTTGGACATTTCAGTTTTGAAGTCTAAATCTGCACATTTTGTATTGTGAATGGGCTTGTGTTTAGAAGGCGGAAGATACTCTGTTGTCTAGTTGTCTGTGGTCTCCCAGACTATAGGTACCCTCAATTCACCAGATTCGCCTGAGGATTATTATTTCAGCCCAAACCAACCTAGACGGCTATTCGTGTATTCTGAATATGTATCGCCGGTGACGTCGAAGCAGATGTTCAATCGTGTTTATCTTTCATGTTGATTCAAAGGGCCCTTTTGCTTATGGAAGCTGTCTACAGGGGAAGTTCCAAATAATATTGTTCATCGCCGACTAAAGGGATGACAGGTTGACTATTCCTTTGTTAATCGTTGAACTTGAAAGGTCGTAGAGAAAATGTTGGAGGCAATCCCTCCGATCACTTTTCCCAAAAGATGAAGTACTTTGAATCCAAAAACCTAATATTCTTGAAGCCAAACGAAGAGTGGACTGCCTTTTGTGAGCTTCGTTAAGGGGATGTGGGCTCTTTTGACAAGAGTATCGAATGGCTTCAACTTCGTTAGAACAACATATATAGAAGCGTGTAATTACTTTGAAGTGATGTTTTATTAAAATCCCTTTTAACGCAGGCGTATTTGAAATACGTTGACTGTACCTTCGCACAGATTTCGTTTTGGTTTATAATACTTCACTCGCCAAGGTCCCAAAAAATCTTTTCAAAAAAATACTTTCCAAAATACCCGTTCTTACCTTGTCTCATTGGGCGAAAATGAGTTGAACAAACTGTCCCAAACATCCTTTATTTGAAAGAGTTAACTAACTTAATGACAATTTACGCATTTTATTTTTTCCTGCATTGAACTCAAGTTTGAAGGCACATTTCCTTCCATGTTTTAGACGACACAACGACGCTCATTCTCTACTGCATCGGGAAAATGGGGATATCGTCGTCGTACGTGGTGCTGCCTCTCATGGCATCCGAACTCTACCCGACTGTTGTACGAGGCCTGGGAATGAGCACCAGTTCCGTCGCAGGGATGCTCGGCCCTTGCATCATTCCAATAGTCAATTACATGGTGAGTCTATTTTATCTTTGAGTTGGTTTCTTTGTGCCAAGACAACGAATATCTTCTCTTTATAACATCCCCTTTAATTAGCTCTGCAGATCTACTTTCTCTAAACGAAATTTCCTTCTCGTGAAGAGTTTAAAAAGGAGAAAATAACGTGGTAAATTACAGACGAATTGTGAAGAAGGGTAGAATGCTTCAACTCTGTAATATAATGTCAAATTTCCTTGTTCATTCAAAGAGGGACGACAGTTGATAGCAAGATGAGTGACTTGAAAGCCATGTGAATATTCTTAAAGCATAAACGAGCCAAGGATGAAAAGGCAAATTGAGGGAGATGAAGAGGGTTTTGGTGTTTCCGCGGGTTTGAAGCTGACAGATTTCGGCGTAGGTTTCTTTTACTGTTGGGAAAATTGACGTGAAATCTCAGAAATACCTATTCGTCATTACGGTTTTGTGAAGCACCCATCTAGCGCCACAACTACAAGAGTATGTCGTAGATGGATAAGAATGAGCTGTCAGCACGATGATGAGCGCACTCTCAGATGAGAGAACCTTGGTGATATGCAATTACACTGCACATGACTACAGAGTGGATTCTCAAAGTGCTTTTAACTTTACTCACCCTTGCAATAAGGCAAATAAGATTAAGAAGAGACAAGAGTGGTCGAGAGATCAAGAATGTATGAGCGGAAGGCTTCCCCTTCCTGAGGGTGAGTCCTTTGCGGGATTGTATGCCGACGATCTTGTGTATGCTGCATCCGTTGATAGCGGAGATGCAGCAGCACATGAACTGTAATAACCTGCTTGGACAATGGCATACCAAATGGAGAGTGAGGTAATTTACAAAAAATGCATATTTTGACATTCACATAGAAAAGGAATAATATGCACATCAGACCAGCTGGGCAGAGGGGTGCTGTCCTCAACCCATCCTCTCTGTCTCCTTATTTCTTACCTGGCAAGGATTGCAGGGTCTCGATCAGACCAAATGGAGTGAGAGGGGGGGGGGGGGGTCGACATATGTTCTATGCATGCGGGGTATCATTTTCTACCAGATTTTTTACACTGAATCGATGGAAATGGGTCCGGTACACTCCACACCGACTGTTTTCCCCAGTTCCCCATGCTCCTGGCTCGAGGAATAATCCTCCTCTGTGAAAGAATTTGCAGCGTTTTCCCTGGTTCTGTTTCCCATAGCGTCCATCACAGAGTTGATTCAATGCTCTTTTTTGTTGTACCACTTGTCAATCCTTAATGTACCTTTAATATACCATTAATATACCAATCTTAATTGTACACCATATCCCATCTATGAAGTAATATTTTATTTTATTTTCTAGCTTTTTGTGTTCACTTTGCAAAGTCATGTGAAAAATGTTATGTTTAACACAAACGAATCTTCTTCTGCTTCCCCTTCTTCATCTTCTGCTTCTTCTTCATCTTCTTCTTCTTCTTCCAGTTTCTTACCTCCATTTGGGTCTATCACTGTTTGTAATATGGCGCATTATGCAGAACTTGGTTGTGGGCTCTGTATCATTTCACATTTGAACATGTTGCTTACAGTTGTAAAGACCTGAGCCCTGTGAGGAATGTTATAAAATATGAGTTGTTATTTATTTAATCCGCATTAGACAAACAATGTAAACACTCATCATTTATTCACTCCGGAGCAAAATTATTGATGCCTAACCTGGGAATAGTCTGTTGGGGCAACAAAGTCAGAATCTTGTTACGCAATCTCGCAACCACGGCTATTTCTCTTCATTTATCGTCGGTCCCTTTAGCTTTCCATTACCTCGGTTTTACTCAAAATGAAGGCGAGGGCTAATGAACATGCTTCAGACTCGAGGTTCCCCGTGCGAGCTTAATAATGAAACAGAGACGACGGTGTGCGTCAGTACATTTTTCATTTCATCCCGCGACAGTGGGTTATGAGGTTTTTAGCGCAGAGCTGGCCGAGACAACCGACATCCAACTTTATCAAAATAGAATCCACCCAGTCCCATTTCTTCAGAAGCAGGACCGTACGTCAGAAACTTGAGTCTTCCAACTCGTTGCGTGATTTTTCTTCTTTTTTCCGTTTCCCCGAGGTGGTAAAGGTTTCTCGTCGAAAGTTTCCATTCAATTTGGGAAAGCTATCACGAAAGTTCCACAAGAGGCGAACATACTCTTCTGTGGAACCTCTTCATACACGGTTTGAAATGTGGGAAAAGGTCTGATAAGAGGGGGAAAGTATAAAAACAAATGTGGACGCTCGACTAACGTTGTATCTGGGAGTGTTTCGCAGTTGCCCATCTTCCATGTGTTCCGACAAAGGGGAGAATTTATTTGGCTCATTCAAAGAGACTGAACGAGCGCAGAGGTGGAGTTGCAGGGAAAGTCAATTCCCTAAATTGACCACAAATTTTAACGTGTATTATGGAAGCTTGTGTGGCTCAGCGGAAAAGGATTTCAAACGACGACAGAAAAAAAGAAATATCGTAATTCAGAGTTCTCTCGACGGAACAGAAGCCACCTTGAGGTGAATAATGTGAAGTTTGTTCTTTCAGCGACATTCATTTGACTTAAGAGGTCCCTAGTGGAGCACGTACCTTCTCTTTGCAATTCCTTTTAATGCGAATTTTTAAAAAATGTTCATGAAAATTCCCTAATGAAAATAAATTGTCTCTTTAATTCTCACTTACTCAGAAGAGTTGGTTAATCTTATTGACGTTTGTATCTGAAAGAGAACCTATTATGTTTATACTTGTAACTGTTTAAATTAATATCTACTGTCCAAAAACGTTAATTAGGATGGAAATAACTAGTATGAGCCCAAAAAGGAAGGAGCTAAAATATAAGCAGAAAGGATTTGTTATAAAAACCCTGACAAACACCCAGGGATTGCCCTCCCTCTTGGTCAAGAGTGGGGAACTCCCACCCCTTGGCTCTCCCACTCCCACGCTTTGACTGTGCTCAAGAAAGTTAGTTGTGATTTAGACACTTCACACATTTCTGCCTCTCTTCATTCAAACACAATATTTGAAAGTCTTGTTTGCCTTGTGAGACTATACTCCTCAACAGGCACCAATTTGGAAAGTTCTGCCAAATAAGAGCGTGTTTAGTTGATCACCTCAAATTAAATTCTTTATAGTGCTCTACTTGAATGTGCAAATTAAGAGGATGCCATTTTGTTCAATCATCTCATGTTTACTTCGTATAACTTTCACTTTTACGCAGTGTGTGTACCTTATGGGAGATGAGAATTGCCTGGATATTCGTTTACTACTCATTCACAATAAAAATTGGCTCCTTGCGAAAGATCAGGTTTCCTGGATTGCCATTTGTGAACGACTTGTGCTCTCAAGAGAGTGTGGATTCACCTGTAATAAAATGGCTGAGCTATGCGCTCCTTGTAACAAAGGATACTCTTTTTAGAGAAGAGTAGGGAGCTGGTGAAGAGAAATGGAAGGATAAAAGAAAAACGATCCAACGGGGTGGGTACTTTTTCAGATCATGTTCCGTGGAGGATTTTCTGCTTTTATTCCGTCTGTGACGTGTTTAATCGCGCGGAAGAAATCGACGAATTATGAACTTTTCAGGTTCGTATCTAGAGTGTAAATAGGAGACCGGGAACAGTGTGAGAAAATGTGGCTGGTGGCCAAGGAACCTTATAAAGTCGTTTTTGCGTTTTCTCTATACCGCAATGTGTTTCTGAGTTCTTCATAGTCGTCGACAGGGTAGGGATAATCGTGTCACTTCTCACTCGTAGATAAAATGAGAGTTTTTATTTATTGGATCGTAGTGGGGAACTTTAATAAAGACGTCCAAGCAACATTGTACCTACAAATTTGGCTGTGAACACTGTATGGTTTACCTGTATACCCCAAACACTGTGTCAGTATCGATGAAACACTAGAGATGGGTTGTGACAGCTTTTTCCACTCACAGATACAACTGTTAGGATGTGAAAATGTTCCTTGCCCTAGGAGCAATCTTTGGATCAACAATCAAGACTTTCCGCCAATAAAGTGGATAAATTGGTTTTTTGTAACCCTTTGATTGAGGCGCTACAGTCCATTACAGGTTAGGAGGCGGTGGATATGTACTGAGTATCCATACACTTTTTCCCCTCTCTTCCTTCTCTTTCACATATTTTCATGATAATATACTGTAACATGTTTGAATACTACCTGAAAAGATATGAAAAAACTATCTGGAAATAAGTGGCATAACAGAGCTACACATCAAGGAAAAAACGCTGCACTTGATTGAAGTCCTATACCTCGAGGAAGTTACCAATCTTGAAAACAGCCATTTTGGGGAAGGTTTTGTTGAGATGGTTGGGTTCTTATGACTTTCGCTACTGCTACCTCCTGGTCACCCTAGAAACCTGATTAGTTCATGACCAGATGACTTCAGAGTTCGCCTGCGTCAAAGGCATCACGCCATCTTGTATCAACTGAACCTTCCTCTTCCTCTTCCCTTTCATCCATGACTAACACCAATCTGCTAAAATGTGAGAAGTAGTAGCAATGGCAAATGTGACTAAAAACACCTCAGTGGAACAGGAAGATTTCCAGGAATTAGGAACAATTAAGGATCAACCTGGGACTGGGGTCATTGATACTTTTGGCATGTCACATTAAAGAGTCCCTGCTACTTTTCAGTCCCTGATACAAAGTAGGTACAACCCATCTCTATGAAACAACTAAATGTGTTGTGTGACATTATGAGGTCTTATCAAGAACTGTTGTAGTCATAGCTGTTCAAGGTTTGGGCATGGATTGTTTCCAATTGTTGGGAAAACACGTCCAAAAAACTGTCCTAAAAACTGTCAGCTGTTCAGCTGTCATTTTTAACTGACTCATTGCAAGTACTTTAGTAAAGATGAATACATTTTCAAATAAATTCAAGCTGAAAAAATTAAATATACCGGTAAGAACATATTCTAGCAAGTCACCGCTTGCCGATCGTTTGTAGGTGGAAGAACTTTTCAAAGCATTGATAAAACGAAAAAAAAAATACCGAAGTTGAGTTATTTCTGGTTAGTTTAATGTTTTACGCAACCGACTGGTGCAATAAATTAATTGAAAGCCAAACAGTTTGTCAAACAGGCGGGTAAAGAGGAAGTGAAGAAAGACATTTTGACGAGAGTGCTTGCAATTTTTCCCCCCTTTATTGCACGTTTCCCGCGATCTGATTCGAGATTGAAAAATCCCTTTTCTATAACGTTAGGCAGAGGGGGGGGGGGGGATTGTCGGTCCTTTCCCAGCCGACGGTGGAGGCGGCGTCAAAAAGCCTCAAAGCCTGTTTCAGCCTGCCCTTGGTGTACAGAAAGCAAAGCAGGCACAACAAAACCCGGCTCTCGACCCTACGCTCCATTTCCTTCTTTCAATGAGCAGAAAGCTTTTCAACGTCTGTGCGCCGTTCGGCAGCAGTGAATAAGAAAAAAATCCTTTTTTTTTCACGTTTTTGTCATGAAATGAACATTGAATACCACTGGGGTGTAAGCAAAGAGGAGATGCGCAGTATAAGAGATGAGTTTTTTCTCAAATTACGTGTTTACACAGCATTCGTAACTCCAATCGCTCACATCATCCCTCGCGATAATCATTAATTAATTTGTGGTTATCAAGTGTAAGGGGTTAGTTCCATTAGGCCATGCAACATCAATCAAACCACTCGTCTCACCAATATATTTGACATGAAGTAGGGATGAGTTTCATAACTCAAAACCGAAATAACGTTAATTGGAAATGATTAGCGCGACCGTTATTCTATTTGAGGTGCAACAATGGCGGTTTTTTCCTACTAAATGCCTGAAAGAAACTGGAATAAAATAACGGTAGACAAGGGGAGAAAGGACGCTGATGAAAGTTCTGAAAAGTCGATTCGAGATCTGTGAAGCCAAAGCCAAAATCAAAACTCAAATGTAGACAAACCGCTACAGTTTCAGTTACTCGTCAATCGCTTCAGTTACAATCTCACCTATGTTAAAGAGCTTCGTTCCAACTTTAAAACCAAAATCCATCCTCTTGACGAGTTGTTATCAGTTAGTTACTTAAACCTAAAGCATTTTTTTAGGCCTTAGAAAGATGAAATGTCACAGAAAGCGTTGATGAGAGCCGCATAATTAAGCTTTACGCTACTTAATGGCGTCCCCATCCGTTCACTTTTCTTAAAGCGTTATTTTGTAACTGTTATTTAATAACGGTTATGGAGCCAGGCAAAATAAAGAAAACACTTATATTCCTTGCATGAAGACATTGCCAAGCCAACTAATGATAGTGAGAAAGGAACTCTACATTGGTGGATGAGAGGGAAGGGGGATTAAGTATAGATAGATGTTATGTTTCAAGATGGCTAGTGCCAAAATCAAAATGTCTGTCTGCTGTATGCCATCTATTGTTTACACCATTTTTGAACATTTTCTAAAATGCATAATTTTCGAACTTTTTTCGGCTTTAGTTGCTCCTTAAAACTTTTAGCCCGATTGGACCAAATTTGGGGAGGGTGTGGGTGAAAATGTGATTTTTGACTTCCAATTTTTGGATGCCAGACATGTGGAGTATCATTTTCTACCAAATTTTGGACGCTGAATCCGTTGAGATGGGTTCAGAACCGATTGGTGCCTACCGGAGGTGGGTATGGGTTAAAATTGGTACCTACCTATCAACTTACAAAGCGTGTTTTTGAGATTTTTGGATTAACTAGACGTGTGGGATATCAAACTCTGACGAGCTTCTCCTCATGAGAGGGAGAAAACTAAAATAACTATTATGGCGTTGTGGCAACTTGCAGTGTTTTATCGTTGTGGATGATTGATTGTTGTTACGTCTAGTTGAAAGTTGTTTGGTTTGTACAGTTCTGAAGGCTGTGGAGCACTCCAGGTAGTCTGGTTGTTTCAATAGCTCTCACTCAAACGCTTCAGTTGTGTCAAGAGCTCACTTCTTAATTAATGTTGAGGTTTAATTAGGTAATTAATATTTTTCGTGGTTTTCGCGTGCTGAATGGTAGGACGTGCCCAAGAAATCACAGGAACGGTTTACCCCTCGTGACGGTAAAATAATAATTTTGTCGAATCTTCCACTGGCACGCAACGCTGTATAATCCTGAGACCAGCGAAGGCATAAATGTGAAGATAGGGCGGACATTATTCCATCGATAAGCTTCATTTTGGAACGAGTCCAACGCTCTTTATGGAAGGACTCGTGCCAGGAGGATCGGCCAGGTGTTCAAATCGGATTTCCGAGCCTCGTCCCTTAAACACCGTCCAGACGCCGAGTTGAGCGAAATCGGCTCAAAACCGTTGGTTTTGTTTCAGCTTTGGTCTCGAGTCCGGTGAAACCCAGTTATCCGCTACTTTCCCAAATTAGACCGTACAAACGCAGATGTGGTTCACTCAGTGGTATTACATCAGATCCCCTCTACGCGTGATGCTTTTCGGGTCCTCCTCCTTTCGCGAAAATAAATGTAGAAGTGAGACACTAAGTTTCTAAAACCATCCTTTCCGGATCTACCGATTTTACAAAAAAAAACGCCAAACACGGATACCATACTATCAGAACGTCTTTTCCGATAGCTTCTCTTTTAATTTTTTTGTGGTTGACCTCACTGAAGGCGTCTATTTGAGGATTAAAATAAGAGTATTTCTCTTCATAGAGAAGTGCAGGAACACAACAGAAGTGCAATAAAGAACTAGCTCATTATATTCATTTTACTCACTTTACACTCATCACCTGACATCAAATGACACTCGTAGAAGTAAACGATGAACCAGAAAACGTTCAGAACACAATTTTTAATGAAATATTGACAAGAAAAGTTGAAAAAGTTTTTGAAACAGGCATCACATTGTTATCTAGATACCACTTAAGTGTCCCAACAAGCAAAAAATGTCTCCCTTTCTACTGTTTAAATGTTATATTCGTTCACAGTCGATCTTAAATGAAGATTCATAGATATTAGGAAAAAGAGTAGAAAAAGTAGGAAATAGTAGAAAAAGAATATTTAGAACCTAACCTAACCCTAAACCCAAAATAGGAAAGAACGAGTTTTGAAACTCAGTGCTTCAGAATATGAGGAGTGAATACACAATTCTGCATCCACCAAAACCTTCATGGTTGGAATAAACAACGACTTTTGTTGGTGGTTTCGAACCTATTTTCAGACGGGAAAGAACGTGTTTCGCTATAAACGTACATCGATGTTTAGGAGTCGATGGTGGTTGATGTTTTCTTTCAATGTTCCATCTCTAGTCCATGCCCCCCCATGTAGCTGTGTATTGCTGGCATTGCATATCTCGGGACATACCTACCTGCTTGCGTATGTCTTCATTTGATATAGGTCTAAACAACGAACAAAGACTCAATATTTCACGTTATAAGCAATATAAATACATTAAGAATATATAATTAGTGCTCTATTATGAAATATCTCACCAAAAACATTCCCATCACAGAGCTTGGCGGCCTTTTCGGTGACGCATATGTTATTGATCTTCATAAAACTGATGTAGTGATATTCTTATGTTACCAGGGAGAAGACCATCTGGTAGTGCCTTTGGTCATCATGGGCGCTCTTTTAGTCGCTGGTGGCGGCTGTAGTCTTCTTCTTCCAGAAACGCTCCACCAAAATCTTCCACAGACGTTGGAAGATGGTGAAAATTTTGGGAAAAACAGCTCTTGGTGTTTCCCTTCTCGGTAAGTCAGTTGAATTGAATCAAAATGTTCAGTTTACGCCTTCGATGTAGGTATTCATTTGAATAATTCGAAAAATCGTTTGCAGCGTGGGGGATTTGGAGCCTCAGAGAACAAACAATGTTGCGGAATCGCCCATTAAAAGGTGAGTAATGTCGACAGTATCGAGTTTTCATCCTGATATTTCAGGTTTATTTGCCATTGCATTTAGCCTGATAGTTTAAAAATTCTTCCCTGTTAACAAACTGCTTCAACTCAAAATTGAATAGCTGCCTTTATAACCTCAATCTTCTAGAAAGTTCCTTACTCTCATAGTTTGTGTCTAGTTTCTGCCACACTTCATTGGCTGCCTTCAGGCCTCTCACCACAAAATATAAGGCTTCTTCTTTCAGCAGACAGATTTTTGTCCTTGCTTTTGCGTTCATTCTTGCATCTACTTCCTCAGCTGTAACCACTGGCCACAAATCTTCTGCAATTAGGAACATTTCCACTTTTGAAACGTTCTTCTCTCCACACACTATGACCCCTTGTCCTTGTAAAGCCTCTTGGCCCAAGGGGAAGGTCACCTCTTTACAAGGGACAGCCACATTGAGGAGTAGGGGCCACTACTTGAGCCATCCTGCCCCATCTCAACTGGACCTACTTCCTACCTAAAGCCAGTGTTTTATCAAATGAAACTCTTAACGTTTTCTATCCAATGATTGGAAACAAGATTTCCTCATTTCCCTCTCTGAAATTTTTGTAGGTATCAATCACTGGGGACTTAGACGTGCAGAGAAGCATTTTAATCAAAATTTTGGATGCTAAATAGATTGAGATGGCAGGGAACCCATTTCTGCTTACCATTGGAGGCCATGGGCCAACCGGGTACTTTTAAAGTGGTATTTCACACCATAGAATTTTAAACCATTGTCACAGGATTTTCTTAGGCTCACGCATCTGACCTAAGCCGTGAAGATGCAAAAATATCGCAAAATCATCTTCTCGTCTTGTTCTTTATATTTCCCATCTCGTCCCGAAAATGGATTTAGGATGATAGTCAAATTATCAACAGCTCTATATCACTTAATTAATTTATCCATCACCTCCGCCGGTCGTCAGCGTCAAACCGAATATTTCATCTCGCGGGGGCGCTAGAGCTACTGCCAATTTCCTTAAAGACGTTTCAACCAATTCCCCTCACGAAACTCTAACGAAAACTTGCCTCTCAGAAACACCTAGCCCTTGACAGGTATTCCCTGATGATCAGCCCCGACACGAGGAAGTTATCATCTATTAGTCGTTGAATCTCTATATTTGGTGATGTGGCCAATTCGAGTTTTCCCTCAATAAGGTTATTACTGTTTGCAATTAATCGAAGTGGAGATGCATCAATGGATTCGTAGTTGGGTAAATATGGAGCGATGCGACGTTATTACAATTTCATAATATTAATGAGCATGGTTGGTCTGGGTAGAGGCTGTTTAGAGAGGTATATGTTCACAAACGGAGCAAACAGTATGTAGAACGATTTTTGTTTAATTTATAGGTCTCTGCTACCTTTAATTGTGAAAATTTGGAGCTAAAAATTAATTTTCCTTCATCATCTCTGAAAAGGCAAAATTGTTACAGGCCAAATTTTACAACTGATACCAGTTTTCACAAATTAATTAGCGTCCCTTTCATATTCCCTGTTACAGATTTGTATTTTACGTCTACTATAATTTTATTTTTCTGATCCACAATATTACTCAGAAATAAGCAAAAATTATAAATCTGAGATTAAAATCGTGGATTCAATGTAACATTATTTCACCTCTAATTCTGAATGTTAACAATTATGTGTTTCAGTCTTCTTCACGTGAGCCTGCGGGACACTCCAGCTTCGACGCCAGTTGCGACAGACGTGACGTCATCTACAGACGTGACGTCAGACACGATGATACCGCAAGAGCAAACATTACGAGTGACGGTCGTGTGATAGCGGCTGAAAATGTGTTTCCTTCAGGTGAGTACAAATCTTGTCACATTAATTAATTTATTCCTACAGTTACTGTAGGACCTCGTCTTACTGTAAGACGAGGTTTTTGTATTCGTTCGTTCATCTGCCGCGCCATATAGACTCTTACCTGGATCAACAAGTTCAAATAATTTTTTTTCCTAAATTATCAGTACTTATATGACAATGTAGGTTATGATACAAACCTATGCGTGATTTGCAATCAAACGGGTGGATCTGGGAGTGGGTTGAGAGGCAAACAGCCATTTGTAAAGGGGATCCTTTCTGGACCTATCAAGAGACAAGGAGGAAATTTTCAGGTGACAGAATTGGTAAGCACTCACTTTCAAATTTCTGCCCAGGAGTTGATTCTAGACTCATTCATTTGGGACTGACAAAAAAGTAACACTGCAACTGCTAATCAAGTTAGCTTTTAGAGAACTGGCACATTCAGTTGCAAAACTTGCTTAGATGGTATATTAATTACACATAAAAGTAGTAATAAAATGACATTATACTTCCTAAAATTCCCACAATACTTCAAACTAGGCACTGGCAACCTCATAAATTCAAGACCACAAATACAATAAAGTCCAAAGATGGCAACACTGAGATGTAGTTACACTGGCATCCGCATCATGGCGCCAGCAGCCAGGAGGCGACCGGCGGAGAACAGTTCTCGTTTATTGCCACTGCAAAGCTGTTGATGCCAATATTGTTCAAGTATTTTGAAAATTAGAGTAAAATGGAATTTGTGCCTATGCTCGTCATCCCCCTCTCAAAACAATGCAATATAATTTGCACTTTAGTTATAATTGTTCTTTATCGGTTGTTTCTGGCCCAATTAGTGTAGTGTTAACTTTGTCATCTTTATTTTTCATCCATCCTGATTATAATAGAGTTTACGCTATGGTTGACGTTAATTTGTCCAAATGCTTTTGACATGGAGCTAATATAAATAAAACGAGGTACCTCCATTCTGCTATATGGGACACTGTACTCAGACCTGAATAACTGTTGTTGTCAGTTTTGAGCAATGGACGGTGTGAGTGCAGCGTTGAATAGCGCATTCTGGCGGCAGGACTTGGTGGCTTGTTATATCCACCACAAGGAATATTGTGAATATGAGAACATACAATGCCCAAAAACTTACTCGTATTAATTTGTGATTCACAGAGAAAAAGACACATAAATTTTGATCAGACTTTTCACGTCTGTTTTGTCCATTTCAGCGTACAAAGTTGATTTCAAATTAGTCATTACTGCAGTAATGTGTACTGTTCGTAGTTGGCCTTTTAGTATTTAAGCATCAAACGATTTATGCAACAATTTATACATTTCTCAAAGTCAAGTTGAAACAAAACGGCTCCGGATAGGTTTCTCCAGTGTCAACCTTCAAATAGAGCAAACCCACTCCTGCCTTTCTCCTCCGCGCACATTCCTTTTGTCGTGGACCTCAAAACTCACCCTCGACAAACAACACGCGACGGCGTCATAAATGTTAAACGTCATTTAGCGGATAACGTTTCTCGCTCCTTTTCCACCCTTCGGTCTTTGAAGAGATTAGAAAACGCAGAATAATTTCCCTCGAGGGAGAAAAGCAGCCAAGCCTATCACATTTTCCCTATACTGCACTTTCCCAGATTGCTTTTGAACCGCAAGCCATTTGATCTCCATCCGTCAGGTTTTTGTAAAAACGTGAGATTTGTCCACTATTCATCACTTACTTGTTGAAATTCTCCAAAATGTCAGGTCCTTCTTGCCCGGGGGAAAAGCACAAAGACGCTTCAGCAATGAGCCTATCGTACGGGAGAGGTACATGAAACGCTCTCCGGGTTAACGGTCGTTTTATACAGACTGAATAGAGGTTTTATGCGAGAAAAGAATAAAAAAGCTATTAATTTTCCCTGTTTTTATCGTTCACTTCTGATGGCGGTCATATTTCTCCAAAATAACGATTACCCTCTTCGCCCCTTATTTGTGTGTCTTTTGGCGACCACCTACTTACAAAAGTGCTATTTTCCACTTATCCGTTAGTACCTAGTAATCTAATTCAGGCAAATGGCTTTGACATAGAATTTGTAATTCATTCAGGATATGAAACTCTACAAGACACATTCTACTTGCTCCGAATTACTTATACTGGTGCCCAACAAAATTATCTAAAATACCTGAGAAGCTCAAGGCCATGAAACGTCATTTACCTTAATGACCGAATAAAATGTAGAATTGACTGGTATTCATCTATGGACGTTCTTTTTCTGATTTTGGTTGTTGTTACACTTGGCTTATTTGCTATGGTTATATCCACTACTCTCTGGGCTAAATTAAAACTTATTTATGAAAATAAAAAAGAAGAAGGAGGATATGAGCTCATGAGGGAGTTTTCCCCATTGGGAGTCCAGGTAACCAACTTGAAACGGCATGTGAATTGAAAAAGTCATGCTAACTTTCACGCTCCCCAATACTTTGACTTCTGCTGTGTTATATTACATATATGAGTGCAAACAATTCCAAGATTCACATAAGACTTACTTTGAGAATAGTTGGCAAGCAGTAGAAAAACACTCAACCAACCTGAACTCCCGCTGCCATTGTTTCGTAACAACACACTGCAGCCAACAAACCAAAATTGAACTTCGTAGGTATTGTATTCGACACGCTATGCGAGCAAAACTCGCAGTGAAAACTTTTGCGGTGGTATTTTCGTCAACGAGCTGGAAACTTCGAAGAGTTAATTCGCTTGTGTAACTTACTCGACCTCATCTTCTCAAAGATGAAATTCAACAGTTTGCTCTCGCTCGGGAGCCGTTCGCATGTTCTGTACCAAAACTTGTCTCTGTCTGCAGCTGAACGGCCAAACTCGATTACTTTGCAAGGGTAATACCTGTAAATGGCATGATTACCTGAAACATGTCCGGAGCAGCGTTGCGTCAACGTCCAATTAGAAGTCTCCTTCGGGCGAACAACTCATTGGAGGGTGCAGTTTCCAATTTGGAACTTAGTCATGCTCCCATTTCGTCGCAAATTCAATTTTCTATATCTATTGAAGCTAAATCTAGTTCATACTTTGCCTCAATATCATTCATCCGCTATTACATCTCAAAGTTGTACGAGCTAACCTCCTTATTGCGACGCGATATGATATGAAGGGATTCCCAGAGCGCTCTAGCGGCTGTTTGGGCTTCAAATCTCAATAGAGATTGGTGCTCTCTGTACAGATAACATCATTGAAACCCTTAAACCACCAACCATACTCTGCATTCTTCCTCAATATGTATCCTGAGTATAAAAATTATCCCTTTTTGATCGGTCAGTCAATTTCTCGGTAAAAGTCAAGAATAGGGACCGTTGTCGCGTTATCAGCTGATATCGATAGTACGCTATGTCGATATGCACTATCGATATATTATACACGAAATATTTATCCCTGTCGGCCATAATTGTTTTTATAAAAAAGGAGGGAAAATACTAAATTGAAATAAACTAAAATAAATAAATAATTAAATAATAAATAAAAAATAATAAATAAATTGAAATAAACTTACCGCGTGCTCACTAAGCTTCACTAAGCCTCTCACTCCCACAAAAACTTTCGATTATCGATTATCGACCGTATGTGCGATATCATTGCTATCAGTTGATAACGCGACAACGGTCCCTATACTTGACTTTAGCCAATTTCTCTATCTTATTGCTCATTTGGTATATTTTATGTTAACGACATTTTGTTCTGAAACCCATTTTGTTGCCCGACAACTATTTCCACAGTAAGTGTATTGTGTTTCAATTGGTTTAAATAAATTCAGTTTTGTTAACGGAGCAACACCACAATGCTGAATGCCATTAAGAAGATCACTAATATCAAATGCGAACCTACAGCTCTAAAGACTACACCTATACCCACTCTTTCCAAACAATTGCAGAGGAAGTATTCTCAAGGAGTTCAGTACAATATGAAAATTATCATCAAAGGTGACAAATGCAGTGGAAAAACATCGGTATTCCAAAGGCTCCAAGGTAAACCACTCGGTGATTACTACCCCACAGAAGAAATTCAAGTGGCGAACGTTCAGTGGAATTACAAAAATGTGGACGACGTCGTCAAAGTGGAAGTGTGGGACGTCGTGGACAAAGGACGTCACAAGAGTGGAACAGGTATCAAGATGGCGGATAGCGTGTCTGTTTCACTGGACGCAGAGTTTATCGATGTGTACAAAGGCACAGACGGGGTCATCCTCGTTATGGACGTAACCAAAAGCTGGACGTTTGCTTACGTGCAGAATGAAATGAACAAAATTCCCGTTAACTTGCCTGTTCTTATATTGGGCAACTGCTGCGACATGGGGCACCACCGAATGGTCTTTGAAGACACTGTCAGGTCATACATTGCTTCCGTCCAAAGGTCAGAAGTCCACGCCCCGATACGGTACGCGGAGTCCTCCATGGTAAACTGTTTTGGGTTGAAATACGTTTACAAATTTTTGGCTTTGCCGTTTCTGAACATCCAGAAAAAGACGTTGCTGCGTCAATTGGAACGCAACGCCGAAGAAATGGATATTGCTGTCCAAGAAATAGACCTTCTTGATAGCTCTTCAGATTACTCTTTATATTCGGGTGAATTAACTCAAAAAAGACGTGAGTTGGCGGACTATTTAGGTGTTGCCGGGAATCCGATTCAAACACCCTCCGTAATTTTTGGCCGTGGACATCAGATCAATAGGTATAAACCGCTTTGGAAGCCTAAATTTATCAACGAAAATGTAGTTTCGGGTGAAGTGAAGTCTGTAGAAGAATTTGTACCTGACGACGAGTTTGACGATACATTTTTCTTCGAGCAGAGTGAAAGAGATGAGCCAATCACCAACGAAGAACCAGACAGTGAAGCTGAAGATGTCAACCCCTTAGTTGCCGAATTTCAAGAAGACATCGATTCTGACGACGAGCTTCCGTATGTCGTGGAGTCAAATCGGGCTGCTCACAATCACTCCGATTGGCCTATTGATCTACCGCCGTCACCGCGGTCCTTTGTCAACTCCTCGGGGGATTTCAAAAGCCAAGAAATCGAATCCTCCGTCGAACGAGTCTGTGACAAGCACAAATATGCGGAACCCGAAAAGGACAAAAGGTCTCAAAGGAAGAAGAAAGACAAAGTCAAATTAGAATCGACAGGTCGGCTGAGAAAGTCAAAAGGACCGCTAAAAGGGAAATCCGATGGTAAACATTCGGTTTGGGTTCCGAATGGAGGCGCAAAAAGCGAAAAACACGAGAAGTCCAAAGATGTTGAACCGTCGCGAGGAAAAGAAGGAAATGAGAAGCGTTCAACCTCAAAGCCCTTGAAGAGTTCATCTCTTTTTGAACAGACGCCGGCTCTTGTTGGAATGAAAGCTCAATAATGCGGTGAAATAGGAAATTCCTCAGTGGGTTTTGCTCAGAGCCAGGTCGTTACGTAAAAACAAAATCGAAAATGAATAAGTTTTAAACTTATGGAGTAAATTAAAACTACGACTAATATTCTGCGTATCACTGTTATCAGTAGATGAAGTGTTGTTGATGTATTTTCTAGTCTGGAACCAATTGCCTACATTATGTTCGAGCTAGTCAAATTTGTTTTTCCTGGTCCTCAGTGGGGGATTTGAAATACACAAATTAAACTATAAATTAAACTAAAACTGTTCTTGGCTGAGCTAATTGACGACACCCAGCATTGAGCAGGGAGCTCGGTAGTCTAGTGGAATAGACGAAGGACTGGTGTGGTACTCCGAGTGGCCAGGGTTCGAATCCTGGCTAGAGCAACTTAATTGTTTGTCTTGACCCTCATATTTGTCCTCTTCACTTAAGGGGGTGAGGCAATAAGTAGCCATGAGCGAAATCGTCAGATCAATTTACGATCCTCTTTGGAGGACGGCTGACGACGTCCGCGACACCTGACCAAGGTAGTCGGACGAAAATCCAAGGTGAAAGTCCTTGTTTACTTTACTTTACCCAGCACTGAAGCCGCATTTTAGAGATGTGGCATCTGTCTATAAAACTGATTCCCATTGAACATACTTCAAAAGAGTTGATATTCACCAGTTCCATTCACTTGTATCCGAAGGTTCCCGCTTGGAGCGCTCAGGTACCTGCTCTACGTTATGTTCACTTTGGTTCCCCCACCAGTAGGACGCCCTCCCCCCTCCCCACACAATCCCCAGCTGTTTTCTTCCCTGTCTGACCACCACCGACCTTTGACCGTTCTTCAACTGTCCTGCTGCTTTTTGTCCATCCTAATGATCTTCCCACACCTTCACCCTGCTTTGCTCTTCAGCTTTCCACTCCAACCCTTTTGACTCGCCTAATCAGCGCATCCGCCCCCCTTCTACCCCCGATTGCTGACTTTTTCTGTGCATAGTTCGCTTCCCAGAAAAAGAGCACTGTTTGGTTGCATATTAACGCAGTTCAGAATGGATCCAGGGTGAATGTCGTTAGGCCCGCCGCATATTGAGACGCAGTCGGAGCAGGGCAGCACAGGGCAGGGTAGCGCAGTTTTTTGTGAAACACGTGTTTGCAGGAGCGCGCGCAAGTTGTGGCGCAGCGCAGGGCAGGGTAGCGCAGCCGGCACAGACACTTGTGTCGAGACACAGATTACTGCGCCCCATTGCTCGACTGTGCACGTTTTTCTACTGTTGTGCAATGGATCTTCAATTATTGCTTTTATTATACTTCAATTAGTTTAAGAATCTCTTTTTTCAAGGCGTTTTAATGCCGCTAATGTTTCCCTAATAACTTTACATACAAAGTCAAGATGACGATATTATTTTTTTTCTTTTTATTGATTGTTTTGTTAATGTTATCATTAGAATTATTGTAAATAAAAAGTTACCTTAGAAACACTGCTAGTTTTTCTTCAGTTCCGATTGGTTTTTGAGCATTGCATCCCTCAGAATAAATAAGAGGTCGGATCATACGATGAACTTCTTCAAATTCAGCTCTATTGAGGAGAAAATAGTTAATGAACCTTTCACTACACTACTTTTTTGTCATAACAAATTCCCCATGAGAACTTCTTTTTTTCAGGTAGTCACTATTTTTACGCTTATTCTTTCTTGTTCTCTGGCGAAGTAGCAATAATAAGTCAAGATCGGCATCTGAATCTGACTCAAAACTCAAGTCCAAATATTTCGACAACATGTACTCACTTCACACACCAGACACTTTCCTATTTGACACTGCTTCTCAATATGCGAAGTCAACTGTGCGACGCATATTTTTTGCCGATGCTGCCCTGTGCTGTGCTGCGCTGCCTGGACCGTGCCGCACAGCTCAATATGCGCCTAGTCTTACTGTAGGTTAAGCATTAGTGAAAAAAAACGAGTTTGAAGTTCTCAATTTCAAAAGCAAGCAAGATCCAGCCTGCGCAAAGCACTTAAATAGGCGGAAAATCACTACTCCCCCACAGAGACAACCTACCCTCGGGATGGAGGTGATTGAAGTGAACATAATAATGTTCCCAGAATATTATTCTGAAACGGCTTTCAGAGAACGCATCTCTGAACGAAAGAACGGGTGGGAGTTGATTCTCGAAACTGAACGCATCTAACATAGATATAAAGTCAATCCTACTAAGTACATACTGCCTGGACGCTAGCCACACAGAAGGAAATGAAATAGCATCCAGGAAGAATACAAACATTTGTCAGCCACTAAGAAGACATAGGATATAACCGGTTGCTCCCTATTTCTCTGTCTGGGTAAGGCGAATAAATAGGTTTTACTTCATTTTTCACTCGTGAGTTTTCCAGTCAAATTGATGACCTACCATTTTACAAAAGTATGAAAGACTTTGATGATCCAACGTAGAAAACTGATAGAATATTCATTTTGTTGCCTTTCTTCCTTCATCTATCGCCTAATTCACCTATTCGCCTTATTTAACCCGTTTTCATTAAATATGGAAAAAAGATGGTCTGAAAAGTGTTTGTTTGACTCTGAAAGAATTCATTCGGATTTGAAGGGGCCTCATTTGACTTCAAAGCAGAATTAAATTGGTTCGAAGGAGGTTTCATTTGATCTGACTTGTAAGTTATTCATTTGGCCTAATAAGGTTCTGTTTGATTTGAAAAAGGTTTAATATGACCTGGAATAGGGTTTCATTTGGCTCGGAGAACTATTCGTTTGGTGGAAATGGTTTCATTTGATCTAACAAGTATTCATTTACCCAGAAGAGGTTCGTTTGGTTTGAAAATTATTCTCCTGAAAATGTTGTTTGTTCAAAATCCGTTCGGTTTGGAAGAGACTATGGCCTCAAAAGGTTGTGTTTGATTTGGATTTGGAGTGGTTTAATTTGCCATACAAAAAGAAGTCTTTCGGTACGGAAGAGGTTTTGGCTTGGAAAAGGGTCAACAACAAAATTTAATCGGAAATGATTCGATTTGTATAGAAAAAACGGTTCTGAATGTTGTTAAAATATGCCTTGTTATGTCGCGCTACGCAAAATATCACTTTGTTCATCCACTGCTTTTTTCATTCGAAACTTTAAGGGCAAAGTATTTTCACAGGTATTTTCACACAGAATTTTTACCTTTTTAACCATTTAACTGTAAATTGAACGGACGGTTTTCAATTTTTTTGTTGCAGGTCTTACTCATTTCTCGACACTTCTGCAAATTTCCTCTGAGACTTCAAATCTGACTCAATCTTCTGGCAAGGAGGAGAACAACGGTTTGAATTTACGTGCCCGAAAGGTCGTATTTTAAATGTGTTTATTAAAAGAGCCAAATTCGACTTATGAACAGAAAATGTATGTAAAAATGAAAAATGACGATGTCTTCGTTTAGAAAAGTTTGCTGAGGATATAGGTATCTTCAATTTTATTCATTTCATTCCTCTCGCTATTTCAAAATCCAATCTTTCTGCATAGTTTCCTTTTAGGCTCCCACCCTCGAGGGGTTGTTGAACAAGAATAGCTTCAACCTTCTTTTCAGAGGTGAAATACGATCTCATTTTAGAAATGGATCGCCTTTTTCCCCTTCCCAGGGGTCTTCTTTCGAGCTCAAATCTCGTCCGTACATTTGAAAAAGATGACAGCGGTTGAGAGTCTTTCTCGCTATATAGGTCTCTATTCAAGCTCGTAATAGGGTGAATATAGGTAACTCACGTCGATACGGATCACTCAACTCGTAGTCGTCACCTTGAATTATAAAGAAGGTTATAAGGAAAATCCTAATTCATCACAAAACAAATTCAAAGAACGTTTCGTAGATATTCCAACCAATTTGAGCATAACTAGCGGGAATATTCAATTCAAAATTAAATTCCTACGAACGGGGGGTAGTAATTTTACAACAAAGTTTGGAAAAAACATAATTGTGAAAATCTCTCATTTCCTTTTTTGGGAAAAATTGAATGCTGATGGCCCTTTTCAAAGTCGATTGACGAGTCCAGGAGCATCAATAGGTGCGCATATAACCGTTAAATGAGGTTAAAGTTTTAATATTTTTATCTTCTACCTGTAAAATTAATGGCAAGAAATGATTTCAACTAGCTGATCATCGACACAAATTTGTTATACTCGAAAAAATTCACGAAATGTGGGCATTACTCTTAATTCCTTCCGAAGAAATTTTCATAAGTGTGGTTTTTCCACTTCTGAATACGGCCCTAACTGGAATTTTAAATGCCCATTTGACGTCAAATTTCAATTATCATTCATTTTGACATTGGGTTATAGTTCACTGGACGATTATTTTCGCGTTAAAGGCCGAGAAATAAATAAAATCAAAATCCCATTCCCAAATTTCGTGATTTTTTCAGTTCCCCAAAGGTTTCCGTACCGGGTTTAATGTTTTATGCAACCCATACCAGATCTAAAAAAAACTTCTACTTCATTTAACTCACTCATTGAAACTACCTGGTTCCCAGTATTAGGCTGCAGAAATAACCATTTCTGTACCCTAATTCGATTTATGAGTAAGATTAAAGCACTCCAATCAAAATTAGAAATTATCAAAAAACCTAAGCGTTGTTCCGTATTGCTTCCTTATCATAAAAACTGTGGTTTCACTGATGAAGAAATATTTAAAAAATAATAACGTGCCTTATAGTTGTATAAAACGTCGGGAGTGTTACTATTTCGCGCTTATGTAAAACGAAAATAAATTTAGCTTTTTTCGGAATGTAAGTTTTAATTACCCTCGAACGAGTTTCTTCACCATCCTCGTCTCGTCGTTTATTGTGGTCTGTGTTTCAGGTAAATACTCGTTCCATTTCTGAGAAAATGAGCGAGAAGATCGTCTCTGATGGGTTCCGCCTATTTACGAGATGTACTTAATTAAGAGGAGCGGTAGTTGGGTACTTGATTCTGTCGAAGTTTCAAACTAGAAGTGGCGTGGTTTCGGTGTGAATGATGGTAGGGGTTAACGAAGCCGTTGAATTCTCCGGACGTATTCAGGTTTTAATTGGATGTTATCAAGGAGGAACCTTATTTGCTTATTCTCTGGGTTGGATAGCGAGCGTTACCTTTCCTCATTTCATTAATGTACGGTTTTCGTTTTTCTTTTCTCGAAAGGACAGTTTTTTTTATTAATCTTGTTTTCGTTTTGGGTCCTTCATCGCCTAGGGTGGACCCGCTGCTGAGAGAACCCCAACTGGCAGTCAGTTTTACCCGATCTGCGGATGTATTCGTAGCTCTCCGAAAATTTGAGAAAAACTACAGAAGTTTTGAATGAAGTGGCGTTCTGATATCCGATATTTTAACCCCTATTTTGAGGGTGGTTTTTCGAGATTTTTTGGTACCCAGGCGTGTGGGGTACCATTTTCCACTAAATTCAGGACGCTGAATCCTATTAGTTGAGTCGGGGACAATCCACACTCACTATTTTCCTCCATTTTCTCCATGCTCCAAGGTTCGAGGAATAAGTAACCCCTATGAAAGAATTTGCAGCGTTTTCCTATTAACGGTATTGAATTCTCAAAGGCACCTTTGTTTTGCTATACCGCTCCAGATTGCGGGAATGCAACATTGAAAAACCCCATTGTAAACTCTCCTCCACATCGCATTATCCTTTCATTTACCATAATATACTCGGATTACTCAGCTCTCTAGCGGCAATGGTAGTAAAAGCAGTCGGGTCCGCCCTATTACCATTTCACAAACCCTCTACGAGAACCCATTTCAGGCGAATTCCTCAACTCGCAGCCCCTTGGGTACCTTCATCCCTTGGAGACCACTCGACACGGTTTCGACGCTTTCAAACGTTTACATTCTCCTCGGTAAACACGTCTCCCGAGTCGCGTATTTACCCACTTTCTTTGCGAATTTCGTGAGTTTCACCGCTCGGTTGCCACTACTCGCCTGCTTAGTGCATAGTTTGAATGAGAAATGACCTCGAGGGATGGTGAAAAGGGTTTTGCAGGATTATACATACAAGTTTGCCTCGAAGTCCACTGAGGCTGGAGCACGTGGGCAGTATCTGACAGAATTAAAAGGTATCCCACATAACCCAATTACCCATTCAGCTGAAAATGCCTTGGGCACACGTGGGTCACAAAAGGGACGAATTTACTATCGTAAAATTTGGCTTTTCCGAAGCATCTTAAAGAATAAACGGACATTTTGAATTTGAAATTTGCCGTTTATCAAAGGTAAGGAATTAGGTGGTCCACACCAGATAGGCTGCCAGGTACCTGGGAGTGACCCCAGATTGGGAGATCACCTTCCTGGAGCACAAGAGGATAATAACAACTGTCAAAGGCTCAAGACCTGGAAGAGATGGGTGCTCATATTAGTGACCAATTAATCATTCAGTCATGCTGTACAGAGCAGATGCACTATCCTGTAGCATACCACTGAAACCAACTTACGGCATCAAGGATAGTTATTGTGTATGAGTTATCAGAGTCAGCTGTTCTTGTACTGGCTGGGGTCATCCTGGTACACTTACTGGACTGCAGAAAGAAAACAGATTCATGATAGAAGAGTAGGTGAGGTGTATGGTGATCCTTACCAGACAGCTGCCATGAAAGGTACCTGGGAATGACCCTGTGTACCAAGTCCCCTGGATGAGCATGCAACGAATGTCAAGCGAACGAGCATATAGTAGAGAGCTGCAAAATATGTAGAGTACTCTCTAGTGTACTCATCAGAAGGAAAATCGAGGAGGTAAGAGCCCTGCAAAGGGCCACCTGGGCATGGACAATTGAGACTGGCCCCAGGCCCTACCCAAATATGGTACATGTGATGAATTGCACCAGCTTGGGCTGTTAAGGGAAGGTAAGGACCCCCCACATAACTAGGAAGAGGGCGCTATTCGCGAGGCATTCACACCTGGCCTCAAAGGAAGATTCTAAGAGAAGTTTTTGGAGGAAGAAAATGGTAGAACTGCACTCCAAATGGTTTATAACCATACGCAAGTGTAGCCTTCCATTATGCGTTTCCTCAACTGTCATCTCTCTATTCTCCTAGCCTTTCCTCATTTGAAGAGCAGTGATGTGAATGATTCATGCGATGGTTTTACTTCTCGAATTAAATGAACCTTGGCCATTCCAGAATCATACATCAACCCCTCACCACAAGAGCTGGAGTGACGACGAGTGCAATGAAAACGTTCTAAATAACTCAATTTTCCTTTGGCCCTGCATTATGTCGACCGCATAACAAACGAACGTAGATCCTGAATCTCATTTGCTCCAATAGCCGAGTCTATGGGTTGGAACTGGTCGGAACAGGCATTTGGACCCGATTACATTCCACGAGTTCCCTGTAACTTAATAGCCTCCCTCTAGAACGCAACCTGCATGATGGAGCAACGCGAAAACGGGCCTCGGCCAAGGCGAGTTAATGCATACAAATTGCCGGAAATAAGATAGGTATAAGATCCGTTCCTATTTCAATTTCAAAGATGGACTCGTTGGAAGTTGCGAGGTTGAAGCGATTGTAAATGGAGGTAATTTCTCTCGAAGTAAGAAAATTACTTGTAGAGGAGAAGGAGAGCGTTTTGTGAGCGGTTAGTTCCCATTAGACTCGTGAAGAAGTATTTTACCGACCGAGGAAAGAACGACAATAGACATTTTGTCTCATTATTTGAATAATACACCTTTGTATTCGTATCGCAAAGGGAAAGGTGGATCTCGTTCGGGAAAAACGTATCTCTATGGTCTCCAACCCACTTACTGAGTAGAAAAACTGCAAATTCTTTCAGGGGTTGGTTATTCCTCGGGATGGGAAGATAAATACCCATTTAGACCCATAACCTGTTCCTGTGGACGCCAATCGTTCGGGGACCAGTCTCATTGGATTCAACGCCCAAAGTTTAGTGGAAAATGAGATCCCACACGCCTGGATCGCCGAAAACCCATTTTTCGAAAAACACATTTTGACCCCCTCAATATTGGTCCGATCGGGATGTTTCAAGGACCAACTAAAGCCGAAAAAGTATTCCAGACCAAAATTTCAGATTTTTAAAGTGTATGTTGCATACTCCCATTTGGACGATTTTAGTGTGGGTTAACAACTCGTGGGACACCCTGTGTACATGCTAAATTGAAGGTTCGAGGGAAGTTGGAATGTATAATGAGATATGTGAAAGTTGCCAAAAGCAACGCTTTTTCATCAACGCATGTTTCGAACAGGTTAGAATTTGTTTCCCCTCTTTATAGATAAGAACATCAAATTTAAAGTGGCATTCATACACGTTGTTTTGTCTTTGAAAAAACACACACTCCTAACCTAAGTTAAGGTTAACTGTTGAGCTTAACACCATGGAAGGATCAGGGGAACGAAGGAGCCTCACGTCACTCTAGATGGACATGCAATGTTTGCGCAGCAGTGCAAACGACGAAGTATCATCCAAACCAACAACCTCCAAATCCCATTTAGTCCAAGTTGAACATCCACATTCAAAACTCAAGACTGACACGAAGCAGCTGAGCATGTCTTGGAAAGTTAGCTTGAAGAGTTGTGAGCATTTAGAAGCGTTGACTGACTAAGAGACTTGGTGCTGATGGATATTTACGTTGATGGGGGGGGGGGGGCTACTCAGCAACTAACTGATATGGAAAGTCAACTCAGGACAACTGTAATTTTAATTTAATTTTTTTTTTTTTTGTTTTTAATAACTTGCACAAGACAGTTTTAATGTTTCTTGGTGAATTCGTGCAAAACGATATGGTGGCCTTAATCCCTTTCTTTGGCTATTAATCTAATTATCAGGCTCATTCCTGCGACCCACAAGCGTGTTTGGGTTTAGCTCAGTTGAAACGGTCGCCCAACCCTAAAACGATTATCAGCCGCTACTACAACCCCCGTCAGCGCGATTAAAGGATCAAAATGGAGAATATTGGCTCCCAACCAGGTATAGGGCCGCTCGTCTAATCCCTCTATCCGTGTTTCCGACTGCGGCAAACGCGGTCGTAATGTAGTCGGAGTAAAGTTGGCGAACGAGGACAGACGCGGCCACAACGGGAAGGGAATGAGCTTTTCAGGGCTAAGAGATGAAAACGAGCTCGCCAACTTGGAGGGTTGCGGGTAAGAGGTGGTTGTAGCTCTGCAGAACTATGTCGCCCCGTGTGGTTATATGACTTGAGAGCCCTCTCTAACGCACACATGGATTACATACGGTAATTACGTGCCTGTAAGTCTACTTACAACAAGGTGAAATGCAAATAATGTTGGGCCTGTATATAACTGAAATGAGATTACCAGCAACATTCACATTATGTGTACCAGCCTATCCTATGTGGAATAAATTTGGTAAAGAAACCAAGACAAGCTTGATTCAAAGGCAGAGAAGGTAGGTATACAAACAATGAAAAAAAGATTAATCCTGAAGTCTAACAATTATTTCACCAATGTCACCATGTACAATAAGAACCAATTTTTTTTTCTTAAATTCTAGGTTAGAGACTCTGGTTATAGTGAATAAACTGACAGCAACTGAAAAAAGTAAGTTTAAAACCTAGTTTAGGCTAGGTTAGGTTAGCCAACCCCCTGCTCTAGTTGGTCCTCGAAACTTTTCAGCCCAATTAGACCAAATTGGTGGGGGGGGGGGAAGGGTCAAAATGTGAATTTCGAAAGTTATGGGTCAACATAGGTACTTATCTACCCATTTCATGAGTGGGTTTTCGAGATTTCAGGGACCTAGGCGTGTGAGGTATCATTTTTCACTAAATTTTGGACGCTGAATAGATAGGAATGAGTCTCCATGCTTTTTGACCGTGGAATAAACCCTTGTGGAAGAATTTGCAGCACTTTTTGTTTTGAGAATAAAATTCCAATAGGTTTTTGTGTGATTTACCTACTTTTTGAGTCGAAGATACAATTCTCATTCATGATCCACCAAAGAAATACTTTCTAAATAAATATTATAATGGCTTTTTTCCAAGAAATTAATTTATAAGATGGTTTTGTTAAAATTTAGGGGAAACTTATTTACTTAGAATGAGAAAATGAATTTGTCCACTTATGTATGGTAATAGACTCAATTCAGAGTTAAATTTGGGGTTCAGAGCGCTATAAAGAAAAAAAATAATAAAATGTCCTCTTAATTTGAAAAATTAAGCTTAGCGTTGATCGATCTAGGACTCTAATCTGAGGTTAATATAGCTTGAAAATCCCGACGAAATATGCCCGTAATTAACTTGGCTATCTCCGGCCTACAGACCCCATGAAAATCTTTACTCTTCTGTTATTGTTATTAGTTTCTTCCGCTTCTGTAATCGCAGCCGGCGGAAGATTAGAAGGGCTAATCCTCTCTCGGCGGTCTCTTCAGTTTCAATAGACCGAAATAAACGCTTTGAATCCCGCCGGTGGAGGCTACCGGCCATAACGATTCATATGAGAATAATAAGTATTATTATTGTATTGGCGAAGAAAATTTCTTCTCGGGAATAAATTGCTCCGCTATTGAAGGTCTTTGTACATGTATATTTCTCGTTGAGTAAAGCGATCGTATTACCGTGAGCTAATAATGCCGATCTAAGAGCTTTGATTTGCGCCTTATTACGTCACATTCGAGCAACAATAACATTAGTGCGGCTTTCACATCGTTTCAACGACGCCTAATGGACTAACCGCGTTCAGCTCTTTTTGCAAAGAAACTCGCGTGCTCGTAAAGAAGGTTTAATAGCTTCTCACGGGCAAATTAACAATAGGCTTTCCCCCTCATGTGGGCTTTTAGAAAAACACTTCGTGCAGGCTTTCAATTTTGCGTCAAACGATCGATTCGTGCAGATAAACAGCCGATCGGGGCTGATCCTCAATACCTCGTGGGAAATTGAGGAAGGTCAGTGCTGAGCATTAGAGCACCTTTTTGGAGCCTGGAAAGCAAGGAAACACGATAATACAATAAACGTTGGCTAATATGTGTATGCTGATGTCGTCAAACTACTATAAAAGTCGGTGAAAACAGCAGAAAACTACATTTATTATGACCTTGTGGTTCTGGATTTCAACAATAACCAGGTTAGCCAACATTTGCTAGTCAAAAAGCCGTAGAACCCACTCGAGAATGGGAACCTACAACCACACAATGGGGAATCATTAGCATCCCGTTACTACTTGGATGAATGACTCCTGGTAAAGAAGGTCAGCCGTCCAAGAAATATTTGGCGCTAGCTGCAGGCTGAACCCTTCTCTACTCATGGAAATAAGGAGCTATCAGCGAAACATTTAGGTTAGCCAACATTTTCAAGCCAAAAATCCGTTAAAATCGCACTAGGATGGGTTAGAGTCTGGAGTCCACATCCGTACAATGGTGAATTAATGGAATTCTGTTTCAATATCTGACATTATGCAGTACCGAGTGTGGTTACTACTTGGGTGGGTGACCTCTGATAGACTAGCCGCCAAAGACATATTCGATGCTAACTTACTGTATACTGAACCCGTGATTACTCATGGCAATGATGAGCTATGCGCGAAACAGTCGGGCTATCCAACGAGTGCACGTCAAAAATCCGTAGAACCAACTCCAAGATGGATGTCAATAACTGTACAATGGTGAATTAAACGGATTCTGTTTGGATCTCTGAGGTTAAGCAGCATCAAGTGTGGTTACTATTTGGATGGGTGACTGCCGATAGTAGACCAGCTGCCGTAGATACATCTGGCAATGGCTGTAGGCTGAACCTGTCTTTACTCAAGGCAATAATGAGCTATGACCGGAATAGTCTAGCCAAAGTCTGCAAGCTAAAAATCTGTGGAACTTACTGGCAACTTATGACTGTTTCACTGAGACAATTAATGAATGAATCTAAAATATTATACCTTATTACAAGTTAGCTATCAAATTGGCTTCGTTATGGGACACCTTGTAGACAATTTGATCATCTCAACTTGAATATCGAGCACATCACAACGCGCTTTATGTGTAAATCTAGTGACATGCCTTTTTGTGCTTTCTATTCCTTTAAAAACCCCAGTCGTGAAAGAAATCCATCAATGTCTTGTTTGTGTTTCGCATTTCAACTACTCTCGACTGTTTCCACTCTTCAGCTCTCAACGGTATTTCCTCTGAAAACAATAGGCATTCCATTACATTCCGAGAGGAAACTCCCGAGTTGTTTCAATCACGTGGCATTCAGTTCGGCTTCAGATGGAAATGGAGATTGATGGTTTTTCGCTCTTAGAATGTCTTTGACGGAACCGCGGGTGTGCCAATGGAAAAAAACTGATCATTTGAAGATTGGTATTTGATGTATAGGGTTAGTTCTTTTAGGCATTGCAAGTAAATTAGTGGAAGCCTTTGTCTTACCTAACATATTTAGTGCAATGGGTGATTGCAAAGAGATTTTCAAGCCAACTACTGCGGGTAGGAAGGGAACTTCAGGGGTTTACATGGATGGAAGCAAGTGAGAAAAATGTATAAAGGAACAAGTTCACTGACTCTGACTCCAGCCACGACACTATTCCCAATGTTAGGTAGTTTTTTGTGGATAGCTGGAGTAATTTTGATGTCCTTTTTGCATAAGCCATCAACAGCCATCTTTCACTGTTGTCTCACGCTCCAACCCCTGACCTCCTCCTTAAAAGCCTCTTCTGCTACTTCCTGGATGCATGGCACCCATTGCCCACCCTGTCTTCTACTGTATAGTCCTGGCCTTGAGACTATCCTCTCAGCTGTCCACTTTTGGGCTCCTCTAGAAAGTTTAGAACTTTCCCGCTGTACATTATAGGATCTAAGTTTGTTTGAGTTAGTAGGGTATCGATAAAGTTCAACACATAAATATTTGTATTTCATCAACTTTTTTTAGCTTCAAAAGCATCATCAGGATAAACAACCTAAGTCTCCATCACTTTTACAAACACAAAACATATTTAACTACATATACATAAGAGGGCAGGCCAATTCAGAACCTTAATCACTAATTCACTTAATACTTAATATGGCCACCCTGGTGGAATGACAATAATAACTAAAATAAAAATCATTTATTTATATTAATTTATGATGGTGGATGTTGGTGCATTTTTATGTTCATACAGATCCAGGCAAGCTGGGTAAGAGGGCCTATTGGCTCGACAAACTCATTCAATCAATCAATAATAAGTTTATTGCTAAAATCAAAAACTCACAAAATTATGTAAATAATTTTACGTTTGAAAATTGAGTTGAACACCGTTCATTTCTGTTTATCGTTACAATTAATAAAATATATTTTATAAAAATAAAAATTTTAAGAACAACAGGAATACTACTATTCAGCAATACTAGTAAGAAGGAAGATCCGCACATGGTAACTAACGGTGGTTGTTGTGCTATCACATTCAAAGCGTAAAAGGAAGATAGATATACGAAAAAAAAGTTTTATTTAATACTTTTTTCCTCAAATACATAACTTTTTGTTGAGGGTTTGTCCTGTCCTTGGCCTCTGCTTTTGTAAAAGCATGTCTGTGTACCACAAGGGATGTTTTTATGTGGTCAAATTAGGCATAACAAACATCTCCATGAAATTCGACATTATACAAATAATATTCTATTTTGGGCATCTTAATTATTGTTGATTGAGCAGGGTTGCGTCATTTTGCTCATTATTCCACCACTCCAGGGAGAGAAGCCTGTTATCACACAAATGTGGAAGGCAATTTACGCCTGTTGAGCCGGTCAAGGGCCGAATTCTCGTCCCAAAAACGAATATCTTCCGCATATAGGCCCCTTATCATACTATTACCATCGTTTGAAAACACAAAATAGTCGAGATCTTCAATTGACTTAGACGCCGTAGGAGTCCAGACTTCCTCTTCATCATTAGGCGTCCTAGAATCAGTAATGTGACGTCATCCAATGTTTGGTTTGAACTTGATTGCAAATATTCAGGTACCACTCACCCTCGGATGATAAAGTTTGACCACCTCTTGACCAAATCTTTGGAAAATTGAAGATCGGGTCCTTTCAGTTGATTAGGGATTACCTCGGGTTCCAACATAGCAAACAATTCTTGAGTGTGAACTGTTCCTGGTTGTTTGAAATGGTATTTTACTCGTTATATGGAGGCTGGAGTAATTCAGGCAAATTGAATTCCTCATTTATGTTTGCACTGAGAGATACTCACGACCTTTGATGATGTAAATATTCTTGTACATGAATCTGTTGAGGTACAGGAACACTGTATTGACACTATTGCTGACAGTTTTGGCAAATGGGTACAGGAACATGCCATCTGCAAACATCTTGAGAGACACATTTCAATTTGTATTTTGCATGGAAGTGATTCTTTCAAGAGACATTATCCAACATTATTCTTTTTAGATTACTTTCGCTATTGCTGGTTCATCCTCTCTTGTGAGGTCCCGCCTTCCATTCAAATACCTTTGAATTATGTTGCTGGTTGTCAACTTTATATCACTTGTGTAAGAATTGTTGTAGAACAACTGACTCTGGGAGGAAATCATCCAAATTTCTACTCGCATACTCAAAGTCATAACCAGACAAGAGCATATCTGTAACAAATGTCTCTGTGTCAACCATTTTCCAGATTTGTGTTGTAAACTCTCTAATTTCCAGTTGAAGAACATTGCTTGAGATGTAACTTACAACATGATTTCAACAAACCCTCATCATTGTTCAAGCCTGTCATAATTGGAACGCTGACTGGATTCCACTGGTCTGGAATGTCAGTGATGATAGCATTTGGCCCAGGCTTCTCCACAACTGGTTTGAACAACACTATAGGGTCCCTGTCCCAATATCCCTGGAAATGGTAGATGGTATGTTTTTTCAGGTTGTTTTTGAAGTATGTGCTTTCTCAAGACTTTGTTGGTGTGACTGAGGTGTCAGACGGACACATCTTATTGATAGTGAAAATATAGATGAAAACATGCTAAGAGTTCCTGTTCGTGACAGCAGTGGTTGCACATAAGAGGAGTGTTAATCAGTATGGGTAGTTCTAAAAATCTTAATTTGTATCAGCAAAGGAGTTTTATATGCAGACATATGTGCTGAGGATTCCAACCAGGCTCCTGCCTTCCTAGAGTAGCTTATAGCCAGATTTACCCATGCAACTTGTGCAGCATGTTATGTTAAATCTCTATTGACATACTAAATGGTTAGCAACACCCACTCACAGAACAGACCACCTTCTTCTTCAATCACTTTAGCACTTAAACACAAATTACAAGCAGGGATGGCCAGTGACAGACCCAGTTGTTTGTCTTGATCAAATGTTTCTGATCCTAATGTGACGCAACCCCCCTCAACCTGCAGCACTCTCATCTTGCTTTTGATTGGCCATTGCTTGGTCCCCTCCCACTGACGTACTCCAAAGCATTGCAGAAGCTGCATGAGTATAGAACAGGCTTACGCAATTGGTTAGTGTTCCAACATGGCGCCCAGCGGACGGCAAAGGCAAAAAAGAATTAGTTTATTGAACCCTCAGAGAAAACAAACCTTGAGTTGACCAAAAAAGAACAAAATATTGATATATTGATAAACTCACACGAAAACGGGCGCTCAATTTATTGAGTTGCGCAGTAGGAACGTCTCGTAAACATTCAACCATTTGCTCCGTCGTACCTCTTTTGCAACCAGCAAATTCAGCAAGCCGCAACGCTCTTTTACGCCCTTCGCCAGGAGGATCGAAAGCCCAAAACGCGTAAGAGCTGCCGGACTGTAAGATCGCTCTGGTAATCAGATCTTTAAGAACAAGGGAAATTCGTATCATTCAAGACATTTTTATTCTGTGGTGAAGTCATCGCTCTTCAACTTGGAAGAATTTACGAGGGTAGAAATATTACGAAACGAGGGGATTAATGAGGGGGTTAACTTTTAGAATAATGAAGGCTTAATGGCGAGACTTTGCCAGGGTGATTAGACTTGAGCGTAAAGTTTCTCCGTTTTCCATTAGGATTTAGCCGCACATAGCCTCCTTCGATGAAATGCAAATCCACGCGACGTACAAACTTGTTGAGATATTTTACGTTGTGGGCATATAATAAATCTTTTCTTCTTTTTTTCTCTTTTTCAGAACGTCAATACATTTTTTGGGGGTTTTCATGCAAGTATAATTCAATTGCTTCACCATGCGAAGTATCAATACCATATTTTACATAATAAATACAAAATTCCTAGTATTGACCATGTTATTCATACAAATATCAAAATGCAAAGAGTCGATTTTATGTTTATAACACAAAAATTAAAATGCCCAGTATCCATACTATGTAATTTATACAAATTTTGAAGTGCAAAGTATCGATACTGTTTTCTAAGTAAATCATGAATCACGAATTATTGATTCAATGATTTTGCCATAAATATTAAAATACTAAGGATTGATAACAAGTTTTTTAGACAAATGTCACAACTCGGTCGATACTGTTTTTTTATTAAAAATGTGAATGCCTTGTATCGATACCATTTTTTTGAAAAAAAAAAAAAATCTTGAAATGAGGAGTATCGATACCATGTTTTTGACATGAATATCAAAATTCCCAATATTGACGCCTTTTTTCTTACTAATACCAAAATGATAAACATAAATTCCACGTTTTTATAAAAATATCAAAATGCTGAGTATCGATACCATGTTTTTATATAAATATCGAAACAGCGTGAATCGATACCGAGTTCTTTACACAAAAAGTATCAAAATGTTGAGTATTCGTACCATGTTTTGTTTTATACGAATTTCATAATACTACGCATCGACACTAATAAACGCAAAAACCTTAGAATTTAACTAAATCGATTTAATTTGGGGACTTACTTTCACCTCTCGGGTTTATCGCGTGATAATGAGTCGACACGGCGCCAGCGCTTTCGCCCATCAACGTCACTTTACGAGAATCGCCTCCGAAACTGTGGATATTCTCTTGAACCCATCGCAACGCTAAGTTTTGGTCTTTGAGACCCATATTGCCCGGACAGGAGTCATCCTCGAAGCTGAGGAATCCTTGAGTGACGAGCATAGACATTAGTAGGTGCTTTTATCATTTATCATCCTCAATCGAGTTATTGTAGAAATTAATTATCACCAAACATATTCAAACGGTAGCTGACGATGACGACCACCATGTCGTAGTCCATGAAGAAAGTCGGGTTGAACCAGGTCCCTGGAGGTAATCTAAATTCGAAAGCGCCACCATGAAGGTAAACCAACACCGGATTCGCGGTCCTTGGGTCGGTCTGTAAATGTCATCGGTTTGATTAATTTGAGCGGTCATTAGTCATAACTGGGCATCGTCGTAGTAAAAAGTATACAGTCGAAAAAACAAAACTTATGCGCATGAATTGATACGTGACGTCAAACAAAACGGGATAACTCCCTACAATTGCAGGAAATGTACAGATTTTCAACAAATCTGTCTACTTTTTTTTTGCTTAGTAGCCCGTAAATTAGTTAATTATTTAATTTGGTAGGAGCCATTTCAGGGGTTTCATTAGCTTATTTCATACAGACTGTACTTCTGCGATTTAAAAAAAAATTAATTGGTAAAGTTAGGCAAAATTAGGTGTTTTACACACTACACACATCAAACTGACACTGTGTGTGTAGACTGACACTCTTAAGCAATCCTCTTGGCCGTCGGTGAATCTGAGAGCTTCGAAGGGAAAAACATTTTGGTACTCGACGCATTTCACGTTGATTTTTGCCTGACGGACGCCTTTCCACGGTTCAGCCGGAAGTGGATCCTACAGAATATAACTCGCAATTAATTACAGTTATTCTCATTAATTATAATTAATTACTGTTTCTTCGTTACATTTTCCATAAAGCGTGTGACGACAATTTCACCGTTCTCACCTTGAAACGAAGCGGACCAATTGGTGGACGTCCGTAGGGGATGCCGGAGAAAGCCTTGTATAACCTTCCATTTCTCGATCTGAGCTGATAACCTTCCAAAGCGCCTGAGCGGGTTTGAACGACTTCTGATCCTTCTCTCCTGGGTGTCTGTCACAACATTTATATTGATAAATTGCTGGTGAGATGGATTGAAAATCAAGATTTTTTCCTATCTAAACATTCGATACTTATTATTTCTTATTCTTATTGAAATAAAACGCGCGCTTTTTGTATCAAATGATAGTTTGTACTGTGGTGGACAATCACTGCTAGCAGCACAGCAGTGGTGCATACAAATTTGGACCAATCAGCTATCAGCATTTGATAAGTCTCATCCCACCGCCATGTTGTTTTTCAGACTGTTTCAAGATGTTTCAACTAACAGTACAATCCCAATCACACGTTTTTCTGCAGCAAGTGAGCTGCAGTTTGTTCTGCTGATGTTTTGTTCTGAAATCTTGAGTGTTTGAGTTCTTTTAATCTTTTTTTTTCGCCATTTTTCAGTTTGGCTGACTATGTAGTTGCCAATTGAACCGCATAAGACAGCTGAAGAATACCATAGAACACACACATTTTGGCGGCAACATATGCTTAAGTTACAGTGGACAAATACAGGAACTTTGCAACTTGTTGGGGTAGGTTTTTATTGTTGAGTGAACTTTCTATCAGAGCGTCTCCTGTGCAGCAACCTGCATGGGTCTATTGTGCCCACTCGTCCTTACTAGTATCATACCCATCAGATTCCTGTCTACCTAAGGCAGGCTTGGAAACGCTTTACTATAAATCCACTATCTAGTTGCTGCAAATGCTGGACACTCGCACTACTGGTCCATAGTTCACCAGGGGCACTCAGCAGCCTCTGACTTGTCCATATTGCCAAGCTGTATCTGAGAGGGCGGTGTCCAGTGTGCATGGACGTGAGGATTCTAGGTCCTTGGTACTCAGAGAGAGAAGGGTTTCGCCATTTTTGCAATTAGTGAGGTGAGGAGCTTTGACTTCTTGAGGCCAGGTTGCCACTGCCAGTATGCTGCCAGTTGAGTGTGCTCCCATGACTGGACCTGCAGGTAGCACTTGGAGGTCCTGATCCAGGGTTTGGGGCGATGGGTGTGGAGGTCTCCTTGGAAAAGATGTCGGCATCCTCGTTTTCTCAAATGCCCTGGTGGCCTAGTACCTACCCAGAAGAGCATCACCGATCTCCTCTCTGAGAGCCTCTTCAGGGATTGGAGACATTCCCAGACAAGCTTTGAGGTGAACTTTAAAGCTACCTGGCTGTCCGAAAGTATTTCAGGCGCCAATGAGTCTCTTGAGTTCTGGCAGTGATGGCAAGGACCTCTGCTTGATAGACAACGAACCGGTCAAGGGGAGCAGCCTGGCCCCTCCATCCCAAGGCCTGTGCGCGCTCTTAACCTTTGTATAATATATCCCTTGATGATCCCTTCTCAACCTCAGTAGTCGGCTTGATAATAATGTAGCTCAATGTAATAACTCAAGAGACAAACTTATGAGTGAAATAACTTGGAAACGAAACCTCTAAAGGGGAAACGTTAGGTTGTTAATAAGTCTTACAATCGACTTCTGAAGTTTGGTGGACGCCCTTTATAGCAATCTTTAGCCCCTGAACTATGGCTTAGGTACCAGAACGATCCCTACTTGAGATTCCTACTGACTGCTTCTGGAGATACTTTTTTTTCATAGAAATCGATATCTACTTCACCAATAGCAGACTTTCTGATAAAAATATCATGCAGATTTGGCGCTTGAGTAGACGCAGAGTATACTTCTAAATGTAACTCACCAATATCGTAGCAGTGAGGAGTAGAAGTTGGGCCACTACGTCCGACAAATCCATTTTTCTGCTTGTGCCAAGTTATAATATAACGTGTGAAATTGCTGCAGGGCGTACGCTCATCTGCAACATCGTTGAACTTGAGATTCTAATAACCGACTGCCCTTGGAATTCTCTCGCCACTTGGACTGGCAATGCGTTTATTAGGCGCCTCACGAACGTCGGATTGAAGAGAGGAGAAACACGAAGATCCACGCTGAAATGGTATCTAATTAAAATACTGTTCGTATTTTCATTTGTGGCGTGTCAATCAATCCTTACATTATTTTGGTGCTTTTTCCAGGCAAAATTAAGAAGTTCATTTTTATAACCGAAATCGGTTCAAGTCAAACGTGAATTTCGTCTAAATGAAACACTTTTATCAACATTTTTTCGTATTTAGACCATCAAGTACCATCGGTTTCGGAAAGTCATTAACACATTTCCTGACCAATTTATAATTTTCTTAAGATCCTTATTCAACCGAATTGGTATAAAAAATGTTTTTAATTTTAATTTCCGAACTATTTCACCACGTACTTGTATATTTCACTGCCGTCCACCACTCAACGTCGTGTCTCATTTATTTATCCGGGACAAAAACCATCCGACGCCCGTGTGGGAACTAAGCCGAGTTCAGGGCGACCTCATCTTTTATAGGTGGAGAGATATCGGCGAAGGGGGAACCGAGAAGTTGCATCGAGAACTGGTCTGTGTGTACAGAGGATGAAGAAATTAAATCACATAGCGCTATGCGGGTCGATATAGTGTTTGTCAGATGACAGATATAAGATGTAAGGTACCTGACATCTACATACTTTTTAGAGTTGATGTAGATAGATTTGGCTTTTATATAGGAACGATATGAAATCGATTCAGAGTCCGGAAATAATGTTAATAATATACTAATCGTTAGTTGGAGATGGAGACGAAATAGGGATTTACATCAAAAAAGAAATGTTGGCGGTTCCAAAAACACGAATTTTCTTGAAACTTCAACAATCAATGCAAAAATTAAAACATAATAATAATTAATTTGTAAAAAAAATGTTTAGAAAACGCTGCAAATTCTTTCGCAGGGGTTGGTTACTTCTCGGATCAGCAGCATGGAGACTCATTCAAATCGATTTGCCTAAATCGCCAAAGTATCGAACATGGGGAAAATGGGAAAAACAGTGGGTGTTGGGTGTTTCGGAACCATTCCAATCGATTTAGCGTCAAAAATTTAGTGGAAAATGATACCCCACACTCCTAGGTACCAGAATTCCGAAAATTCACCTTCGAAATGGGTAGACAGATACCCATTATGACCCATAACCTATTCCAGTGCGCACCTTTCCTCCCGGAACTCGTCTCATTGGATTCAGCGTCCAAAATTTAGTCGAAAACAATACCTCACATGCCAAAATCCATTTTTAAATAGTACTAATTTTGACCCCTGCCCCGACCAAATTTGGTCCGATCAGGCTATGAAGTTTCAAGGGCTATCTAGAGCAAGGAACGGGTCCCTGGACGGTGGACGGACAAATGTCCGCATAATATCCGGACAAATGTCCGCATAATATCCGGACAAATGTCCGCATAATATCCAGACAAATGTCCGCAGTATAAGCAAATGCTTATACTGAGTTTCAATTTTTGCGATGCTGTATGATAGAATCTGTTTCCCAGGAAAGGTCTAGTAAAGCCTCAAACATCCTCTCTTGTGAGATGGTTTCTGTGATCCAAGCTGCGCGGGTTTTAAGCGTTTAGATTTAGAAAAAAAAGAAAAAAAAAAAAAAAAAAACTTTAAATGTTCGGCATTTAGAGACATTTAGCGACGTAGAAGGTACTCGCGAATACAAAAGAAAAAAAAATTAGAGCTTCGTGGATAACAAGCTACTTTGATCCCGGCACAAGACAGCTGTTGGGGGTCAAGATGAGGGCAACCCTCGTCAACCCCAAGGCCCAATTAAGGTTTCCAGACCAAGATCTGCGGTGACCGCGGTAAAATAGAGACGGGTTGACAGTCGTAGTTTTCTCCTCGAATATAAATTCCCACTAGAGCTGGCGACATCTTCAGTTTATGGCGGTCACTTCGAGGAAGACGCCTCAGGGTTGATATGAAACTGGTTGGATGAGTTGCCTATTGAGGAGTTTTCCCTTTGATTAGTTTCTCTGCGGAAATTTTATTTACTTCACGTTTAAATGTCTTGGTAACGCAAATAAATGGACAATTATTTATCCACTGTTGATTAGAAACCATTGCCTCTGGCAATGACGGTCGTGGACGACAGAATATGGACAACAACAACCACCACCTTGTGAACATGCTGATGAGAGGCCAAAGCGAGCACTAAGTTTTACATGGTTTGTTGATATGTTCATTGTGCATAATCTTTCAGAATCCTGTTTTCCCTTCTAATCTGCAAAATATGCCATTTGAATAAAAAAAAAAAAAAAACAGCCCAGCAGCTGAATGCGAGTGTTGTGATCTTTTAGTGAAGTGCCCTTAGAGCTGAATACAGACGCTGCATTATAGTTGTGTAGAATTGTTCTCTGTTGAGCGTAACAGTTTAATATTAGATAGCATTGATTAAATGATGATCATATCAGCTATTCACATGTGTGGTACACAGTTTACTGTACCTCTGACAAATCAAATTGAGGTATTGGAACATGTAGCAGGTATGAATTAAGTCATGTGTTTATTTAGTAAAAATTAATTATGTTTGTATATGCCATAGTTTTGTTCAGCAGTTCCCTCTTTATTTTGTTTCAAAGCAAGGGAATATAGAATACTAGGTTAGACATACCTACCAATTAATTAACCTAAAAATTGCTTACAGACCAAATGTTACAAAAAACATTGTCAAAAACATAAAATTGTTGATAACAAAAAGAGTTGATGTAGAAAATTTGTTACCAACATTATAGGCAATAATGTCAAATTTTTTGTTGCCAACAATATTATTCCGCCTGCTTTTTTGGGTCTAGTTTTCTAACGATATTAGCCTCATTATAGTTACAAACTTACAAAACGAGTAAAACATTTGGGTGTGAACAAGTAGGTGTCCTCTAGTTTTTGATTGATTTATTCTCCACCTTCACCCAATCATTAGGTCGTTCCCTATCACTTTTTCTGTTCACAAACATCACACTTATCACACACAAATTCACAAACATCACATTTTTTCAGTTTGTCTTTGTACTAAGGCTAATAACTAACTTTGAACATTCAAACTTGTCACTACTCTGCTCATCACTAGTCAAACAAACAAAACGTCCTCCTTCTTCTGTAAATAACAGTTTCTTTACCCATCTACTACACATAGAAAATGCATGCAGTCCTGTGAAACACTGAAATGCCGGTTTGTCATTGCTCAACAGAACTCAGTGTTGACAACAGTGCTGACAACATTATTGACTGAAAATGATGGCAACAAAATATATAACATTTTGGGGAAGGAATTTTCGTCAATATTTGTCTTGCATACTCAATGTTCTCAACAATTCCACTCGCCTAATGTTGTCAACAAAGTGTGAACAGAAACTTATTGAAAAATGTTTTTAACAATGATTTCAACTATCTTACTGTTTGGTCTGTAACCACCTGCCACCTTGAGGAGGGCTTTATCAAAAACTGAAGAAATACATAAATATCTATTTCTGGATAGTCTGGAGTGCGTTTTTAATAGGACCTTGGACAACATCAGCCTAGTCAGGTGGAGATTGTGCTGAATGAGAGTATAATTAAATTCTAGACACATACACTTTCAAATTTTTTTTCCAAGAATTTTGTGAGTAATTAACCATTTATCCAACTCTTCTTATCTTTTATTTCTCCTCTATTTGCTCCTCCAACTCTGCCGTAATTTTTTATTCGTCTCTTCTCTTTCTGCCCCTCTCAATTATGAGTACATCCGGCCCAACTTGTTTTGTATCATTCTAAATTTCCATGAACGCGATATGAATGCACTCCAGTACAAATTTCAAATCAAATAGAAAGTAGAGATATAATCAAAATGTGATAACATTTTCTTCGTCAGTCACCAAAAGAACAATTAAGTAAATATGGAATCAGTTGAAGCAGGAAGTACCTTATTGTTGCTATTTCATGTTTATTTGCTCAAACATGTCACATAGTCCATTTTGGTTGGTTATTCCTTGAATAATCAACCTATTTCATTTTGGACGGATGGGCTAAACTCAATAATCTCAAACGTGTTTATATTATCCGACTTTTGGGATGGTGAGTGACGCCAGCGCGATTCCAGGTTTCAGATTAACAATAATCAAGTTTAACTATACTCCGGAATATAATTTTCTGGTGAAAGAGAGCATAAGCTGAAGGGAAATTCCCAAAATTGATGCTTTTTTGCGCAATTTTGGTGATAATTTTTGAAGTTCTTTTCGCTGAAAGGATTAAGTTTCACTAAAATTATATATTTTTAATTTGAAAAAGTATTTGTGGAATATATAATTTTTAAAAAAATATCATTTACTGAAAGTACGAGTAATATTCAATTCCATTTTAGGTAACAATTAGAATTGAGGTTGAAAATGGGCTTTTCAAGTAACCAAAGATGAAATGCGGAAGTAACCCAAAGTCGAGACCTGGGCATAAAGAGCACGTATCTTGTTGGTATCTGCATTTGTGAAATAAGCAAAAGAATACAAAAGACCGCCTCGCTAAAAGTAGTACCACATGAATAAAAGATCGAGAAGAACGAAGCGCAAGAAATATGACAGAATAACAGGAGAAGTTTGAAAGAGGCCTTTGAGTGAAACGCTACCCGGGTTTTTCCCGGGTAAATAAAATGTTTTCGAGACTCTTTTTTAAACCGGTCAACGACGACAGTCACGTTTTGGATGTTTGCACAGTGCTCTGTGTGCACAGGATCATCCCTTCGAATCGACAGTATTCAATGGCGTTTTCAAGTTCGAGCATTAAATGTTGAAATGTGAGCTGTGCTCGTCAAACGGGAATGAAAATGCACCGATAAGCTGATGAATAACCATCAAGGGCCGATTCCACTATTCATCTGCAACAAAAAATATCTCGTAGAACTTTTATTTTGGAGGCTTAGTTTCCAAGTTATTCACGATTTAAGATTTCCCTCGTGTTTTCGACCTGACTTCATTAGAACGGCCATTACTACCTTAATTAACAAGATAAACACAAATCTGAATACAACGTTGGAAAGAGCGTCAAATTTCCCTTCCGATGGATCCCCTTAATATCTCCAATAAATAAGTTCTGGTATTCACTAATTCAGCCCAAAGTAAGAAAATTAGCAGGACAAAAGAAATAATTATCACTAAAAAATGTTCGCTTTCTCTCGTGGAAAGACGTCCCCAGAATACCAACTTTTCAATAGCATTTTAACGTCAAATTGGAGGTTTACCATTTCAAATTGGAGTTTTTACACATCAAATTGGAGGTTTTACACATCAATTTGGTGGATGACAGAAATACATAATTTAATTCTGGGAAAGCAATAACAACAAATTAGCGAGTGAAACGTAACATTCAACAAGTAAGAATGAACATAATGAACGGAAAATAATGAACAAAGTTTTCAACGTGAAAGTCTCTCCCTGCAGCATTTAAAATTAATGTGAAACGACCTATTTCCGTTCACCTCCAATTTGAAAAGGAAAACCTCCAATTTGACGTAAAAATGCTATATTCAGCTTTATTTTTGTGACATTATTTAAGAGTGAAAATGACGTTTTAGGTAGAAAAAGTTAGACACCTTTACCTAAATCGTGGTTTTTTATGGATGTACCGAATTCTACGAACTTGAAAAATGTTTCTTTCACCCGGCTAAATGTTGGCACGGTTTTGCGTTTTCATCATTTTCTATGTTTGGGCTGAATTAGCGGATATCAATGCTCATTTATTGGAGATATTGAGGAGCCCATATTGACGCTCTTCCTAACTGACTTATCAAGTTATTACTATACTTACCAAGTCATTATCCATACTTAATCTTGTTGTACTGAAACCAATACACTGAAAAAATCTCAGCAATCCAACATGTCGTGTTGTTTTCGCCTCTGAGGTGACGTAAAAGTACTATTATTTAATTATTTATTGTACTATTTTGCGAATAATTGGAAAACCCACATCTTACATAATAACTTGAAAAGTATTGGACCTGAGTCGTGTTACATTTCCGTTTACTAGTCTTCTTTCGTCGAATGTAATACTTAGTTATGTGATTTAACAAAAAAAAGGTATTTTGATAATGGGGGTTATGATTGACAACCACACAGAAAAAAGTCTAACATTGACTCAAAAGTTGAGTCTAAACTTGAAATGTGATTTTGAAAATTGTATAATTTGGTTTCTTACACGCCATTATGCCAATAAAGGTGTATTTATTGGACACTATTGTTACTTAAACATCCCCAGAACGGCTATGGAACAGATAGAATGTGTCTCATTTTAATTTGAATCGATTTTTTTCGGAATTGATCGATTACGATTTTGATTTTTTCGCAGCCAACGTATGTGACATAAAACTTTAGGCAGCATAAAAATGTGCTAAAATAGTTTTTTTCATTTTCAACAAATCGTAGCACAACGAAATCCTAGCATTTTTCTGGAAAAATTGACCACGTAGGACGTAGTGGGTACTCTAAACATATATCAATCTGTAGTAGGCACCCCAATCAACAATATTTATCTAGTTGTAGCTTTATTATAAAAGCTTGCTTGCCGTCATCAGACAATTTTGCCGCCAAGGGCGGATATCCCGTCTAAAATCGATGCGTCGGGTGGAATTTCGTCCGCGTAAGTTGGTACACCTGCGCTAAACAGCTGGTCCGATAAGAACCGATAACGAAACGTCAAATGTAACGCGAATGTCGCGAATACACATATGTTTTTGTTTTGACATCAAGTGGATTATCGCTTATGTTGTCTAATTGAACAGTGTTCAAATTCTTCGTCATTTCACCAAGTAATTCATGAATTTGTCAAGACGATCCTCTCGCGTTGAGGAGCGATGTTGTTGTGTTGAAGAAATTCGGGAGTTTTGACTGACGCATTTCCTGTTAATATTGATTTGTATGTTGCTGAAACAAACTACCCAACTTATAACAAGTTTTTTCGACGGTTTCGGTACTTCAGAAGGCGCTCAAAATGAACTCTGACGACTCTGCAGCCCGTACCAGCGGAGGCAAGTTTGAGACAGTTACTTGGAACATTAAACATAGAAACCCTCTTTGGTTATGTACCTACTTCAGTTCTTAAGTATAAATGAGACACGCAAACCGTTGAAATATAGATTTTTGCAAAAATTCTAGCATTCATGCAATTGCTAACATTTTTGCCGTTCGTATGTTGTAGGTAGGTTGTGCTGAAACAGGGATCGATAGGAAGGTATTTTTGGTTGGCTATTCCTTGAATAACCTGTTTTCATCTCTCCGATTCGGTACAAAGTTTGGTAAAAGTCAAGAATAGGGACTGTTGTCGCGTTATCAGCTGATATCGATAGTACGCTCAGTCGATATGCACTATCGATATATGATACACGAAATATTTATCCCTGTCGGCCATATTTGTTTTTATAAAAAAGGAGGGAAAATACTAAATTGAAATAAACTAAAATAAATAAATAATTAAATAATAAATAAATTGAAATAAACTTACCTCGTGCTCACTAAGCCTCTCACTCCCACAAAAACTTTCGATTATCGATTATCGACCGTATGCGCGATATCATTGCTATCAGTTGATAACGCGACAACAGTCCCTATACTTGACTTTAGCCCAAAGTTTTTTTCTGGGCGTTTTGAAGTGTCTAGATCAATATAAGCAAATGTCACCGCCGTTTTGGTGATCTAAACGTGTGTGGGGTATTATTTTCGACTAAATTTTGGACGCTGAATCGATTGGAACGAGTCTCTATGCTCCTGGTTCGAGGAATAACTAACCCCGGCTAAACCCAAGTATAGGGACCGCTGTCACATAATCAACTGATAGCAATGATATCGCGCATACGGTGACTATCGATACTATCGATACAATTTGAATGCCTTTCATTTTGTTATTACTTACGTAACATTGTTCCAATAATTTTATTTTATTATTTATTTTTATTTTATTTTATTTTTATTATTTATTTTTAAGTTTATTTCAATTTAGTATTTTTTCTCGTTTTATAAAAACAAATATGGCGGACAGGGATATAATAATTCGCTTGTATCGATAGTGCGCTCGACAGAGCGTACTATCGATACTTGCACTTATCGAACTGAAGTACTAAATACACCGTCCAGCCCGTTTTTGGTAGTGGACACTTTCCCACGTGTTTTTTGAAAAAGGGATTTTTGAGTTTTTTACGATCTAGGCGTTTGAGTTATCATTTTCGACTAAATTGTGGACGCTAAATCTATTGAGACGAGTTCCGGAACGATCGACGCTGTTTCAAATGTGAGTTTTCGAGATATCTGGTAATCCAGATTCAAAACTCTGCCGCTTCTGGTGCCTAGGCGTGTGGGGTATCATTTGCCACTAAATTTTGGACGCTGAATCAATTTAAATGATCCTCCATGGATCCTATGAATGAATTCGTAGCATTTTTTAGAACTGAAGTAATAAACCATAACCGAACTGTCCGTCCACGTCGTTATTGGTAGTAGACATTTTTCTTAAAATCTGAAATTTGGTCAGGTACCTTTTTTAAGCAAAGTAGGAGGAGGGGGGTCAAATAGTGTATTCCGATCAATGGATTTTCGGTGATGAAGACGTGTGAGTTATCAATTTGGACGCTAAATCTTTTGAGACGGATCCCCGAATTGGTGCCCACGAATGGGTCAAAATGAGCACCTACCTACCTCTTATTTTGAAAGTGGGTTTTCGAAGTTTTTGGGTACTCAGGCGTGTGAGGTTTCTCCGAACTCCTCCAAGGAATAACCAACTTTTTTGGAAGAATTTGCGGCGTTTTGTTTTACGTTCCTTGCTGAAGCTACCTACCTTGACTTGTGCCTTTTAGCTTGTTAATGAGTTGCCTGACATCGTCCTATGATGCCTCAGTGTCTCTAGATGTAGCTGCTTTGAGTATAATATTTCCTTTTAGACGCGGGAGACTGATTTGGATATATTTTCACCAATAGTAGCAAAGTAAATGAATGTATTTGTCATCTCCTTCGGTTAGTCTTCGGCGTTCCACCAATTCCTCTAGTTCTACCTATACTCCGATTTATCACCTTCTGTTGCCCATTCGAGTCTCTCCCTGCTTGTTTAATTGTCTCATTATAATAGTAGCTTTTGATTTCGTTAATCGATTTACACCGATTGCCACCCAGCGTTATTGAGAAAACCATTTCCGTAGGTTGACCTCTAGCGTGATTATATAAATATTGTTCATTTAAGGAATAAGCAACAAAAATCCAAATTGTCCGCCCCCACAGTTTTTGATAGTAGACAATTTTCCATTAAATTTTTGACGCTAAAACCATTGAGATGAGTCGCGGACTGATCAGTGCCCACTATGGGTCGAAATGGGTACTTATCTACCTATTTCGAAAGAGGGTTTTTGAGATTATGAGTACCTAGGCGTGAAGGGTACTATTTTTCACTAAATGGTGGACGCTGAATCGATTAAAATGAACCTGGGACACTCCACACACACAGTTTTCCCCATACTCTTGCTCCAAGTAATAATCACACATTGTGAAAGAATTTTATTTAAGCGTTTTTATTAACCGTTTCACAACATGGAAACATCTTTTTCTTACGGAAAATCAATTCCACTCTCCCCTGTTTAAGCTGTTGAGATTTCCCTTGAGTACGAATGGTTGAAAGTGGCTGACAATTGTCAGATTTGCCATTTTTATCCCCGTCGCTACTGTCACCAACTGGAAAACAACGCCATCTCTCGAGAAAGCAATTCAACCATCTCCCCAAGGTCCACCCACGACTTATTTTTACCTCAGGTGATAAAACGATTCCCACTGCCCAAAGGGTTTTCCTTTCCAGAGTCACCGAGATATCAAATTATGGTTAACCATAGTGGGAATTCAACAGAGAAAAGATACCGAGAGAAAAGATTCTCTCAGTCGTCTCCCTCATTGAAGAAGTACGTTCTAAACGAAAACTCTCATTTCCTGTTTTTTATACTTTTTTCTCTTCGCCCTTTTCTTTCCACTTTGGCCCGACGAAATGGCATTTTATTTCCTTCGTCGACTTTTAACGACTGCCTTCCCATTGCCCGGTGTCTTCCCATTTAAAAGCACCTTCCGGTAGGAAAAGCTCGGAGTTCGAAATTACATCCTGCTGTATTATTCCTCTTTTCTAAGCCATGGATACGATTCGGTGGTTACATTATTTCCTACTTGATATTTTAATTTCGAAGCGACTCGTCGCAATAAAGTCAACAAGGACGGAGTATTGACTTTCTCAAGAACACTTTTAATCGAGCTCGAATCAGACGGACATTTATTTGTTCAGCCAACTCAGGAAAACCGTGAGTCTGAGAAAAGATAGAAATCTCCATTCCTTACTGACCGATCGTTGAACAAAGGAAAAACCGCTCACAGGATATCATAATATCAATAACTAGATGCATCCGTTATCAAGTTCGCATAGCAACAGAGAATAATATTATATTATACAGACGTGGGAACAAGTTAACATAAAAATCAAGGCCAATTCATTTACATCACGACCGCAAAAAATGTAAAAACGCTGTAAAATATTCCATAATAATTCACCATTTTACGCGAATCCCTTTCGTATGCTCATCATATCGTTGGGAAGCTTATGTATCGTCCATTCAACATCCCTCAAGGATTACCTCGTCAAATATTATGATATACTTCATTAACCACCCCGAAGCCTCAACGCTCAAGCCTCACTATTAGCCCAAAATCCAATTTTCCCTCACATCCTGCCTTTGTTTGCAGCCCTAGGACCGTTACGGTGTCATTTGTAGCCTGCAAATGACTCCCATATTAATGTGCACGTGTGGTTGCTCTATGTACTGTGTTGAGTGAGGTTAGTTTTATAAAACCACAGCAAGGAGAAAGGTGGTGCTATTAGGGCATCTGTCTCACCTAACATTATTTGGTGTAGTCCAAAGAGCGTCTTTGACCTGAATGCGTCATTGTCAAGGGTGAAACATGGCAGAGAGGGAGGAGGGGAAGTGCATAGTAGGAGGGGGTTAAAGGGTGAGGCATTCTGGTGGAAGGGAAGTTCTCGAAGTTGTTGAAAATGATGTCCTCAAGCGCTGGCCCACAAATATGTCAGGTACTATGACAGGATACTCCCTCTAATATGAGGCTGACCTTAAATTAAGTTCAAACCACACTTTTATCACAAGAACAACTGGTTTAATTTCAAATAAAATTACAGTTTTGGAAAGTTCAGTCTTTCTTTTATTAGTCTATATGATCGCCATTGCGTTCTCTGCACTTCTGCACATGCTCAGCAGCTGTCAGCAATGGAGCTTTCTCCTGTGTCTTGTTATGTTATTTGTTCCTGGCCAGTGAGAAGAAATTGACAAAGGAAATACACGAAGAACTTTGTTCTGTGTATGGAGAAGAAGGCATGAGATCCATGATAGTGTGCAGATGGGTCAGGGACCCCAGCCTTGGCAGCCATCAGTTTCTGGCGTGTTTGGGATCAAATTAGCAGATTGTTTTGCAAGTTCATTCCTTGCAGGACAACAATCAATGCTGAATGTTTATGTGAGACCTTGACAAATCTTAGATGAGTAATTCAAAATAAGAGAAGAGAAATTATGAAAAAAGAGTGCGTTTTCACCATGAAAATGCCCTACTGCACACCACCAATTGAAATACAGCCCTCATTGGAAGACTTGGAAAGGAAATGGTGTCTCACCCGCCCAGCATCCAAGACATAGCCAAGTGACTTTTCCTCATGTTGCAGTACACCCTTGACAGAACCCAAATCCAGACAGATGAAGGTACAAAACGCAGTTGTTAGTTTTCTACACAGACAAGTTATTTTACAGACAAGTCTCATGCTTAGGATGTCCTGATAGAACAAATTTCCTACATTTAATGCCAGAAAGCAACTCCTCACAGGGATCCATCCGTACACCATTTGAAAATTTAATTCTAGCTTGAGGATGCCTCGTGCTTCCTCGTCTGCCATAATGAATAGATGAAATCTGTAACCAGAAGCAGAATGTATAGCAAATAAGAAATTGAAGAAGACTCTAGTTAAGGCAACAAGTAAGTAATTTGTACTTTGTTGCAGGTGAAGGAAATGTTGAAGCAGTTCCAGTGGATAATCCTGAATGGGAGTGTTTCTACTGTGCCTTTACCGGTGATTCCAAAAGAAGTCTTCGTCGCCACATGACTACCCACATTTTGAGTTCTCAAGACATGAATTCCAATAATGAGTCACCTATAAAGTCTTCAAACTCTGAAATTAATTCACCAGCTGAAAAACTGTTTGCATTCCCTCCACTTGCTCCTCCTAAGAAAATGACACATCACTGCACAGTATGCGGCTACTTGGCTGTGTCCGCTGGCAAACTCAAAGTCCACTTGAGATCGCACACAGGCGAAAAGCCGTTCAAGTGCTCCTTTTGTGAATACGCTTGCTCGCATAAAAGTGGTTTGAACGCCCACACGAGAAAGTACCACACTAGAGAGAATCTCCACTCCTGCCCTCACTGTCCATACAAAGCTTTGCGCCCAGGTCATTTGGAAAGGCACATTCGAAAGCACACAGGCGAAAAGCCATTCCAGTGCACTATGTGCGAAGCTTCATTTACTTGCATGGACTACTTAAACGACCACGTTCGAGATTACCACTACAGAGAGCGGTTATTTCAATGTCCACATTGCAACAAGAAGCTGTCCAGACCGGGTTATTTTGAAGCGCATTTGAGAACACATGCCAAACCTGATGAGATCTTGATTGGAAGTGGTGATGAAATCCCCCAGCGTTCTTTAAGCTCTTTAATTACGTCATTTACCAGCAATTTAGAATCTACTGAATTGCTAGAAGCAAAGGAGGACTCCCCTTCTCAGAGGTTGTCAGAAAATGAAAATTTGGCAGTCTCAAACAGCAAATCAAGCAATGATGTCAAGCCATTTTCTTGCGTCCTCTGCAATTTCAAATGTTCTTCCTCTGGAGATATCAAATCTCACATCGTCAGTATACACAAAAATTCCAAACCCTACAAGTGCCACATGTGTCCATTTGAATGTAAACTCCCCGCTCAGCTCAAATCCCACATTGCCATCCACACTGGTGACAAACCTTTCAAATGCCCACATTGCAATGCTCGTTTCACTCTCCAAAGCCGACTCAACCAACACGTTGTTGTCCACGACGAGGGACGTCGTTTGAAATGCTCCGATTGCGACTATGTTTGTTACCGTAATGCAGACATGAGGAAGCACAAACCCAAACACACGAGAGCGAAAGCTTTTGGTTGTCCCATCTGTTTGAAGTCTTACACTGCTGCCTCTTCTGTACGCCAGCATGCCAAAAATGTTCACCAACTGTACATTGCACCTAATTGTAAGACCAGCATGGCCATTGAAACACATTCTCCATCAGTGATAGAACAACAATCAGAGTGAGGTTTTGAATTGGATCATTGATCGTATGCTCAAAGACATGCACTTTGCAGATCAAATAAGTTGCTCTCTGCAAAAATCTGGTTCTGCCTTCACCTTCTTTATCATCATCAATGAATTGAAGTCTGATCTTGAAATAGTATGCACATTATATACCATCATGTGTCTGGTGATGATGTGGATCTTCAAACATTATATCTCTTGTTTTCTGTAGATGATTAGAAGCCTAGCTCCTAATGAACACATTTCCAACTCTATTTGCGTTATTATCAAAAATATATAAAATATTATGAAATATGTCCGAGGAGGTTTCGTTTTATTGACCCACAGATAAGGGATGTCTATAATATGTATATGTTTACAAAGATTTGTCTACTACAATAACAAAACCCAGGGGAGGAAACTGTCAGTTGTCTACATTTGCCCCCTAGAGTGCAGCACCCAGTAAGGCAAGGTCTGCTGTTGTAGTTCTTCCTGTTTTGCCTCAAATGTAGCTAACATTTTACTTTTTCACGCGGGTCGTGACGACACAATTCAGTAGGTAGCTTTTTTGATAAATCCATCATTCACACAATTTCTGATGAATCTGACGACCTGAGCTTCACAAACCACTCCCGTAAGCGCATACCTAAAAAAAATCATATGAGCTTAACTTCTAAATAAGTTAATTGGATTAATAATCCTTTTGTCCAACTACAGCAGCTGATGAAGTGGACGTTGGGCCGATTCAATGTATCACATTATCATGAATTAAACTCACGTTCAAGATGGTTTAAATGCATTAAGACTCATTTAATCGGTACAGCAGGAACTTGTATAGTAAAAAAAGCTCTACTTCTCTGTCAGGCACGGTCCAAAGAAGCAATAAACGTTAAGCCTGAAGCTTACGCTTATTATCTTGCCACAAGTTGATTAAAGCGTCTGTTTGACAGGCGATTATTTACCTCTGGAGTGAACACATTGGTTCATTTCCTGCTTTTTCTTCTCTTAATCAAGAAATAGCGCCCTTTTCACAAGGAACTTGTTTTACAGGTCTTGAGCTTCCCACGTTGCTTCATAGCTAAAAACAAAATCTTGGTTGAGATCCCTTATGCAGAATTTGCGTTGATGAGATGATTATTGCCATGTGGCGAAAAAAATTTATGTCAACTTGTTTGCGTCTGAAAAATTACTTGATTGTTTCAGTTTTGTTTAAAACTCGTCAATAAAGCAGATGTAGGTTTTGTGCTCTCATTGAACGAGAATTGGTGTAAATGAGAGAAGCTACATTTTGTTTTTGGATTCATTGGTTTTTTATTGGGCTTGCGCAAGGGGCCTCCTTGTCTCAAGATGGAAGGGGGCTGGCCAATCAAGACCAAAATCTGGAAAGAGATATGCAAGAATTGGCACAACTGAGGAGACCCGGTGGGTCAGTGGCAGTTATGAAGACTCATTCAGTCATTTTCAAAAATATAAATGGTGAGTGATTAGATTGCCCAAATGCAGAGCAAATATTTGAGGTTTTTGATACAAAATGTTGTTGCTTAAAAATGTTAAAAGAAGGATATGAGTGGGAACAAAGAACATACAAAAGTACAAAGAGTTGATTGCTGTGACCAGAATTGAGAAACAGTAGGTTGTCTAAATGCCTGGCAGCCATGTTTTTAGCATTGTGCTTGTAGAGGTTACGTAAGCCAACATTTGCAGGATTCAAAGTTTGCAGAGCCATCACCAGGGTGGAAATCAGAAGCTCTAATGTCCTAACAATGTCTCTCCAACATATCAAATGCCTCTGTCAACAATACCTGACCCTCCTTCATTAACCTCTATAATCCTTTTAGGCGAGAGGGAGCAGTATGAGCAAAGAAAAGAAGAAGTTCAAAAGAATGGGGAAATAATAGCTCGGGTGCAGCAAGAAATGGACAAAAGTGGTCAAAACCCTGAACCCCATGTGAGAACTCTGCTTGACATTCCTGCAAAGAATCTTCACAGGTGTGAAATGACTATAAACTACCTCGTCTAGTTTTGGTTAAACTTATTGAGCTCAGTGTGCTAGAAGGACTTGTTCCTTGCTCAAGTTGGCACAACTGGTAGTGCAGGCATAATCCTAGTTTGTCTTATCAAATCAAAACCATGATGGGTTTAGACTTTAGATCCAGAAGATTGGAGGAGTTGAGGGTTGTGCTTGAAGGTATGCAAGATAGCAAATCACAAATCAAAATACAAGAACATTGCTGGATTCTTCAAATCAACCACGATGGCCTCTGTTTGGTAGACACCGATATTTTTGGCTAATGTGAGAAGAATCATTTTATCAGCAGCAGTGATAACATTAATCCCAAACCAAGTAGGATTGTTAGCTCTGGTTTTAGCTGGCGTCGTCATGATGGCATTTGAAGCTGTAAGTAGTATACTAATTTGTGCTTCCCAGGGTGATTGAGCACGGTCCCAAACACAATGATAGACTCAACAAGAACCAACCATCAATGAATGCAACAAGGATCAGATCAACAGCCAAAAAACCCTTTTCACCTATGGACATGGCTGAATATGTATTTTGGACAGGAGACGAACGGGGGGCTACCTCAGCGATTGAAGAATTTCTGGAAGATGGCTTAATGAGTCGCGACGAAGCAATTACCTTTTTGGAAGAAATCAAAGAAAACTTGGAATCGTTGAGGATTCAGTACGCCAATGACGCTGACAGACCCAAGCTTCAATTGGTGGCCCAAAGATACGCTTTTAATAGGCAATAAGAGCTTCTTCCCCCTTTCTTGGGTACTTACAGAATGATTTCACAAGAAGTGCTGTACTGATTGTTCCAAATATATAACTGGAAGCTGTAATCTAGGCAAATTATTAAAATGAATGAGTCTTTGTTCAACGAAGCTACGAGAGTATGCAGTAATTGATTATTGATCGAACTATTTTGTGTTAGTATGCCTTAACTTCTCAACTGACTTGACACTAAAAAAAAAAAATGCTTGTTTTTTAACATGTCTGCTTGAAGCAAGTTGAAAAGCAAAATCTGTTCAGACTCTGCTTTGGCTCTGACTGCCTTGCTCATTGCTCGGCATAAGCACAGCACTCTGATGCAGGTTATGGGCCCAAAATAGGGCACAGTCGCAATTTATTGCACAATCAAGATTTTGATCCCTGAGGAAGATGTAGTGGGGATTAGTGGTAGCTTACTACTAGGGGTCTGATAAACTAATCACAGCCATTTCAAAACTATTTCCTTGAATCTGTGATAATATAACAGATAAATGCTAGTTAAAATGCCAGTAAGTTTTCATACTGCATGCGTTTATAGCAGTCTGCCCAATCAGTGCTACCAACTTCAGTCCTACCACTGCTAGGTTGCGTGAGCATCAATAGATTTTCTATTAGCTCGCTTAAAGGTCCCATTCACACAATGTTGAGTTGTTTGTATAAAAACCTGCGCTGAGTAGATGTTCCAGATGAATTCAACTCAGTGATTGAGCAAGATCACTACCTCCTTACTTCAGAAGACAGGATATTTCACTCACCTGCATCCATTCCAATTTCAGCCTCACGAATCTGCCACTGAGGGTCTATTGAGCCGAAATTGCTCGAGTTACTTGATAGCGGCAGATAAAGAGCTGCTCTTAGGAAAGTAGATTTTTCTTGCCGTTGAAGCCAGTCTACCTTCAATCTGAGATTACATTGAAAAGCAGTAGAGTTGATTACCCGTTCCCGCTATCACGGAGCTTTTGTCTTCGAAGTATCAGGTGATTTCATTTTCGAGTCAAGAAACTCCAACGGTCAAATAAACATCTTCACAGCCCTGCAATTGTTTCAAGAAGCACTTGTCTTCGAATTGCTTTTTTGTTCGCCAAACTGGTCTACTCCCGCGAGCGAGGGAGATTCCTAATGGTTCTTTAACAGCTTCTCCTGCCTTGAAATCCCTCGGTGAATCAACAAAGATGGCAGTCGACGAGCGTGAAAGCTGGTTTCTGAAAGTTAAGCGACGAAGGGTGAGAACGAAGAGGGAAATTTTCAATTAGCGGAGCTGTAGTTGGAAGAATTAGAACGGAAAGGGTCGTTAGGCTGGAAGTCAACGGAAATGACCTCACCTCTCCCCCCGGTTGTGCAACTATGGGGCTCATGAGGAAATTGTAATAAAAAATCCGAAGGAAATGAGATTTGGTTCGTTCGTTGTGTGACAGGTTCAAAGGAAATCGACTGCAGCCATTACGGAATTTTTTCCAGTTTGGCGCCCATTCTGAATCCAGTCTGCGAACTAGCAGGAGGGGTTTTTATTATTGAGTTGAGGTAAAAAGATGCTACCATGGCCATCAACATTGTATGTAGACTGGTTTCCTACATACCTGCTATACAGATTTCTTCAGGTATGTAGCGTGGAAGCTATCTTTTGCATGTAACAATTTATTGATTTGACCATTTAATTTGAAAATTTACATAGGTGCCTACCGAGGGTCACTGGAGACAATTAATATGTGTTGTCAAGTGTTGTCAGCCATTGAAGCTTACTTGTTGAGGCACCTGGGAGAGTACCCATAGGGAGTGGTACATGCTTTGAACAACAGTGGGTACACCCCATTCTCTAGGGCTATCCCAGGGTGCTGGGAGGGGAGCCCGTTGGAGTGCAGTGAGCATAAAATACTTGCCCATAGCTCTGGCTTTCAGATTTCCTCGTTTTTTTGGACGTTAATGCAAAGATATAATCACAGCACTAAAACTTATTTTTTGTTTCTGCTTCTCAGACAACAGTCTTTTTAACTTCATTGTAAGGAGGAACGTGCAACCATCTTGTTAGGCTGAACAACCAGGAGAAAACGTACCTTAAAAAACGCATAGATTTTGGTTTGGAGGTTATCTGAGGACACTAATCAGCAGTTAGTGTCTTACTCAAAATTTAGAGGTTTGGCTTAACATGAGCGCGTTAGCTATCTGCTAGGCCTATCTGAGTAACCTAGTTTTAACATATCTGCTGTAGGGCATTTAGTGATGGTCCAGGACATTCTGAACACACCCAACTATGGAGGGAGTGCTCATACCTCAGCTCAGGTTACCCCCACCTACCTTCTTCATGTAACATTTACCACGGAGAAATTACGTTTACGCACCCCATTGCAGCATGCTTGCATTTCTGGCAGACAATTGAGAGAAGATATTACAAGATTTTATGAAGGAAAGTCAGTAATACATAAACGCACTCTGTTTTAATTTGCCTATTTATACATAAATCCGAGTACACTCGACTCAAAGAAACATTACAGACCAACTTCATCTTATTGTGGAACACTATCAACAATAAATTATAAAATATAAACCCCCGAGAAACGAGATTCACTGAACCAAAAAAATGGGCCACAAAATCCCGTAATACGACTCATTAGTACGTAAGAAGGTACTTGAGCCGCGTAGTTAACTAAATAAGCTAATATCAAAAGCTTCCGATTACCGCAAGATCATTTTTATAATCACAGACGAAGATATATAAGTTATGAAAATTGTTCACTTATACTGTACACATAGTCGTTATAGGTCATAGAAATAATTGGAAAATGAATTGTTCAAATATTACAATATAGCTTGTGAATAAAAGGCAAAACGTGGGCTATGTACCTAATTTTTATTTAAATAAATATACTATAATAAATTTTAATTTTATTTTATGAGGGGTTTCGAAGATAAAACGCATATTCTCCTAGAGATGGGGATAGTCTAATAGTCTAAATAGGATAGTCAAAAACAGCTATTATTTCGTCTCAATAAACTTCATTTTTGCCAATATGATCAAAATGCCTCAATGAAAAGTACCTTTAGCTCCCATTGTTTTCAAAATCCCTTTCACTAAAAATACTTCAATTCATAAATAATTTAGGCGCTACCCTGTCGATTTATTTATACTGTATCTTCCAGCCTCGATCACAATGATTATTGAGAACCCCGAAATTTCCTTTGGCTCCAACACTCAAATATAATGTTTTGAATATTTTGAATAATCGCGATGATGATTGTATAAATAAGATAAGAATTCATGAAGATAAGACACACACAGCGAAATCACACAGAAGATACAAATAGAATATAACAATATACATAAATCACTCAAAACCAGATTGAGTTTCACGTGGGTGTTGAGAAAACCACAGAGATAGTTGTTTTTGTTCGATTGATGAACCCCTTTGGAGTTCACTTTATACTTTTTGGCTAGTCCCGACATTTTTTTTGTCATTTTCCAGTGGTACATGAGAGAGTAGCCATGACAAATTGATTCTCATTGTTGATATTTAGTGTACTCCTTACTATTACTCATTTTGTCTTCTCGGTATTACAGCCTCTTATAACACTTCAAATATCAATGGATGCGACGCCACACAGTCAGTCCCGGCCTCTACCGTGGAGATCTTGGCATTACGTGCGGATGATGGTTAATTTATGGGCAGGATGAGCTCTGCTTGTTGAACATTTGTATAACTGTTTTTCTTAACCCGTTCGCAATCTCCATTTCAAACCAAAATACAACATCGACCTGAAAATTACGTGAATGACTAGCATATTGATCAACGACGGGTAGACCGTAGATTCGTCCAGAGCGACGTAGTAGAGGGTCATTTTTGGGTCACGAAAATGACAGTAAACGGGATCATCACAGTCGAGCATTTCCCGGTTCAGACCAAACACAGTTATGATCAGTGCAACGACTCCGCATCGCATAAATGACGTGTGAACGAGGAGGTTCATCAAGGGTGGCACCTCGCGGGCAAAATCAAAACCATAGATGGCGAGGCCGAGGAAGGGAGCAACTGTCAGGGGACCCACAGCAGCACCATTCTGTAGCAGAACACATAAGATTAGATGTTACCAGTGAATATGTACATATTACATACACGTACATTACAACAATAAGTAACAGGGAAGCTTACACAATTTTCAAAATCTCAGAGGTTTTTGCATTTTAAAACTTCAAAGGGGTATATTGGGAACAAAAAATTGGCAACCCTGCTTATCAGTCTTGCCAGGAGAGTTGATAACAAGTAGAAAATATCTTATCACTGCTTCATCTTGCAAAGAGAAATATTCAATGTCGGTAAGAAAAGTAAACGAGAGGTACTCTTTTGAATTAACCTGGGGAAATCAGGCTAAAGGAAAGCTCAAAGATAGATAGTTCTCGCTCAGAAAACCCCTGATCATCCTGTACTTAAATAAATCAAATTACAAGACCATTAAACTCTACTTCTCCCGACAGAACACCATTACGCAAGATAAATTGCCAATCGGACGAACCGGTTAAAAGGAGTGTAATATAACAAATTTTTCCCTCTCAGCCGTATGAATACTAACCAGAAGAAATATCATTACCGGATTGTCGCCCGTAAAAATTACGAGCTCTTTCGGCATAAGTAATCTCATCTGCGATAAAACGGCCAAACTCTAGGTAGGTACTCCAGAATCATGAATAATTCAGTTTCATTACGTTGCGGGTTTTTTCAAAGCAAAAGGAAGCCTGTAAAGTTCATGAGCATAATAAATAGATTATGGACGGTATCTAAGTTTTTTTTTTTTTTACACCAAATAAGTTCACATATCCACATAATCCAGAAAAGATCCTCCTGCTTCTAAGTTTGTGAACTAGTTTTCCTCTTTTAAATTGGGCTTTAGCATTTGGTGCAGTTGCCCAACCTGCACCGTTTTGATAACAAGTTTTAGGGTAGAATGGGTGGATTTATTAAAAGGGAATACATATAGAGAGGAACATTTTCATTTCTACCCTAATGAAATTATCAATAATTGTTGTTGGAGGGGAAGAAGGATGTAATTTGTCGCAAAAATTCAACACTTTCCCCTGTAAAGCGTCCTGTCAGAGGTTAAAGAACTGGATCCAGTCCACTTATACTGCCCACTTCCTCTTTGCCCAAAACAAGTTGACTAATCCATAAAAGCCAAAGAAAACAGGCGTGGAGGTTTCTTTTATTACTGATTTAGTTCTCTATCTCCTCAGTTTTTTTACTTCTTTGACTTCATTAATTTTTTCATTATGTTGTGTATATAATTCGAATAGATGTAGTAAGTAGTCTATTTAGTATCAAGAATTGCTGTATTTATTGCTCCATAACTTGGGATTTTCTAGGTTAACTGTGAATGAGTGTTCGGAAAGGGTTGGCAACATTGATGTGATTGAGCCCCTGCAATGAACAACCGGTTGATACGGCTTCGAGCAGGTCAAACACCACAACCTTCAAGTCGTGCTGGCTTCAACATAACCTTAGTTGTTTGAGGCGTATGACTTCCAGTGATATATTATTTATTTGTCCATTACCTGGAGGTCTCTTCAAATCTCTTATCTCTTAATGGAACATTCTTCCGATCCAATTCCGTTTTCTATAGTCTCTATTCAATTGAAAGGAATGAGAAGCCCCCCAGAGACCAACAGTTTTGAAATAATAAACAAAACTCGAATTGTTTTATCAAGTGAAGAGATAAGGGGTCACGAAGTT